>CM017566.1:17580309-17962368 GCA_007844125.1 Sinonovacula constricta | reverse complement strand
AAGAAGTGGTGTCACATTTCCTCTATGTAGGCCTTGTCGGGGTCGGAAAGAGGTCTATACGCGACCAAGTATCCCCCTTTTTTGCAGATTTCCTACCACTTACAGAGACATTTTTGAGGCAGTCAGCCCCAAGATAGAGCCAAACGCTCTTCGGCAGTTAAAAGCTGATTCAATCTTCTTCCATTTGTCTATGAAGAAGTGGTGTCACATTTTCTCTATGTCGGCCTAGTCAGGGTCGGAAAGAGGCCTATACGCGACCGAAAATCCAACTTTTTTGCAGATTTCCTACCACCTACAGAGACATTTTTGAGGCAGTCAGCCCCAAGATAGAGCCAAAGGCTCTTCAGCAGTTAAAAGCTGGTTCGATCCTCTTTCATATGCATTTAAGGAAGTGGTGTCACATTTCCCTTATGTCGGCCTTGTCGGGGTCGGAAAGAGGTCTATACGCGACCGAAAATCCCCCATTTTGCAGATTTCCTAACACATACGGAGATATTTTTGAGGCAGTCATCCCCAAGATACAGCCAAACGCCCTTCAGCAGTAAAAAGCTGGATTGATCTTCTCTCATATTCATATAAAGAAGTGGTGTCACATTTCCTCTATGTCGGCCTTGTCGGGGTCGGAAAGAGGTCTATACGCGACCAAAAATCCCTTTTTTTTGCAGATTTCCTATCACATATGGAGACATTTTTGAGGCAGTCATCCCCAAGATACAGCCAAACGCCCTTCAGCAGTAAAAGCTGGATTGATCTTCTCTCATATTCATATAAAGAAGTGGTGTCACATTTCCTCTATGTCGGCCTTGTCGGGGTCGGAATGAGGTCTATACGCGACCAAAAAATCCCCTTTTTGCCGATTTCCTACCACATACGTAGACATTTTTGAGGCAGTCAGCCCCAAGATAGAGCCAAACGCTCTGCGGCAGTTAAAAGCTGGTTTAATCCTCTTTCATATGCATATAAAGAAGTGGTGTCACATTTCCTCTATGTAGGCCTTGTCGGGGTCGGAAAGAGGTCTATACGCGACCAAAAATCCCCTTTTTTGCAGATTTCCTACCACATACGGAGACATCTTTGAGGCAGTCAGCCCCAAGATAGAGCCAAAGGCTCTTCAGCAGTTAAAAGCTGGTTTGATCCTCTTTCATATGCATATGAAGAAGTGGTGTCACATTTCCTCTATGTAGGCCTTGTCGGGGTCGGAAAAAGGTCTATACGCGACCAACGATCCCTCTGTGTGTGCAGATTTTTTTCCAGTTACGCAGTCATTTTTGAGGCAGTCAGCCCTAAAATATAGCCAAAGTCTCTTCAGGACTCGGAAGCTGGTTTGATCCTCTTTCGGATGCATATTAAGCACATTTCCTCTTTGTCGGCCTTTGTGGGATCGGAAAGAGGCCGATCCGTTACCAAATTTTTAACAAAAAACGTTTTAAGCATAGCGTTTATTCTTCCTGGAAAACGTGTAAATTAAACTGATAACATAATTTACTTCTGCATAATTTTAAGTAGTAACTTTAGTTTATAATTTCTTGCTCTTAAATGAAATACGAATTTAAGTATGTGTATTTTATCCATTCGGGAGTTTTATTATAACCAAATAACATCAAACTCGTCATTTTTTAAGGTAAAATGATAAAACCACTACGTAAAGAATATCTCACGTAACAATTCTTTAGCATAGTTAGGTTTTGCATTAAATCTTAATGCCTAGATAGACAATCTATATCCTACATCAGAGGTTTCAATTCGCATTTCGCACCAGCTTTACTTCGTACCAACATTAGACAACTCGCCCCTTCTATACGCTGTAGTGCGCGTTAGTGTTAACTACGGCACGAGTGCTGATACTGGCTGTTAGGTGTTTATTGATATGGTGTGGTGTTTATTGCTGTTTACCGTTTGTAAGTTTGTATTTTTTCGAGTTATTCAATATTGGTACGAATTTTCCCTGACGCGAATTGGTTTGGTGCGAGTTGTGTAGCATTCTTCGGCGAAATATATATAAAGCATGAATTCACGTGGAAATCAAATATATTTTTTTCATTATATAACATAACAGATATAAATATGACCATGGCCATTTATCATACGTCGATGACATTTGTTACTGTTCACTTTAAACATTTTCTAGTATCATACTTTGTGAGTATTAGTGCCTGCTGTCTTGAATATTTTCACTACACACGCTGTGTACTACCGCTGGACTATGTGCTTGCCAGATTGGTTTTAGCCCAGATTGGTTTTAGCACCGACATCATACATCCGAGAGCAATCGGAACACCTCGGATAATTCACGAATCATCTCTCGGATGTATGTAGGTAGTTTTAATTTACCCGGCGCAGCAAAGACACGGTGGTCAAACGATAGCATTGTTTATGTTTTGTACGAACTACATTATAGGGATATTCATTTGACTTCTGGCAAACAAAACGATCGTGATTTGAGCACGTATCATTCATTGCACCAGATACATCCGAGGGATGATTGTCCCGAGGACGGAATTACCCGAGGAGTTCCGATTGATCCGAGAGATGATTCTTGTTCCGATTGATTTTAGTACATGTATTTGGCGTCAACATTAAGTTGTCACGTAAAAATAGAAATGTCCACATATTGTTGAGGAATTCTCATAAACAAGTAGTAAAAGCAAAACATATTTTTCAGAAATTTTATTTGAAACAAAAAAGTAGTGATGACGTATACTAAGATCTAAGATATGTCTTCATAAAGAAAATAAGAAGTGACGTAATGTTTAATGTAATAAAAAATGTTCACATTATATTTGTAAGGAGGAAATAATTTATTTTTAAATCAGGTCCGCAAAATTCTCAAAATTCTAGATTGTCAAAGAAATATTTCAATCGGCGGCAAAATCACATAAGGAGAAGTGTAAATGAATTCATGTGTAGATGGAAGTGAACTACCAAAGTTTTACTTTTAAAACAATTTGAGTATCACTTACCAATTTGTATTGCTAAATAATTTTCACTTCATCATGTATTAATTATGGCGCCATGATCATGTGGACTATCTCCGTGATATTGTTCCTGTGACTTGATATGCAAATCACTGTTTTTACCACGACAGGCCATCAGTTTCCTGAGAGACAGAGGGTTTTTACAATACGCCTGACGGGTTTTCTGGCATCCAACAACAATGATGCAATTGATCGCTAATGTCGTTGGTGATTTCTACAACAGTATCTCAAACGCCTCTCATTTTACGGAATATATCAAATATCGCAATAGCTATTGAAGACTCGTCAGGTGCCAGGAATGTACACATAATGGGAATATCACGCAGAAGCAGACCCTGTCTTGTTGTTAAAAAATTGGATATATTTTCTCAAAAAACACAATGCAGCGTGTATCTGATTTAAATCCTTATGGAGTTTGGAAATGCGAGTACAAGTTGAAAACATTTGAAAACAACATCAAAAAAGATCATAGTTTCAAGTTTCAATTATATCAGAAGATTTGTCCTAGAACCTCCCTGAACAGTTTTACCGTTTTGTATAAATGCTTACACTGCGCGATGTGTTATCTTTCGTACCAGTAAATGTTCACATCTCGGAATCCGGTTTTGAAACGTATATCATTTTTGTAAATGGCATTTACATCATTGATACTTCCCAAGTTCGTTGCAACAGCGTCATTATCACACTGTTGTAAATTGTTCCAGAGGGAACTGTAGAACTGTATTGACTATGTTATTATTATTATTATTATTAATAATAATAATAATAATAATAATAATAATAATAATAATATTATTATTATTATTATTATTATTATTATTATTATTATTATTATTATTATTATTATTATTATTATTATTATTATTATTATTATTATTATTAATAATAATAATAATAATAATAATAATAATAATAAATAATAATAATAATAATAATAATAATAATAATAATAATACTAATAATAATATTATTATTATTATTATAATTATTATTATTATTATTATTATTATTATTATTATTATTATTATTATTAAACATAAGTGAAAAAACAAAACTATGATGAGACAGTGTTTATGTTGAACTCTTGCAAAAAGTAATTTGCCGAAAATTTGAGTGTGAGCGTTTTTTAGAAAAATAGAATCATTATCGCTGATAGGTTAACCAATGATACAACATTTGAGTCATGCGGAACCCGTATATTTGTCTGAACTGAAATATTTTAAATATGCTGCAGTTGTCAGCAATAATGGTTCGTAGAAAAATAATAACCATTAGTTTCTTTTTAAAAAGATGCACGAAAGGTTTTTCTTAAACGAACAGGAAGGTTACCAAAAATAATGCTTTAACAGAATTATACAAATATGAATAATTTGTCTGACGATTCAAATCCTTTATTGGTTCCTTTTTTTTGTTATGTGTATTTTATTATATTAAGTAGCAGTGATATTTGATGGATTTGACATAATATCTAATTAAAAAAAACCTTCAACTACCTGTAGAAATATTATTTAATAGTATTATATATTATTCTATCCTTGATATCCATGTATTAAGAGAATAAAGTGAATGTACCTGGTATAGCATTTTGTGGAAGAAAAAAACAACAACACAACAACATTAGAGGCAAACATACTTTCGGAAGTTTGCATGTACAAAATCAACTTACACGTCCACCATTGTGATGAGTTGTCAATCGTGTTAAGTGCAGAGCAATAAATGCTTTTATTTTGAATATCTAATTTATACAAACTACGTACTGCTTTCAAAAAAACTTGTGCATTGCGTGAATGATTTGTATGATAAATGATGTTTACGTTTAACACCAATAAGCATTAAACTTGATATAGGTAAGTATTACATTTATGCAAATAATGACTTGACTTGTTTATATGTACATAGTGACTTGCACCCAACCCAACTAGGGAATTATTGGTTTATGTATATAGTGACTTGCACCCAACCCAACTAGGGAATTATTGGTTTATGTATATAGTGACCTGCACCCAACCCAACTAGGGAAATATTGGTTTATGTATATAGTGACTTGCACCCCACCCAACTAGGTAATTCTTAGTTTATGTATAAAGTGACTTGCACCCAACCAAAATAGGGAATTATTGGTTTATGTATATAGTGACTTGCACCCAACCCAACTAGGGAATTATTGGTTTATGTATATAGTGACTTGCACCCAAACCAACTAGGTAATTATTGGTTTATGTATATAGTGACCTGCACCTAACCCAACTAGGGAAATATTGGTTTATGTATATAGTGACTTGCACCCAACCCAACTAGGTAATTATTGGTTTATGTATATAGTGACCTGCACCCAACCCAACTAGGGAAATATTGGTTTATGTATATAGTGACTTGCACCCAACCCAACCAGGGAATTATTGGTTTATGTATAAAGTGACTTGCACCCAACCCTATTAGGGAATTATTGGCTTATGTATAAAGTGACTTGCACCCAACCCTATTAGGGAATTATTGGTTTATGTATATAGTGACTTGCACCCAACCCAACTAGGGAATTATTGGTTTATGCATATGGTGTCTTGCACCCAACCCTATTAGGGAATTATTGGTTTATGTATATAGTGACTTGCACCCAACCCTATTAGGGAATTATTGGTTTATGTATAAAGTGACTTGCACCCAACCCTATTAGGGAATTATTGGTTTATGTATATAGTGACTTGCACCCAACCCAACTAGGGAATTATTGGTTTATGCATATGGTGTCTTGCACCCAACCCTATTAGGGAATTATTGGTTTATCTATATAGTGACTTGCACCCAACCCAACTAGGGAATTATTGGTTTATCTATATAGTGACTTGCACCCAAACCAACTAGGGAATTATTGGTTTATGTATAAAGTGACTTGCACCCAACCCAACTAGGGAACTATTGGTTTATGTATAAAGTGACTTGCACCCAACCCAACTAGGGAATTATTGGTTTATGTATATAGTGACTTGCACCCAACCCAACTAGGTAATTATTGGTTTATGTATATAGTGACTTGCACCCAACCCTATTAGGGAATTATTGGTTTATCTATATAGTGACTTGCAACCAACCCAACTAGGTAGTTATTGGCTTATGTATAAAGTGACTTGCACCCAACCAAACTAGGTAATTATTGGTTTATGTATATAGTGACCTGCACCCAACCCAACTAGGGAAATATTGGTTTATGTATATAGTGACTTGCACCCAACCCAACCAGGGAATTATTGGTTTATGTATAAAGTGACTTGCACCCAACCCTATTAGGGAATTATTGGCTTATGTATAAAGTGACTTGCACCCAACCCTATTAGGGAATTATTGGTTTATGTATATAGTGACTTGCACCCAACCCAACTAGGGAATTATTGGTTTATGCATATGGTGTCTTGCACCCAACCCTATTAGGGAATTATTGGTTTATGTATATAGTGACTTGCACCCAACCCTATTAGGGAATTATTGGTTTATGTATAAAGTGACTTGCACCCAACCCTATTAGGGAATTATTGGTTTATGTATATAGTGACTTGCACCCAACCCAACTAGGGAATTATTGGTTTATGCATATGGTGTCTTGCACCCAACCCTATTAGGGAATTATTGGTTTATGTATATAGTGACTTGCACCCAACCCTATTAGGGAATTATTGGTTTATCTATATAGTGACTTGCACCCAACCCAACTAGGGAATTATTGGTTTATCTATATAGTGACTTGCACCCAAACCAACTAGGGAATTATTGGTTTATGTATAAAGTGACTTGCACCCAACCCAACTAGGGAATTATTGGTTTATGTATAAAGTGACTTGCACCCAACCCAACTAGGGAATTATTGGTTTATGTATATAGTGACTTGCACCCAACCCAACTAGGTAATTATTGGTTTATGTATATAGTGACTTGCACCCAACCCTATTAGGGAATTATTGGTTTATCTATATAGTGACTTGCAACCAACCCAACTAGGTAGTTATTGGCTTATGTATAAAGTGACTTGCACCCAACCAAACTAGGTAATTATTGGTTTATGTATAAAGTGACTTGCACCCAACCCAACTAGGGGATTATTACCTACCTACCTACCTACCTACCTACCTACCTACCTACCTACCTACCTACCTGCCTGCCTGCCTGCCTGCCTGCCTGCATGCATGCCTGCATGCCTGCCTGCCTGCCTGCATGCCTGCCTGCCTGCCTGCCTGTATGCCTGCCTGCCTGCCTGCCTGCCTGCATGCATGCCTGCCTGTCTGTCTGTCTGTCTGCCTACCTGTCTGTCTGTCTGCCTACCTGTCTGTCTGTCTGCCTACCTGTCTGTCTGTCTGTCTGTCTGCCTACCTACCTACCTACCTACCTTACTACCTACCTACCTACCTACATACGTACGTACGTACGTACGTACCAACCTACCTACCTGCCTGCCTACCTACCTACCAAACTACATGCCTATCTGCTTGCCTGCCTACCTACCCTACCTGCCTATCTACTTATCTCCCTCTTTCTCTTGGTCTGCCCGCCCGACCGCCCGACCGAAACCCGCCCACCCGCCCGCCCGTCCGTCCGTCCGTCCGTCCGCCCGTCCGTCCGTCCGTCCGTCCGTCTGCATGCCTGCCTGCCCTGTCTTGTTGGCATCAAAGTCGAAAAAGCTAAGTTTGTTTATAGTCACTTTTAGAGAGTTTTTGTATTTTGTAGATTTTGTATACAATAACTATGCAGTAAACACGATTTAGATGTAATCATTTATGTGAATTTTAACTTTGCACCTTACTTAATTTAGAAATCATTTAAACAGCCTTTAGACGCATTATAAAAAACCCATATTAAAATAATGTTTATTGTTGCCTTATATTAGATTTCTCAATTAATAATAATAATAATTCAATTATATAACGTGTTTTGTTGTCTGTCGCACAGATTCATTACAAGAAACATTTTAAACGTAACATTTATATTATTAAAATGTTTTTAAAATGAAATTATTTTGAATGAGTTATGAATTGTGTTCTTTACACAGAATTAATTTTACAATGCTTTTTAACCTTTTTAAAATGATTCAATACATTTATCCATATAAGGTTGTTCACTTTGTTCACGAATAGTTTATGTTATGTATACATGTACACTAAAATACTCTGTACCTATGTTCAAACAGCTCCAACTACCTTTTCTTATAACACGCTTCTATACATTTACTCTAAAGGGACCATAAATATGATTCTCTATTTTATAATTGATGGAATGGCAACATCACATTAATTAAAATAGGAAACGTGTTTGAGAGAATCGTTTATTTAGAAATGAAATTTTATGTAGAAATAATTCGCAGAGAAATTTCTCAAATATTACTCCGTACAGATAATTAATTAAGATTAATCGTCTGTTTTGGTTCACTAAAAAATTAAATTTACATGCTTGATTTAAAACAGTCCCTGTTCATGTTCAGTTTGGGAGGGCAATCTGCGAACAGTGCTTTCGTGTTTGTACTTTGAAAAGGCGTTTGTTTACTAACAAACACAGTTTTCTGAAACTTATACATACATTGTACGAGATGACAAGATGAGAAATCCAAGATCAACAGTCATCACACGAATCACACAAGCGTTTTTAATCAAACAAGCGTTTTTATTGCATTCTCTCTGAAGCTGGTGTATATTGAGGTATCAAACTAAACTTTTTTTTCATACCAGACGTGCTTTTGGAAAACAATAAATGAATAATAATAATAAAATAAACACATTGTTACATCTTGAATATAAACCGTTTCAATTTGTCTGCAAAATATATTGTGCAGTAAACTTTGTAGTAACCTTTTAACTATAGAGATGAGATTGTAAATGTCCAGTGTAGTGCCTGCCAGCATAAATATAATGGGGATAAAAGAAATAAAACGGGAAGAATATTTATTTCAGGTTTATATTATCCGGCATATATCATTCAGCTTTAATGAAGACAGAGATTATAGTTGCAATATTTAGTTTCGTGTCTGGTGACATTGGTTAGCAATATCTTGGAAAATCGTAGACAGAAATCTGCACCAGACAGGTTGTCGAATCAAAGGAAACTACACTTGTTCTTGCTATTTCCAGCTTTGTTTTTCACCGGACACTAATATATTTATTAATTTGTATTGCTTAAATCTGAAAAAAGTATTTCAATAAATCAATGTATGGTAATATAACAAACACGTATATTATCTTTTGCTCGAGTTAACTTCAACTGGCTAGTTTATTATATAAGAGCATCCAATAATTTATCAGCTTTAGTAAAACTGTTCCTTTCATTTACCACAACATTTCTCCTTGGTGTATTTTAACCTTAAAGTTCAAATTAAAACTATTTACAAGCAAATTGTCGGTTAAAAGTCCATCCAAGTATCATATCACTGCAACTACGATCGATTTTAGTTTGTATGCTACCAGATCATAAACAAAAAAGATGATGTATTTATGTTAAAGCATCCATATTATATTAGAACATTATCTTCCAAACTGTCATATGTCTGCGTAAATTGATTGCTTTTATCCGTTACGGTATACGCTTTATTATAAAGTGTTGTCGCGTCGTTTTCTGCATTACCTGCAACCTTTTATCTTCCGCGGCACCGTTGTTCTTCGGTGGAGCATTTGTATACTGCACCATTGACTGTTGGTGTTGCCAATACCTAATAACAATGCACATCTTACACTGTCTGTACATTTACGTTACCTCTCTGTAACAGGCTTATGGTACTTTAGGCAACGTGGCATAATCTAACGCCAGGTTGATAGGTATTTAAAAGAAGGTTTCGATCCGTCTACACACTAAACCTTCAAAATGTATTTAAATTTCGCTTTCTGAAAGAAAGTACATGCCTAATGTAAAATTAAATGATGTCTGTTTTTTCATTATTAATGGATTTATATATGATAAAGGTACTTTGTTACTGTTACATCTCCTTTGGGCAAACAGTACAGAAAATAATTCCAGTAAGTAATTGTGCTAAGTAAATAAATGATTTGAAGTTTTTAGAACAAACCATCTTTAAATAAAAAACTTAAAACTGTACAGTAAACACGGCTCTTAAAAAGCATTATGGCTTCAGGAATACTGACACTCCTTGCTATAAGCATGTTGAAAGGATACATGTGAGAGGAACGATCATTAATCAACTCTTCGTAAATTTGACAAGACAATCAAGTGGTTAAATAACTGGCAGCAATTGGCACTTTATTACTTGATTGCCTATTTAGGGACTACACTCAAACGTCGACATGTCTAATAAAGGTCCGTCTGGTGTCAACTAATGGACTGGTAATAAGGACATCTAAATGTATACCTGTGTAAATAAATTATCTAAAGGTGCCTGCGATGTTACATTATCTTTCAATACATGTGTCAGGTGTGCTTTAGTGAGTGTCTGCTTAAAACCATAATACATTTCAGCGGTATGAGTACAATGAAAATACTTTTGGGAAAAAAGTAGTGCAATAAAAATCATTAAACACACCAGTGTACTAGCTTTAAACACGTAATGATGTCGTATGATTTCCTATGTTGTTGTATTGCGCTAATTAACTATGAATAAACCTTTGGCTTTCAGAGAGCAGGTATTTGTTAGGAAGCGCAATATATGTGTTCTCTTCCAAGCCCTTAACATATACATATTTAATACTGTCCCTTATGCATGCTGCGAGAGAAAATATTTTAAAATGCACAGCTGTATGGTGTAACATGGCAGTTAAACAAACTATGCTTATGATTATGTAAAGCGTCATTTATTAACTCCGAGCCACTAAGAGGTTGTTTCTAACGAATAATTAATGAGGAATAATTACCATCACCAATGTAAACCTATTATTTATAAGTTATTATTAATAAACGCTATATTTCCATAGTTCTCGTTTTAGTCAATTTGGGAAGGTATTTGTCAGCATCGTTCGTGCAAGGCGCAAAGAGTTAGTGCTTTCATTTTGACTAGGAGTATGTATAGGTATCTTTAAAAGATATATCTTACCACTACTGTTTTTGCTTTTTTGGGAGATCATGATGATATTCGGTGTATGTGGATTAATAGTTTTGTAATTAACTGAGTATTTAAATAAATTAATATTGTATGCATTATTCCAAAATAGATGTCAGAAAATGTTTAATAAAGAGACTACGTAGTTCATTTCTTTGCTTTGCACTGCTTGCTTTACAATGATGTAAATTATTAAATTTTGCACTCATACTTTAATATAAATGTCTAAATATAAATATATTTTTTTTGTTTTAAGCACAGGACAATACATTTTATACACTGAGAAGATGCATGCAGTTTTTCGTCTGAAATAAAGGAACGTGGTAGAATAGATTTTCCACGAATAATCCGACGATATAGTAAGTTGGCAGAACATTTATTTCGTGTTTATATCAGCCAAGATATATCATTTAGTGCATAAATAAATGAGAGACTGGGATGCAATTTGCAGTATCGGTCTCTGAGCAGACGTGTAGTTGGTGATGTGTCTCACAAGTTTCAGCTGAGAGACAAACACCCGGATCCGAGAGGTTCTGTTAATCAAACAACCATTCGATGTAATTTACAAGGATCTTTATTCTTATAAGGATTTAAAACAATAAAATAACTCCATACATGTAATCTCATAATATTATTATTCAAAACCTTTAGTCAAACATAACCAAGTGCCCAAGGACGTACACAAAATAGAATCATCATGCCTCGCATTATCTACATGTGGCGTAAAACGTAATGTTAAAATGTCGTGAACATTTCGTAGCTCTAAATATCAATATAGTGTTTGTGCGCACGCGCGTTTGTGTGTGATTTAAAACCTAATTGAGTTCATGAAAAAATGTTAAAATAAACAGAAGGCTAGAACACAAATGTTGCAAAGTTTGAAGGCATTCTAAACTGTTTAGCACGTTTCTTTGATATTTAAGATGCTTATATAAGATGCTTTAGGGATAATTACAGTATCAGTTGCAAATGCAATGCTGCAATGAATCTCGTCTGAAATATAGCGGTGTGAGTGGGGGTGATTAGATTAAACAAATCCGATGATAAAAATAAATAGGTAGAAGATTTATTTTATTTTTATATGAGCCGGCATAAATCATTTAGCTTAGTACTAAGATCAAGAAGAGAGCGTTGATGGAAAGCATTAAAGGTCGCCGTCGAGGTCCTGTTCAACAATGGAACATTTTTGCATAACAAGAACCGACCAAGAAACACCAAAAGCTTGTTGTTATTAAAAGATTTACAATGCCGTTAAGTTGTCATATTTTAAAATAATATGCAATTATGAATTGTCTTTGGGCGCACGTGTACATGTAAAGGTCCGTATTCAAACAACATAAAAGAGCATAATATTAGACTTGTTCATAATACATCTTGTAATTTGAAATTTAATTTAATTTAAATTGAACAAAGCATAGTTACATGCACATGTGAAACATTAATAATTTCAAGTGACGGTAATAACGAAGTAACAATTTTCTAAAACGAAAATCTAATGTAATTATTATTTTTACCAAAGTTCAATGACAACCGAAATTCAATGCATCTATACACCGCAGTTCATTTGTTTATAAAATAACATGGCGCATTTCATATTAATTTTCCGAGAATGATTGCATATATTCGCCACACTCATGCGCAGCGACAACGATAAACTTGGATTTAATTTGCAATATTGGTTTCTGAACAGACGTGTACTTCTTGATGGGCAGTGTCCAGAGTAGGCTTGTGAGAAACAGAAAACAGGAACCGAGAGGTTCTCTTCATGAAACGACCATTCAATGTAATTTGGTATTTAAGCTTGGATTAAGATCATGTAAACCTATAAAAATGTCCAGATAACAAAACCATGTATTCATCCCATTAATATGTCACACAAAAAGGTTGTTTTATTAACCGATAAATATTTAATAGATAAAGTTTTAATTTAATAAAATTAACGTGCATACTCAGTAAAATTAATAAACATGGCGAATCATATAACGTCATAACTCAGAAGATAAGATTAAAGCTATCGACGATGTCTATTTTTACATATAGCGAATTCCCGATCCTGATTATTTGTTGATTTCGAAATAATTAACATTAAGAGAGTTTTACTTTACGATTTACTGTGTATAACAACTGAAGTAATGTCAAAATCGTCTTTAATTAAGGTATGTGTTCAAGAAAAAAATATGCTACAATTTCACCAAACAGTGGTAAGATATTGTTACATGCATTTGAAATCGATACACTTGCGGATACGAAAAAAATAACAAGGTCTCAAGAGCATTTTAATAAATGTTAAAATTTTAAACAGCACAAGGCAAAGGTATTCAAATGCCCGTCCAATGTAAAACTGAACTTATAAGTGACCTATACCTAAAATTATGCGATACGTGTCACCTATGTCATGTTACTGTGTTGTACATCTAATGAACTGGTCATATGCCTGTAAAATAATCTATGATCATGCTGATATAACTCAATGTATAAATTGTTATTATGCAAATCCTTGCCATTTACACTTTCATTCGGCTCTTTTCGCGTTTTCTAGTATGTCTTTTGGATGCATACAAAAAGAGTACGTTGATGTTTAATTCTGACGTATTATTAAAATCTAATGATTTATTTTATATAGTTATCTTATTATTATATAATTAATATGTTTGTTAAATATAAGCTCGTGACTGAGATATGTATATTAATTATATTTCTGATTTTCACAAGATATTAATCTTACAGACCATTGATAACCTTTTAAAATGTTTCAATATAATTATAGATTTTAAAAAATAGTGTAAGCTTTATTTGAAAACCATCTGTCATTTTCCTGATTATTTTAAAATGTATGTATGTACACTATGTTCCTGTTCAGACATCTACTAGAGAACTACTTTTTTATAACACGATTCAATATATTTATTCTTAATAAGCAATATCTACATTTCTCTTTTTTATTGTTGATAGATTAACAACATGGAGTAAATTAAAATATTAAATGTGAATTTGAAATGAAATTTTGCGTAGAAATAATTCGCAGAGAAATTTCTCAGATATTACTCCATACAGATAATTACTTAAGATTTATCGTCTCCTGATTTTATCAAGAAAGGCTTTAAAACTTACATGCTTCATTTAAAATCACACTCCATGTTTCATTTTCATAGTGCAATGTTGTCTTTTAATTCTTTATTTAAGGATTGTTACGTGTATTTTTCTTTGATGTACATTGGACGCTGGTTCCTTAATTTAATCTACACATGAAAAGGATGCTACAGCCATTTACACTTCTTCTCTGGTCATTTTCAATAATTTTGTGTAGTTTTTTTCTGATTGAAATGATATTTCCATTGTCTTGCACGTATACCCCTTTGTCTTGTGCCTTTTGAAATTTTGGTATTTGTTGCAATGCTCATAGGACTTTTTCTTATTGATGTTGGTTCTTTGAAAAGAAAAAGACGTGTTTACAAACGAATACATGCACTGTTGCTAGTACTGTAGCTGAGAAAACCGTGGTTAGCAGGCCTCACGTGGATCTATTTACCAGATAAACGTGATTACTTGCATTTTTTTCACTCAAGCTGATTTTAAAACTAAACATGCTTTTAGAAGAAATAAAGAAAATTGTGAAACCTAAAATATAAATCGTAAACCGTATGCGCAATATAGTGATTTGATTTAAGAGACTTGAGTCTGCCAGCATAAATAGTCTGGTGATAACAAGAAATAAAATGGGATTAATACTTATTTCATGTTAATATCAGTCGGCATATATCATAGAGCTTTAATAAGGACATGGATTTGCAATATCCAGATATCTACTAATATCGAAACAGAAATCTGCACCAGACAGGGCTTCGATTCAAATCAAATCTCACTTGATCTTGCTAGGCTCGGTTCAGTCTATCATCCGACGCTAATAATTTTGTTATTTTGTATTGCTTCATTTTAAAATAAACAAAAGGGTATTTCAATAAAGCAATGTATGTTAAATAAAGCACATAAAATAAGTTGTTGTTTTTTGCTGGAGTTAACTCACACTGGCAAGTTAATTATATAATAGCTTCAAATAATATTTAACTGCATTATTTTGTAGTAAACCGTTCCTTACATTTACAAAAAAAAAAAAAAAAAAAATACATCGTGTTGTCTTTTTACCTGAAATTAGTTTTGACTATTGTAAACTGTCGACAAACAATTGTAAAGGTCACACTGGTAGACACGTAAGCACTTCAAACCATTCTCGCTGCTGGGTTAACTCTTTAGCGAGGCGGATTAAACGTCTTCCGTAGTTGCGCGTTAAGCAGCGGTAACTGTGGCTATGTGGCTGGTAAAGAGCGCCGGCCTGTGGTACATTGGTGGCAGCGGTGGGATAGAGTTAACTGTCATGCTAGCGTTGCTTGCCCAGTTAGACCTTCCCAGGCCAAGTCTCAAGACGAGAATTATCGAAGGAGTAAGTGCTGTAATGGTCACAGTGGCAGACAAATAAGTACTTCAAACCATCATCGCTGTTGGGTCAACTCTTTGGTGACGCGGTTTAAAAGTCTTCCAAAGTTTTTATATTAGAATATTATCTTCCAAACTAACGTATGTCTGCCTAATTTCATTGCATTTATCCGCTACGGTATACACTTCATCATAAAGTATTGTCGCGCCTTTTACTTCATTGCCTGAAGCTTTCAATCTACCCCAATACCGTTGTTCTTCGGTGGAGCATTTGTATACTGCACCATTGACTGTTGGTGTTGCCAATACCTAATAACAATGCACATCTTTCACTGTCTGTACATTTACGTTACCTCTCTGTAACAGGCTTATGGTACTCCAGGCAACGTGGCAAAATTTAACGCCAGGTCGATAGGTATTTAAAAGAAGGTTTCGATCCGTCTACACAATAAACCTTCAAAATGTATTTGAATTTCGCTTTCTGAAAGAAAGATGAAGTACATGCCTAATGTAACATTAAATGATGTCTGTTTGTTCATTATTAATTGATTTATATATATTAAAGGTACGGTGTTACTGCTACATCTCCTTGGGCAAACAGTACAGAAAATAAATCCAGAAAATAATAAGGCTAAATAAACAAGTAATTTTAAGTTTTCAGACCAAAAACATCTTTAAATAAAACGATAAAACGGTACAACTAACCCGAACATTCTAAACATGATAAACCTCTTTTTTTGTGGCGTCAAGAATCTGGACATTCATTGCCATAATCCTGTTGGGTACACTTGAGAGGAACTCTTCGCAGGCTGGTGATACTGAAACCAAGTTGTTGATGATTGGCACCAATTGCCACCTTCTCACATGATTGCGTATTTATGGACTCTACTCAAACTAATGGACTGGTAATATGGACACGTATACATGTGTAAATAAATTATCTGAAGGTGCATGACATCTTACTACTGACAGCCGTACTAGAGTTTGTATCTGCTAAGAACCGCAGAAACAGATTTCTGCGGCATATGTACAATAAAATATATTACATAAAACACAGATGTGCAATAAAAGTCCACAAACAAACCAATGTACAGTCTAAATGAACCCAATCAGACATTTTTATCGAAACGAATCTTAAACAACGTTAAAAGAATTTTTTGTAATCTGTGCACTGCATGTTTGCATATTTGCTATAAAGTGGTTATAAAATATAGATAATTTTGCAAAAACATCCATTTTGAAAAAAAAAAAAAATCCACTGACCTTCATGGGTTTTCTCTCTTAAAATGCTGTTTATTGATGTCCTACACCTGTCTGAAAAGTGTACAATAACGCCAGACTAGTCATTACAAACATGTAATAATTCCTATCTGAGCCACGCTGCACAGTTCGCTATTTTTAAACTAAAACAACCAAGTGACCATTTATGTTTTAGCTGATTTACGTCATCCTTTGTTACGTCGATGTCTAATTTTAGCAGAGATCCTAATCTTTTCTCGAAATGACGATTGTAGAGTTATGATTCACTTGTCAGACCGGTGTAGGTCATCAATGAGTAGCATTCTGCGAGATCTGTAAAACATAAATACGCACCTCTTGTATAAGTAAATTGAAGGATTATAAATGTATGGTAATTTCAACTTGTAATAGTGAACGCAGAGGCTAAATGTAAAACTGACAAATATAGCGAGACGAGATTTACATAAACAGATAAAAACAAGAATATTCTCGCCTTAAAATGGTCAGTCAGGAGAACGACTGACTAGTGATTAAAGCTGTTTTTCAGCTCATGTCTATGATATAAGTATAAACATATTGATTTTGTTTTAAAAGTGAAATGAATTTATCAAACACATGTTGTGAGCGTGTACCATGTTTTAATGTATACCCGCAATGCGGTCTTATGTTTTAACCTTAAACTTTTGCTGTTTGAGAGCAGATTATTCATAAGGAAGACACTATTTAGGTGTACTCTTCGGTACTGTTTATATACTTGATATTGTTCCCTATGCATGCTCTGAGAGACTATTTTGAATGACCATGACTATACGGTGAAACTTGGTAGTAAAACAAAAGTGCTTATGATTAATTGAAGAGTCATTTATAACATAGTCACCCATTTAACGGATAACTAATGAAGAATAATTATCCCCTCGTTTTAAATCTATTTAGTTATTAGTTATAAACGCTTCTTTCCTATAATGCATGTTTAAAGTAATGTGGGAGGTTATTTGTCAGCATCTTTCCTGTCAGGCGCAGTAATTGACAAACAGTTGGTGCTTCCATTTTGACTAGGAGTCTGTAAAATAAGGTCATCTTTAAAAGTTGTACGATTATTTTGTGTTTATTATTTTTGGAAAAACATGACGTTAAGTGCATGTATATTGATTGTTTATAATTTTACTGAAATTTCTTGCACATAGTATATTTGTAAAGTTCATGAAAAAACATAAACAAATCTGAATGAAGTAATTAAGAAGCTCGTTTCTTTGTACTGCACCAATGATGTACATGTATTTAAATTTTAAAGTATTTAAATTCTGCAATCAAACTCTGATATAAATGTCTAAATATAAATATATTTAATTTGTTAAGCACAGGCAGGTCTTAGAAAGAAATACAATATATTTATTACACTGAGGAGATGTATGCGGTATAAATTTGCAAAGATATTATTGCATTGAATTTCGTCTGAAATAAAGCGACGTGATAGACTTGATTCTCCACAAATAATCCGGCGATAAAATAACTTGGTAGAACATTTATTTCGTGTTTATATCAGCCAAGATATATCATTTAGTACGTAAATAAATCAGAGACTGGGATTTAATTTGCAGTATTGGTCTCTGAGCAGACGTGTAGTTGGTTCACATGCGTCAGCTGGGAGATAAAATCCCGGCCCGAGAGGTTCTGTCAATCAAACAACCATTCAATGTAATTTACAAACATCTTTATTTAGAACAAAAAAAAAATGTCAATAAAACATAACCATATATAATTCTTCTTTTATTAAATCTTGTTCAGTCATACACAATATATTTGTAGGTAATAACCTATTAAATAAATCGAATTTATATTACACTACACTCTTTATCATATTCTGTTATTAACGATGAAAAAGACGATTTATTTGTATAAATTACATTCAAATGTTAAAACAAATCAATCTGTCTAGTTATATCGTAAGCAAAGTAACTATGCTCGAACCATGCTAACTTCTGGAATCTACCCCAGTCTTTCCTGTATTACAACTGGGATAAATATCTACTGTGTTCGCCACTAGCATTAAAAGAGTTATTCACAAATGATCTCCCATGCATAAATTTACTTCTATAAAATCTGAACAAACCCACACAATCCTTCTGTAAGTTTTATGTATGCGCACCCGTCATTAAATGCTTACATATCCCTCCGCCACATTATCACCATATCATCAGCAAGTATCATCAAACATATGTGCGTCATTTCGTACAGCGGATGCACCTGCCTGTCACATATTTACCACGGCTCAACAACATTTGTACGGTAAAGCTTGTATGTAAGACAACATCAATTATTGCGTACACTACTACAAATTCTTCTTCTTCTTCTACTACTTACTACTACTACTACTGCTACTACTACTACTACTACTACTACTGCTATTACTACTACTACTACTGCTACTACTACTACTACTACTACTACTACTACTACTACTACTACTACTACTACTACTACTACTGCTGCTGCTGCTGCTGCTACTGCTACTACTACTTCTACTACTACTACTACTATACCTACTGCTACTGCTGCTACTACTACTACTACTACTACTACTACTACTACTACTACTACTATTACTACTACTACTACTGCAACTGCTACTGCTACTACTACTACTACTACTACTACTACTGCTACTGCTGCTGCTGCTGCTGCTGCTACTGCTACTACTACTACAACTACTACTGCTACTGCTACTACTACTACTACTACTACTACTACTACTACTACTATAACTTTTACTACAACTTCTACTACTACTACTACTACTACTACTACTACTACTACTATAACTTTTACTACAACTTCTACTACTATTATAATTACTTCTACTACTAATACTACTACCACTACTTCTATAATATTACTACTACTTCTGTTATTATTATTATTATTATTATTATTATTATTATTATTATTATTATTATTATTATTATTATTATTATTACTACTACTACTACTACTATTTTTACTTCTACTTCTACTACTACCACTACTATTACTACAACTGCTTTAATATTACTACTACTACTTCTACTACTACTACTACTACTACTACTACTACTACTACTACTACTACTGCTACTTTTAATTCTACTTATGCTGATGATGATAGTAATTAATAATAATGATAATAATATACATACTAGTAGACATGATAATGATTATAAACTTAAAACATAATTGTAATTATACTTATTATGATGATGATAATAAAAATAATTATAGTCATAATAATAATAATAATAATAATAGTAATAATAATAATAATAATAATAATAATAATAATAATAATGAGGGTATCTAGTTGTAAAAAAATGACACCCATTGTCACTGCACACATTTCTGGGATTGTCTTACTAGAAAATGTGATTTATTCTGTGGTTTTACACGTATGTGTCTATATTACATTATGACGATGGAGATAAATGATAACAACCCGTAGAATTATGCGATAATGTCACTTATAACATCTCATAAACATGGTGCTTTATTTCTAACTAAACTTGGTCTTTGTTGTGTGTAAATTATTTTTAAAATCGTGCTGATATAACTCGGAGTATAAACTGTTGTCTTTATTTAAAACAAAAACAAACTTGTTACCACTTCATTATTTAAAGTAGGACTAAAACCATTGCAAACGACAGCCATTTACACTTTAAGGTCAATCGGCTAGAATTTAGCTATAAATGTTATATGTACACACGAAGAGTATATGTCTGTGTGAAGTATTATGAAGCAAACATTTAGTCGGTGTTTTATTTCAAATATGCTTTTGTTTACTAAAGTTAACTTCATGAAAAGGTCGAACAGATAGTGTTACTTTAATCTCATATTTTCATAGAAGAACTATATGACGATTCAGAAAAATGGACGGCCGTATATTAAGTGGTATCATTAACAGATACTGTGGCGCCACACATACATGGCTCGGTGTGTGTAGATTTTTTAATTGATATAATCACAAAGATTGCAAGATTTTAAAAATTACCATGCATTTACTACAGGGAACTACGTAGCATCTTCAACAAAAAGTGTAATTAATAAGGTAATTGATGAAATAGTCTGAGGACCGCACATGTAGAGGTCATTTGCACATTCGGTCAATATTGTGTGTAAAATTTGTCATTTAAGAAAATGATAGTGTCAGTGCAGTGCCATATAGTAGCATAGCATAAAATAACATAGCATGTTTAGTAAATGACATATCTAAATGCTACCAATCCTGTTAGACACACTCTTTCAGGAAAATTAACCTTTGATCAGATACTCACAGGTTATTTTCCTATATAAAAGCGGCATTCTATTAAGTAGTACATAAAACACGGCGTCCTGAAGTTTCCTTTGAGTGTATATATTTTTAAAAATCTGACTCATGCTAAAACCACATGGTCCACTTTATATGTATAAGAACAAGAACGCAATGACTTGGCCATACGCACAAGAACAAAGATGCGTGCAGAGGAATCTGCCGCTTGTTTCAAAACAAAATGTAGATGTACATATTTTTATAAAAAATGACGACATATAACCAAACTGATTTTATCCGAATCTTCGTCCACACATTGCATCATTGTCTTCTCGGGAAATCACAAACTTTTAAGTGTTTTACCATTTCTATAAACAATCATTACAACTACAGTATATTTTAATGTTTTTATCAAAATAAAAGTACGTGTCGTTCAACAGCGTAAAATAGCAACATCAACACACCAGCAAGTGTTAAAAAATCTAAGCAGAAAAACACACACAGCAACGAATGGCAGATATGTAACCTTCAAGAAGTGACTTTTTCACAACAAACGCAGACAAATCAGAAAAACATCGCACGTTATAAACAATGATCGTTTCTCAATCGAGATAATAATGCTTACATTCGCGTCCCTAAAGCGTTTTGACGGATAATCTGCCGTCAGGTTTTACATCGTATTCTACGAAACCACTCAGAAGCCTTTTCTGCAAGTGATATTGATCAAGGGATGTCGTGTTTCATATTAACTTACACCATATTCTGTGTCATACACGTCGATAGTTCGTGTAGTAAGTGACTGTAATTTCAGCAAAGTAAATGTTAATGACAATTCAATGTCACTAGACACCACAATTTAAGTGTGTAAATTATAGCAATATAAGACTGACTTTCTTCAATTAAAAACATTCATTTTTATCATTTTGCACAATGTCAAGTGATCTCTCTCCCTTTCACATACACAAACGCAGACACGCACACCGCACACACGCACACCCACACACACACACACCAACACACACACACACACACACACACACACACACACACACACACACACACACACACACACACACACACACACACACACACACACACACACACACACACACACACACACACACACACACGAACACACACACACACACACACACACACACACACACACACACACACACACACACACACACACACACACACACACACACACACACACACACACACACACACACACACACACACATGCACACACACCGAACACATGCAGATGTAAATACCATGATATTTTATTGCAAGTTCATTTTGAACGTTATAAATCAGTTAGATATAAACTAAGGAATAAAAGAGAAATAAAAAAATGAAAACTGGATCTTTATTATCAGTCAGCAGTGTAAACGTGTAAATGAAAGGCTAGTTATCCTATCATTTAATACTTGTAGATGTAGACTTTAAAAATGTCAACGTATGCGCACATGATACGTTCCAAATATACATTAGGCGAGGAAAAACTATTTTATGTATACCAAACACAGAAAAAATCCACACAAGAGTCGCTTCCATGTAAATTCTATTTCCAACAGAATTGTAGATTGCAATGTAAGACTGACATTCTAGCTTTTCCAACTTTTTAGTGTTGTTACTCAAAAAGACTCGAAATGAGCGTGTATCTCCTTAAGTCATTTATGAGATGACAACATGAAGTAAACCATATAAGAAATAGCTATCTGTACACGGTAAATACAGAGTTAAAAATAAATTTTCATTTATTTATAAACATCCTCGAGATGGTTCTTCTAGTAAAATAATGAAATATATTTATGATCGTCTTTTTATTTAAGACGACATTGAATTTACAAGTTACCTTGAACAGACATTTAATTTTTCAATATGGGTGGTTTATAATTGTCTCATGATCAGGGCACATTAGTCTGCGTTCTGGAGATGGAGTGACTTTGTAAACTGAAAAGAAAATGCCTGCCTACAACTGTAACTTAGAGTAAACAGGTCCTATGAATATTTACTGTTTACATATAAAGAGAGATGTTGTATATTTCATAATATATAATATATATAATTCCAAATATTCAAAGACGGTGTTTTATGACACAGAGTGCAACCAAACTCAATGTAACCATGAAGTCAATGTATTGTCATTTTAATTTTATATTTAATCGTTCGTTCCATAGATTACAGCATCATGCAGCACAGTGCGAATTATCCAATCGATGGATGATTATTCCGTTATTGCAAATATTCTTCATCTTTCGAAAAATACCCGTTAATGGTATTCAAACCTATCATAAGATAAAGTATCGGCAGCCGCCCCCGCGTAAACCATCAATATTAACAAACAAAGCTAAAATCTCTCTTTTGTTCATAACTCAAGAGACCGACGTTTAAATTTAGTAAAGCAAATATTTCTTCATACCTACTGATTTAGTCCCAGATTCAATGCCTCGCCATGGGTGCCATTGTCCTGCTTACTGAGTACTAATCATTTGCTATTTCGTATTCCTTTATCGCGCATTTATCTTATATACCGATGCTTAAATAAGCACAATACTCAAAGGCAATATCAAGATCAAAACAAAACAGTAAAAATAAAACAAAATACAACAACACTAAGGATAACCAAACTGCAAGTAATTTCTGTTTATTTTCAAAACAAAGGCAGGAATAAGCAAGATGTAATCTTTTGATTTATCGTTCTATTTCAGTTTAATGTTTTTGCTGACAATGTGGAAAGATTACATGTTGTAAACAAGGACCGCTGCAAATCTATTTGATGTTTTTATTCCTGTCACTGATATGTTTTGACTGATAATCTGATGTCAGGTTTTACGTTTAGTCATTTGCAAAACCGTTCACCGGCATGTTTGTGCAAGCTTTATGTAGACTGCAGGGTACTGGTGCACACGATGCGTGCCAAGGACTGTAATATAAGTCAACATTTCTTGCAAACATTGATGCGCTTTAAAACAGCATATCATTTATGTGAGCAAACCGCACACACAAAAGTTATTGACAATGAACTTTTCCGCTATGTGTATGTAGTTCTCCACTCCTCATTGTTATTTTATCACGGTTACTTTAAATGGTCACAAACAGTATAACAAACAAAACGCACATGTTTTTTGTGTTATAAGTAAGTCTACATTTGTAAGTAAGTCAACGATGGTTTGGGAACTGTCCTTTGCGAAAATAACAGCAATTATAGCAATTATATGTACACACGAAGAGTATATTTATGTCTGTGTGAAATATTATGAAGCAACTCGGGTTTCTACAGTATAAGTCAAGCATTATAATGACAGCTGGATGCACCAAACTTGATAGAGATAATAGACGTAATTAGTTAGGATTCAAGTATAAACAATGATATAAAGAGATTTTGTTTTATTTTGTCATGTTGCATGTTATTTTATGTTCTATAACTTGTTATTTTAAAGCTATATTTGACTGACTAGAGTGATTGCATGGTTACAAAACAATGGTCATATCGGGTTATATTCTTATAAAACTTTTAAGGAAACAGCATTAAATGATTGAGTTTAAGACTAAGGTTCATTACTTCATGTCTGCAAAGTACCCAATGTGGTTGTAGTTTTGCGTTTTACATAAAATCTATGTTGTCATCGTATTTTATTGTTTTAATGTTTTCATGAATGCGTTCAAGGAACTATTTAATGGTATGTGTTATTTTGGTATAATTGTTTAATTGAAAACAACCATTTCATAATGCAATTACAAATTAAGTGTTCATTCTTGAAACAAGTATTTACGTACTTTACAGCTTGGTGTTTTACATCTTTGAATGTTTGCGCGTTATATGCTGATAAGACTTTTTTCTATCTGACATTGTTTTTTATTAAAACAGTAATTGTTCACAGTTTTAATGACCTGTTTTGTCCATGTTTGCATACTTTGAAATCCGATTTCCATTTTTTTTCACTTAGTCATCACATTGTTACCTAGGCATGTTTTATCATCAACACTGCCATACGTCAGGCCCGATTCTATGATGCAGTTGTTGATTATGATATTTTTCTTTTAAAACCTGTGTATGGTTGTGATGGGAGAAACAAATGAACGTGGGCGAACAGATTTGTAAAATTTGCATCGACTGTCAAAGGAGTTAAACCTGCTGTGATTAAAATGTGTGAAACCGTAAAGTATTCAGATTAAAGAACAGTTGTAAAAGGATTATTATATGAAGAGAATAATCAGCGGAGACGGCTTACTAGCTTAGCTTTTTGAAATGACTGGAAAATATTTAAACAATGAAAATCATGCATATTTATATGATCTTTATTGTTTTATGAGCCTGGTTCTGCTTAACACTTATTGATTAACAACATGAACTATATCTTATATGATTTACGTCTATGTAACTGCAGCAAACGGTTTTATTAATATACGTCGTTGCCCAACGCTAAAATGCCACCAATAACATGAATGCATTCTAAGCTCACAGTTTCGTGCTTATTAAATACAAAAAATGTATACCCGTATTTATGTATCTACTTTGCACGTCTCCATTTATTTGATGACCTTTGTTCTTCAGTGTACAAATTACGTATGCATTGGGTGTAGGATATAAAATGTTAAACTGTTACATGGCTCGATTAATGATGTATCGTTGCGTAACTATAACATTAAATGCCACATTTTCAACAACAGTTTATGCCTCGAAAAAATAAAAGATAAATTTAGACGATGGAAAAATTCTCTTTCAACTTGTCGACTGCAAAGCAAATTCACCGCAAACAATTTTTGCCAACATATGTTCACACATTTACTATAAACATGTTATAAAACGAGCATAATTTTTGCAAACAATAGTTTACACTTTCGAAATGATGATGCTATTTTAAAATGCGTCATACGAAAATTTACCATAATGAAATTTGTATGTAAATTAGTTAACTATTTATTGACGTAATGCTCTTTTTCAATGCAGTTTGAAAGTTAAAGTATACATTTCCTAAAAACACAATATAGGGTCGATACGTTTTAGCTGAAACGTACAAAAAACCGCGGGAGGGTGTGTATGTGGTTGGGGGTTGGAGGGGTACATCCTATGGTAAGGGACTTGTTAAAAATAATTGTTTGACTCAATACCTCAATAATTCAAGACAAAATCGAGAAAAGTGTCCTTAATAATTAATAAGCAATAGTGCTTTACATATGGATATACAAGTGATAACATTTAATAACATTCAACACCTACTACTTTTATTTTTTGTATCCTTTGTATCCCTTTTTTAGCAAGTGAAAACATATACTTTTTAGAATGAGGCTGGTTTATAATTTTAAGCGGAAAATACGTTTAGTGACATGATATATTCACAAGTCTACATGCCCAGCATCAAGTACGAACAATGCAATGGTATGAATGTTTAAAACTTTAAGCAATAGAAAATAAACAAGATATCATATTATGTTAACGGATAATTCATGTCGAGCTTTTAGTGGATCTGGTTTTCAAAAAAGCATTTTCTGTTGTCACAAGTTTAGTGATTTTCAAGCAAAGCAACAAAAAATGTTACACAAACTTTAGAAACCATGGTCATTTATAATTCCATATTGACTAAAAGCATGATTTACGTGGATTTTCTAAAATGTTTTAACAGGAACATGTTAAAGCAGAATTACGCGGTTGTTTTATCGTAACGTACATTTCTTATTCAAGTCCTGATGCTACTGTACATACTCTACGGTTTGTTTTGACAATCCCATGTCACAAATGTAAATGTCTGCTCTCAAAGAAGTAATTACATTGTTTTATTTGATATGAAACTTGTTGCACCATGGTCACACAACTTAATTAGTGCACTGTTTGTAGCTATAATTGAGTACCTATACTATAAGAAGCGTATAACGTGCACATTGTAATAGGAAAATCTTGCGAGATCACGCCAATCGCAAGCCCTTTAGTTATAATTTGACTTTCCGATAACTTAGTCACTTCCCTTGATTTTAAAGGGAGGCTACTCGCCGGTGACGCACTGGGGACTTATTAAAAAAAAAGATGGCGGAAAAGGATAAAAAAAAAATCAACGAAGCGCATGTAAACAACACAGTATTGGAACATTTCAAACTAACAGATTTGAACAAGTACTTAGAATTTGCTAATCGAGCAAATTATCAGCGCTCACAGGCAAGCTATTACTTACAAATATACTTTGAAAAGGAGAGACCAAATCGAGAAGACGAAGAGGGGCTCTGAACGGTTTATTCTTCCTTCCGGAATTTCACCTCATTTGACATGAATTAGTAACTCTTCGTCTTATTCACACTTCGCCTTCCCTTGATTGGTCACAGTTCGTCCTAATGAAAGTAGACGAGATTCAAGGTTCGCCCCTGTATGGCAAAATATGTTCACACTTTTTCTTTACATTATTCATAAATAAGAACAATAGACGTTACAAAAATGTTTCAGTTTTTTTTTAAACTTTAATTATAAATCTACTTAAAAGACATTTGAAATAATACTCAAATCATGGAGCAGACTTATTGTTTCTTGAAACCGAGTTTTAATATTACGTTTAAAGTATTAATATCAGAGAAAACACAATTTAAAATCGCGTCTAGAGAACGATATCATAGTAAATTAAATTAAATTAAAATCTGTCAGACGACCATTCACAACGAGGAACACACTTACATAGTTTTAAATGAATAACACATTCAATATTCAAATGTAGTAGAGCATGTTACTAAGATGTTTAGTTAAATAACATTGTTCACGAACTTACAAATGATGATTATCAAATGACTAATCAACCAAGGATAGAGCGTGTGCTATCATCGCAATAATTATAAGAGGCAAAAATTAATTAAAGATCACCCTTTTGTTGCATTGTTGTGCATTTATGAAACAACTACAAACTCCAAATTGTCATGAGTGTGAAAACCTTATGAAATTATGGGCAACCTAAAACAATTTAATTTAACATTTTATTGCTTTAAAGAATAACACTTGTTTATAGCATAACAATAACAACCTTGTAACAGCGGAGATTCATTAAAATATAAAATTCATATACTTCACATACGCTTTAATTCTTTTTTTTTTTTTTAAAAAACATGCATATATTATAAATGTGCAAGATTCCAGTATTTGTATTGATTTTATTTAATTATCTAGATTATCACTTGTTTATTTTTACATATTTTTATATGAAGCAATATTGCATTTAAACCAAAAAATAGTTACCATTCGTATATCTTTATTCAGGTTAAGATTCTTTTCTTGGTTACGACAAGTTTTTAAATAAGAAAAAGAAGATTTTGCTAAGAAAGATCAACAATGCTCATAATATAATTTCCAATATATGAAGTAGAAAAAAACACAAAAACAAGATAAAAGCCGTGGAAATAATTAGATATAATTTAATTAGTAAACATTTTTGACTTTTGATACATTTGGATTTAGGGATGAAATGTAGCTCATAAACTTCTATAAGAAGGCGACATGTTATTGAGCAAGGGCGAAGAGTGATATTTTGGATACAACGATGTCGGACAGTAATGACAGTTTTAAGCAGATTATATATATATATATAATTTGCCTAAAACTGTCATTACTGTCCGACATCGTTGTATCCAAATGCGCCGTAGTCGTTTGTTCTGAGGAAATCGGTGCAATATAACAGTTCCGTTTTCGACCAACTGCACGCGATAAACACCTTTACATATGCAACAGTATTTCGGCGATGTCCATTTCGGTTTTGTTTCTTTCTTTAACAAACTTTCCATGTCACTCGATGTTTGTGTTATACACGCTGATAAAATTTCTACGTATGCCCTGGAAGTTTTCATCAGCGCGAGTGCGCATGCGCATTCGGAGAGTACTCAAGGGCAGACAACTTAGTTATCGGTAAGCCCAATATACTTTTATTACGATTGCATGTTGTCCTTAAAAGCATTTCTAAAATGGATGCTGCCTGACAGATGTGCTTTAAAATAGACAATAAACGTTCTTAATTTATAATATGATCAGTTTATTAAATGTGTCTGAAGTACTAGAAATATAGAGACGCGCAACGCTAGAATAATAAATACGCCGACTTTGAAACTAATATCGCTGGATCATTAATACTAATTAATAAAAAAAACCCATAAGTTATCTAAGTATTTAAATGATTAGATAACTGGGATTTAAGTGGCAAAATCAATACATAAGCAGACGTGTACAATAGTGTACAATCTCTTGGGAAGTCTGAGGTAAGATCATCATCAAACCCTGCCTCGAATGAAGTTCAACTGGTCACGCTAATTTCTAAAGCTTCCCTCAAACAAAAACACAAATTTTAATATCTAATGTCGTTACTATCCTCGTAGGGATTGAAAGGATATGAAGTTTGTTCATGGATCAGACTCAAAATGAGTTATGTTCACTACGTTTAGTCAAAAGGTGTTTAACCATACAATAGTCTCCAGAGCAGCGCATTGATCTTTTGTTACATATCTGTACTTACTAGCAGTATTTGTAAAGCCAGTCCCAATCACTTAAAGTAAAGAATTAATTATTTTTTTACAGAGTACTTTTAAATCAAGGGATAGGCTAAACACTTTTAGCAGACTGTCAAGCAATACGGGATCTTCACAACCAACAATGATTTCTTTGAACATCACCAGTGCTAGTATTGCCAACCTTCAAAAAAGCGTTTGATAACTTTGTGAAACTCATTGTAAAATGTCACACGCCTGCGCAACTTGCATTTATGAGAACAAACTACTCCGCTGTATTAAATTGTCACTACCATCAAATATTTTTTTCCTAATTTTTCTAATGGTTCAATCCGATTACCGCATGTTTGCCACAGCACTGCAACAGTTCGTCGATAAAGCGTAGGTGTTCGATATCCCTGACCTTTGGTTCGCTGGCATCTTATAATGATAAAGCTATCATGTTGCAATAAAGATTGCCTTTGTTTGGTTATTAAACGAACAGTAGCGACACGATTACCGCCAACACGAATATAGTGACATCTAGCTATTACGGTGGATGAACACCCAAGGGACATGTCCGAGTATAATTACCAGGCACCCCGCAGGGCAACTGGAAGATATAACAACATAAAGGCCTATACCCTGCCCAGGATTCGAACCAACATGCTGAGAGGTTTACAGGAGTTACAGGTCGGCAACTATTTACTCTCGGCCACGAGTGCCCTAGTTGTAATAAAACCGGCCTTATTTTCACAGCGTCATATTTTTCGCGCTTCACGAACCATAATCTTAATTCGAAATAGCTTTCAACAAGGGCCTTTCTTCCGTGCCACCTTCCGTATAAGTTGTGTGGAAATTGTACTATGTCAAGTGATGTCACGTAGTTTAACATGGTATCTTATAGCCATCATGTTTAAGATATATTAGTTTATGATAAAAATTACATAAAGTGAAACTTCTTTACACAAATCTATGCGAAATGATCACTTGTAGTAAATAATTAAGAGTTGACATAATAAATGATGCAAAATGCTTAACATACAATCGGGACATATATTCCCGCAGGTTAGTGTCTCACAAAACACGGTAAGTGTCATCTTTGACGATGAAAGAGAACATCAATTTGACATCATAACACGTTAGAGAATACTCTCTAATGTTATCTACATGACGATATCTAAACTAAATTTAAACCTTTTATCGAATACCATTTAAACGCTACATATAAAGCGGATTCTCTAGTTTATGTTTTGTTTTTATAAAAAGTATGTTGTCGGAGAAATAGCTTTAAGTAAATAAACGAAGGATACAAGATAAAATAATTGATCATTGTTTCGATAGAGCCGATAATGGATTACAATTCTTATTAATCATGCTGCCGAAAATCATTAGAGAAGTATTTAGAATAACATGCAGTTGGTTATGAAAAAAAAGACTAGCGTAAAATATCCTTTATTAAGTATCATAAAAAACATTTATAACCGGCGCTAAGTTCTGTTGGGCTTAGAGTAAAAGATTAAAGGCAATACTGTGAACGTTCATTGCATCTTTATTTTTATTTCTCTCATTTTAATTGAAATTAAGTGGAGCCCGTGGCGAAATAATATAATGTAATTTAAAATATACACCTGTTCTTCATTAACTATAGAGTAGTATAACCTATTGAATATCTTACAAACCGTCTCCAGATAACTGACATACTGTTGGTGGGACGGTAAACCCAATAAACAACAATATCTTACAAAAACGATGTCCGTATACAGTTATTTCCGTTCTAAAATATGTAGAATACGGTATATATAAATGCCGTCAAACCGTATACTCCTGTTAGCTCAGTCATTAAAGAATAAAGGACATACATTCTATTAAACATACTCCGTCCTTAACGCTTTCAAAACACAGCGTGCGTAAGAAAAAAACAACATTATTTGACTGGACCTGGTTTGTATGTCATCAACTAATGCGGCATGTTAGAGCTGAAGACTTCCACTCTTAATGATAAACCTTGTTTTTCATTGTTCTGAGGCAATATTTTTTTAACGGCGTGTAAAATAAATAAATTGGACTACCTTAATTTTCTAAAATTGGCTAGAATCTCAAGAAACAATGTTTCGTGTACAAACATACTTGAATAGTTGAAAATATTTTTTTATTTGTTTGATGACTACCTAAATTTTTAATAGAAGCACAAGCCCGCATTTATTCACGAAAAATTATTCTATGAAGGTGAACTCTTGTTTCTTTGTACAAAGACTATAAGTTCTGTTGGGCTTGGAGAACAAAAAAAGGCAATACTGTGAACCTTCAACGTATCTTTATTTTTATTTCTCTCATTTTAATTGAAATTGAGTGGAGCCCGTGGTGTAGAGGTAGAGTCGCCGATTTGTCACTACTCCGACTCCTTAGCTTCTCATCACGTGGGTTCGAGTCCCGTTCGGGACGAAGGACTTTATGTGGGAAGGTCTATCAGCTGACTTGCGGTGGGCTGATGGTTCTACCCAGGTATGTGTCTGGATCTTCCTCTACCAAAAGGCTAGACCTTGCTATAATGGTCATAATTGGTCGCTACAATGTATTTCAATTAAAAAAACAAACATTAATTGAAATCATTATCAACGGGTTTAAACCTTTGATGTTAAATATTCGGGTATGTGTCTGAATGTTTTCTTTACTTGGCTTTCAAAATAAGTCATCATCCAAATACGCAAAAAGCGAAAAACAATAATCTTTGAATTCTAGGTCGATTGCATAAGTACCTTATTTCAACTAATAATATAATGTAATTTGAAATGTGCACCTGTTCTTCATTAACTATAGAGTAGTATAGCCTATATATATAATTAATAAAACTTGGAAAACTAGGCCTCGAGGTGTTTATTTCCCGGCTAACCAAGGAAGGCATAAAATCGAAACCGTTGCAACATAAAGGTTTTCGATCCTTCTGGAATTTAAGCAAATAAGGGATAGAGGAGCAAAAGGTCAACGGAACAAGTAAAATTAGTGTAGTATAACCGATAAATATTCACCTACAAGCGTCTGCAATTGAATACTGCTAAATAAAGCTATTTTAAATTAATTATGTAAAAATGCATTTTTCTTTTACAAACAGATTAAGCGTTGAAAAGAATTTAGTGGAACACTAGGGATGTATTCTGAATAAAGTTTAAAAGGCCAAGTTTTGTCAGGAACCATGTCGGAGTTATAAAGACGGGAGAGACTAGATTCTTTATAACCAATCCGATGTAGTATATATAAGAGTAGGTAACTCTTGTACCGTTGTTTCATTTCATCCAGCAAGAATCATAAGATAGATTAATAATACTGAAGGTAGACTGGTATTTAAGGTGTTGTTTCTGTCTTTAATGAAACGTCTATGACACGGTCAGCAATGAATAAGGAAGTTCGACTGACTATACAATATATGTACAATAGCGTCGCATATAACTTATTAAGTATAGAGTGCCTTTATTTTGAAAGTCCTAACTAAAAGATTTGAAATTGTTTGGTAGCGACACGTGTGATTTTCTACTGAAGCAGAACATCACAAGATAAAAACATTTGATTGACCAGATTTCAACTTGCATTAGAAACTCAACCATTCTTGAGAAAAATCGAAAATATTGAGTTAGCAATATAAATTCCGTGAGGTGCCGGAGTAGTAGTGTTAATCGGAAAAAATCTGAATACAACAGCTTCTTAATAATGTTGAGACAATATCCCTCGAAATGGAATACATCTGCGAAATGTTCATGCACGCTAACGAATCCCCAGCTGTACTCATATTAAACAAAACCAGCCTCATTAAGGATCTTTGCGTTATTTGTTGTGGCAACGTAATCCGTTGTTAATTTGTTCACCACAGCACAGCATAAGCTTTAGGTAGAATGTGGGTACACGCTACCCCTTACTGGTTTCTTGCTAATTCTTATAAGAAGACTATTTACCTGTTACAATACTGACACCAATTGTCACTCTTCCACATGCTTCTCTTGTCACGGACAACAACGAATCTTTGCAGTAATTGATGATTATAAGCCTGGTGCCACCTGCTTACTGTAGCATGTGATGCAACTTAGTTTTACTTAATTACCCAGATGCAACTCTTTCAGAAGAATATATTTTAGGAATAAAGTTACTTCAAGTAGGATATGGAGAACTTGTCTAGTATTATTTTCGGCACACATAGGGGGACATATATAACTAACAGATAATAGTATGTCTTGTAACGCATGTTTGCACAATTTTTATCTTTGACGGTGTTAAGAAAAACAACAACCAACACAAATACTGTAAAGGTCGTAAATGCTCATATAGAATAAACGTAAAGAATTACGTGAATTTAGCTGAAGTTAATTTTTTTTTACTTTTAAGACTGCTTCCTTGTCTGCATACTGGTGCATGTGCGTACACTATCGATATATTAATTTTACGCTTCCACAAGTTCAGTTCTTAGACAAAAAGGCGTTGTATGGATATGTTGGTGTAAGATGAAACATAAAGAAAGGAATAATTTTTACAATATTGATAATTAATTGAATAAAGATTTAAGCTAGTGTTGCATTCCCTCTGTTTCTTTTCTTTTCTTATTTTCATAAACAAAAACAAAAAAAAAAAATAAAAAAATAAATAAATACGAAGGCAATATTTGTACCACCATTTACACATTGTGCTAACTCTGAAACCTCCACATTCTATTACCAGTATCTATTAAGTTTCTATTTCAGATTTATACTATGGTAAAGCACCAGTTATCTGACAGAAAATGAGTCTGCGATATTACAGACTGTTAGTCTGGCTCCCAAAAATCATGAGACAATCACACTTGAATGTGTTTAAAACTGACGTTTTGAGGAGGAAACAGTTGTCGAATGTAAATGTGCCCTGCTAGCTATAACGGATTAGCGATGATGAAATAAATTTGAATAAAACTGCAAAAGCAAACCGGGCTCCACCTTTGGGAAAAGCATCAACATTATTTTAACTATTTCTGATTTTTAAAAGGTATTTATTTATCAGTTCCTAAATAATTACATATAAATTCTGTAAATGACAGATGCAAATGTTAATAATTCTGTTATACAAAATCTTTCAAGAAAAAATAAACCAACGATCAGAAGCAATTGTCATTTTGAAACATTACAGCGTCCCGTTTTATAGTAGTGTATTAAGGAGACGGCATCCCGACGTTTCCTTTGAGTGTAACCATTTTTTACGTCCATGGTTAAACCACATATTCAGCTTCTAAGCATCGTAATAAGCGTGTCAATGGCTCATAAAATATACATGTAGAAGAATTTGCTCGTTTGTGCCAAAACGAAATGTAGATATGCGTATTCAATTTATCAACAAACTTTCTAAATGAACCCGGCATAGTTTTGTACGAAACTTCCAAGTACGTCCATGTTACATCAAATTCTAATCGGAAAGTCACGAACGTCTTTAGGGCATTTATATATCCCTTCTTCAAACAAATATTATATTTAACTGCAATGTATTTTAAACATAAATAACTGCATCTCTAAGTACATCTACTGATAGATATAGATTCATATAGATATGCATTTTCTTTTTATCAACAAATTTACGACATATAGCCAAACTGGTTTTATACAAATATTAGTCCACACATTGCATCAATTTCTACTCGGAAAGTTACGAAATTCTTTGAAGTGTTAATATATCACTTCTTCAAACAAATATTCTTTTAATTAACAATGTATTTTAAACTTTTCATCAAAATATAATCACCTCTAAGTACATCTCATTCAAAAGCATACAATAGCAACACCAAAACACAAGCAAGGGTTAAACAAATGAAATCTAAGCAGACAAATACACAACAGCAATTAATGATAGACATATAATCTTTCAGAAGTGATTTTTTCACAACAAATGCATTCAAAACAGGAAATGATACATGTTTTGAAGGACAATCTGATGTCAGGTTTTATATTTTGTCATTTGCAAAACCGTTCACTGGCTTTTTGTGCATGCTTTGTTCAGACTGCTGGGTATTGGAGAACACGATGCGTGTCAAGTTTGTATGTATGTACTTTTATTGTGCGCCTTAGAACAACATATCATTTATGTGAGCGAATTGCAAACAATGAACCGTTCCGCGAAGTGTACACAACTCCACCCCCATTGTTGTTATGACAGTTTAATTTAAATTACCATAAATGATGCAAAACATTGCACTGTTTCCTCGGCATGTTTAATTATTTGGTACTGCCATAGCTAAAGTGTAAAGATTAAAAAAACTATGCTAAAGGGTGATGTCGAACTTTCTAAGCTTTTTGCACTGATTGGAAAACAATCAAAGTAATGTATATGTATATGATCTTTATTAATTAAAGATTCCGGTTCAACTAAACACTTATTGATCAACGACATGAACAATATCGTATATGAGTTACTTCTAGGTAACAGCAGCACATGATTGTATTGCAATATAAATTGTTGTCAGATGTCAAAAATGTCACTTATGACCTAAGTGGATTCTATGCTCGCACGTTTTTGCTTTTTAGTTCTACTTAAAGCACCTGACAGATCGTTGCGAAACAATACAATTTTATACCATAAGTTCAATAAGAGTTCATGTTCTAAATGGAAAAAAAATGGAAAAGGATACATTTATTTTTTAGATGAATAATATACCTAATTTGCCGTAAATTGTTTTTAAATGAAAGCACGCGTAATGCTATTGTCTCAATAGGCCATCCGTTGGTATAACACCCTCCGTGTTTATTGCAGAAATTGGAGCTCTTGGTTTTCAGTTGCAACTTTGGTCATTGACTGTTACGTCAGTATTGTTTCTAAGTAGCAGTGTAAATCCAAGTCTATAAAAAATTATCATTCACAAATTTAAATAAATAAATGAATAATATATATTTTTTTATTTGCATTCTGTATATAATCCATTAAGTCAAACTACCTTAATTAAGTTTAGCAACATTCAGTTTCTCGCCACAAGTTCCATTTGTTCTCATATTGATACGTGAATAAAAATCTTTATCACATACTCTTAAAACATACTTCTGTAAATGTAAAATGTCTAAGGATTTTCACGTTATTGTAACACATATGTATGCTTCATAAAACAGCCATTACCGTCATAAGGTAAGTATCCCTCCATTATTTTCACGCCTTGATCTGCAAATCACATTTCTACCACGACAGAGCAAGGGTGTTCTAATAGGAAGTGGGTGTATGCTGTCGGAGCGTTGTTTTGCTGGCATACAACAATAATTACAAAATAAATTTGCTACATCGTTGGAGATAACTAAAATAAAAATATCCAAGGATGAACACAAAATGGGAGCATCATGCCCTATGGTGTCTGTCACAACAACAAACATAACACGTAATGTTGAAACGTCGAAGATATATATCATATCTCTGAAAGTTTTAAAAGGTGTTTGTCTGATTTAAAACCTAATACATGTACATGTTTAAAACTTTCGGTAAAGAAAGACGACAACCCTCAATTTTGCAAAGTTTACTTAACACATTGACGGTTTTAGAAAATATACTCTGATAAAGCCCGAACATTTATTTGCTAAAACATGTTCACATATTTTCCAATATCTGATTATGAAACAAACATCATATTTGCAAATGCCAATAATTTACATTTTCGAATGATTATGCTATTTTCATTTACGTCATAAGTAAATGCATTATTATGATTTTTGTATTTTAATTAGTTTGTTAATATTCGATGAAATTCTATGGATTTTGCAGTTTAAAATTATACATTTCCTTTAACAACAAATATGGTCGATAAAGACGAAAGGGTTGGGAAGAAGAACCTACGGCAATAGATTTGCTCCAAGTTATGAGATTGACTCAATACCTCAATAAATCAAGATAAACATTGGGTAAAATATTCTCTAGTAATTAATAAATGATAGTGTTGAATATATGTATATAAAAGAGAAAATATTCATTGAAAAGGCCTTAAACTGCCTTTAATTGTGTACCCTTTGTACGTACAAAATATATTTTATTTAGAATAAAACTGGTTTATAACCTTAAGTCGGAAAATACAGCTAGATGCCGATATATGTTCACAAGTTTACATGAATACACTCATTTAATAAACTGCACTTATATAAATGTTTGAAACTAAAATGAAAACAAAAAAAGCAACAACACAAAAAACACACAACAACAACAACAACAATAAAAAACAACAAAAGATCAGACTAAGTTAACGGACTATTCATGTCGAACATTCAAGTTTTTTTACGGATTGGAATTCCAAAGAGCATTTTCTAGTGCTATAAGTATGTTGGTTTTCAAAAACAACAGCAATGGAGATTGTTGTACAAGCTTATCAAACCATAGTTCTTCCTAAATCCTTACTGATTAAAAGCATGGTTCATGTTGATCTCATCGGATTTACTAAAATGTTGTAGCAGTAAAATGTTGATTAAAATTATGTGGTTCCCCATTCTTCACTTACATTCTGTGTACATTCGACTCACATATGCAGTTGGTTGATAAGCCCATGCCAAAAATGTATGTACTCAAAGTAGAAAATATATTGTTTTTGTTTGCCATGAAACTTGTTGCACTATGGCTCAATCAAGTCCAACAACACGACAATCTTTACACAAATTGCCAAAGCTTTTGTCAATCAAACAAAGTCAATTTTCTCATTTTGTTATCATCCTTGTTGGTATTTAAACGAAAGAAATCCATGCAGCAAAGTCAGAATTAAATAATTTTTACCAAGTTCAGTCAAAACAATATTTTACCATCCAATAGTTTCTCGAGCTTCGTATTTCCTTTTTGTTACAGATCACTACAAAATATCAATATTGCTAAAGTCAGTCAACTGTTCAAGTCCCTTGTAACTTTTAAACCATTGTGTAGGCTAAACACATTAAGCAGATTGTCAAACCATACACGGTATTCAGGTATCAACACAGATGTTCTTCATTCAACATCACCAGTGTTAGTATTGCCACTTGAAAAAAAAGTTAAACATTATCCTTGTAAATGTCGCACGTCTGCGCAATGTCCTTGTATAAGAGCAAACATTTCTTGTATCTCCCCTGCCCTTGTGTCGTTGTTCTTAGATGACATTGAAATGTATCTAAGATCCAATACAGAATCAAATATTTGCATTAACGATACTCTTCTTACTGTTTTACTTTTTGCTGACGACATGGTCATACTAGGAGATTCTCCTAAGGATCTACAAAATAAGCTTGACTTATTATACAATTATTGTCAACAATGGAGTTTAGAAGTCAATGTTCTTAAGACTAAAGTCATGTTTTTTTCGAAAGAGAGGACGGCTGTTAGCTTCTGAAAACTGGATGTATAATGGAAATAAAATTGAAACTGTGCATACTCTTAATTATCTTGGAACCGTTTTTAACTATACGGGTTCGTGTAGTTATAATATTGAACTTTTGGCTGGAAAGGGAATCAAAGCACTGAATGTATTAAGTAATCAATGTCGCAAACTACCATTTACTCCTTAGTCCTTGTGTCAATTGTTTGATGCTTTTGTTGGTTCTATTCTTAACTATTCATGTGAGTTGTGGGGGTTATGTACAAGTAAAAGTCTGGAACGCCTTCACTTAAAATTTTGTAAACATATACTAAACGTTCGTTCTAGTACAAGTACTGTAGCTGTATATGCAGAACTTGGACGGTATCCCTTATATATTACTCGTTTTGTTAGACTTATTAAGTACTGGTGTAAAATAATTCATTCTACCAATAGAATAGTTGTTTTATTGTATGATCAAGGTTTAAAAGATTGTCTAAATGGTTGCAAAAATTGGGTTTATAATGTAAAACCCTTACTAGACAAGTACGGGTTTTCAGATGTATTTCTGAATCAAATCTCATTAAGTAAGAAAATATTCCCTCTGATATTCAAACAGCGTATTATTGATACTTTTACGCAAGAGTGGAATGGCTTAATAAGTAATAATAATGTGTTGGACTTTTATAAAAACATAAAGGACACACCAAATTACGAGCCATACTTAGATATTGTACCAAATGACTTAAGACATTTTATTGCAAAAATGAGAATCTCTGCACATTCCTTAAGAATCCACACGGAACGCTTCTCAGGAAACCCTGTTTCTAGAGACAGTAGATGCTGTTTGTTATGCAATAGTAGAGATATTAAAGAGGTTTTTCATTTTATTTGTATATGTCCTATTTACAATGATTTAAGAAGAAGGTACCTTAATCCAACTATGTATAGTAGACCATCCGTATATAAAATGCGTTTGCTATTTGATTCGAAAGATAAAACCACACTTACCAATCTCGCTCTATTTATCAAGAAAGCAATCTCACTTAGAAGGACAATGTGTGTACTTAATACATAAAGTTTATTCTCTATTGCTGTTTCTTATATTCTTTATATTTATTATAATGAAATTATTACATGCGCAGCTGGAAATAGTGTCATTTGTATTTCAGACTTTTATGATAGTAAGAAACCGGATACTAGATTTTACATTGATATTCCAAAACGATGATGTACATATGTACAAATCTGAATAAAAATATGTTCTATTCTGTTCTGTATTAAAACGCCATTACATCAAATATCTTAACGGCATTCTGTGATGGTTGAATCTGATTACCACCTGTATGTCACAGCACACAATTCTTCGGTAACGCGTGGGTGTTCGATTAGCCAGACCTTTAATTCGCTGGCATCTTATAATGATGAGGCTATCTCTTTGTAATCATGTTTGTCTTTGGCTTTGATTATTAAACAAAGAGTAGCGACATAATTATCCTCAATATAGCGACACCTGGCTATTTCGGTGGAAGAAGACCCAAGTCTGGGTAAAACCACCAGACACACCCCTAGTCAGCGGGAAGACTTTCCTTTATTAAGGCCCATATACTCTGTGCAAGACTCGGACCCACGCGCTGAGATGCAATCTGTTATAGCATTTACAAGTCTGCAACTCATTACTCTCGACCACGGGCGCACTAGTTGTAATAAAACTGGCACCAATGTTCTCTACCTCACATTCTTTACACAACACGAAAAGTAATTTAACGTCGAAATAGCTAACGAGGATCAGTTTGATGTCACCTTAGGTATACATTGGAAATTGTACTGTATCACGTGATGTACTGTATCACAGTAGACCATAATCATCACTTTAAGGATATTTGAGTTTATGATTATAATTATATCCAGTAAAATGATGCGATAATAATGACTAGTAATATATCATATACCGTGAACATAATAAATGGTGCAATTTGCTTTAAGGGGGATATCTATTCACGACAGATAATTGTCCCACAAAATAAGTGATAAAGAACAACATGAGGCTGGAAATATAACCAGAAATGTATACTTGAACTGTTGGAAACACTCTGAAGTAAACAACGTGACGTTATTTAAACTCAAACATTTTAGTGAATGACATTAAAAGGCAAGATATAAAGCGAATCATTAAGGGCTTATTTTTCATAATAATAAAATAAATCTCTCTTGTTTTATTATAGGCGAAATAGGTTTAAATAAATAACATAGGATAAAAATAGGGTAATCGATCATCGTTTCGTTTAAAGCAGAATTTGACTAAGAGTTATTTATTAATTCTGCCTAAATATATATTTTATACCTAATAAATATATAATTCTTTGGAAATAAAGAACATACATAAAATAACTCATTCATAATTTAAGTACCACAAATAATCACATTCGATAAGCTTCAACTATGATTTTGCATGTTTGTACATTATTTTAAGGACCACCTTAAAGTGCTAAAGATATGGCGTTGATTGTTGATAAAACAATTAATACTGTGGCGAAAGTCACACATTTTCCAAACGTTTTACAAACACAGCTGAATAATTGAAAGTACGTATTTTTCAACGTGTATGGTGATAGCAAAAAATCAAGCCTTATTTTTATTCCCCATGAATAACTCTCTAAGCCGTGCTTTTCTTTTACTTTGCGAAGACTGTTATCGACATAAACACTGCCACCGAAAAGGCATACATGGGGAAAAAATCATTTATTGCATATTTATTCCAGACGTTGTAAGTCAGTGTCGTTTTTTTCTTAGAAGTAGGAAAAAGGGGTAATTCGATCTGGACTTTAAGTGGCTTTGTCCTACTTGTTAAGTTGCTGGAACTGCTTAGAGGGCAGTGTTAACCTGATAGGAAAGGTGTCGAATAGCATCAGCATCGCATATTCTTATCGTTTCCGAGTGTCCGTTTCAATCACCTGATCTTAAAATGTTATTTTTTTCTTTATTGTCTTTTTCCGTTTAAAACTAATAAATTTAAATTTAAACAAATAATGATTTTCTACTGAAATCTTTGATAGAATAATACAATAGCAGCTTTATTCTACTTCAGTGCTAGTGGTACTGTTGGTTTCCTAACATCCAACAAACCTTAACACCTGATGATATTGATCCCATGTTTATATCCTTTATGCCTTTCCTTAAACCACGTTTAGCGCATAATTATGTTTTTCAGTATGTTGTGATTGAGAGGTTTCGCGGGTTGCATAGACTAAAATACCAAGTGTGTTATGTACGTAGAACCTTGTTACCTTTATAAACACTTACAATTGACCGGACCTGGTAGCGCAATCGGTAGAGCGTTGGCTATAGGTACGGGAGGCCCCGGGTTCGATCCCGGGCCGCGACATACCAAAGTCGTTAAAATGGTAGTCGTATAGCTCCCTTGCTAACGCTCAAGCAAATATAAGGGTAGTTCTACGACTGGTTGGTCCGGTGTCAGGATAATGTGACTGGGTGTGGTATCATGCCAGGTGTTCACGGCATGCTATACACAGTGAAGGCAGCACTATATCTGCTTCAAGTGGACACCGTCTCCAGATAATTGAAATACTGTTGGTGGGACGATAAACCCAATAAACAAACAAACAAACACTTAACATAATACAACCAATGTCCTTACCGCTGTTATTTAAATGACATCATAATGAAGAATTACGTCCTACGACATAGACAGATCAAGTCTGCTGAGGCACATATCGTTCAATGTCTTTGAAAACGGGCGCCTGTAGGCGGAAATAATAATAGAACGTGTAGGACGAGATTAATTTATCACCCAAACTCATAGGCTGCAAACACAACATGTCCGAAATATCGAACAACAACAAAACAAAAGAGTTTATTTAAAATTATTTTATATTTGATGTTCAGATAAATATATCAACGATATATTTTCAATTAAATGGAAAGTGATTTTTGAGCAATTAAAATGTGTTTTTTTTTCTAGTAACATACGTTTATGTTTGTACATGTATATGGTCGTTTTCTTTTTTGAGCTGGATAATATCATATTTTAATCCAAATATTCGCAAAGGCCTAAATACTGTTTCCCTGTTACAATATAGTCAAGGTGTAAAGTAGTTTTCAAATTCAAACCTTCAACACCTCCTGGTGTTTTATCAATAAACAACATATACTATTTGTTTGATACACACATGTTATACATGCATTTACTTTAAGAAGAAAGTGAACCATGATCTACCACAACAACTGATAGATCTTAGTTACATTGTGTGTTTTAAAAGTAAAAATTTGTTGTAAGTAATCATAATCCTGATTTACAAACAATCTGGTAACCATTTATTTTGAAAATCATAAGGTGTAACAGACCAGATCCGAGAGGCAACGACAATCAACTTAAGTAATTTTCGTTCTTCTTTTTCGCTAAGCCTGCTGAGAGTGGGAGGAAATGCAAATTCAAATGTAACTTATTTGGTAGGACAGTGCCTCGAGCTGCCTACTTCATGGCTAAACAAGAAGGCATGCACTGAGAGTCGTTGTAATGTGGAGGTTTTCAAACCTTCTGGAATTTATACAAACACGATAAGGGACTGGGAGGACAAAGTTCAACGGAACAAATGTATGAGGGTAGATAAAAGCAAAATTCTTAATCAACAAGCGTGTTCAATTGCACCATGCCAATCAAAACGTCAAGATGCCAAGCAACCTGCCAACTTTTAAGTTGATTATTTTAACGAAATATCCATTAACTTTTAAAAGCAGACTTAACTTTGTAAAGACATTCGTGTATCTCTGCGGATGTGTAGAGAATAATGATTAAAATGCTAAGTTTTGTAGTGAACATTGTCAGAAACATAGCTTCATAATCAACCCGACAAAAATAGAGTATCGTTGTCTGATTTCAGCCAGCAAGAATCCTAAAGCTACAGCTCGTTGTGTCAAGTAAAACATACTGTATCTCTCGCATCTTTTCTTTCATTTACGTGACATCTAAAACCTTATCTTTCTTTTCATTCCTGTCTGAATTGAAAACGTTAAACGTTTGACAATACAGCGACATAGAAGGAATTAATTTAACCTCATTTTCTCACAGCACTTATTTACGATGCAATTTCAACACAATAGTATCGCATATAACTTGTTAAGTATAGTGAACATTATTTTGAAGGTTTTAACTAAAATTAAAATAATTATTTAGGAACAAGTGTGTTCTTCTACTGGGCAGGGGCTTTATTTTGAACACCACACGATGCCAAAGATACAGCAATTGATTGACTACATTTCAACTTTCATTCGAAACTCAACCATTCTTGAGAAAGGTCGTAGGTTTGAGTTACATACCATACATACCATGAGGTACCGGACTAGTAATTTTATACACGCTAAATAATCCCCCAATGTACTCGTATTAAACAAAACCTACATCATTAAGGATCTTTGTCCATTTGTTGTGGCAAAGTAATCTGTTTTAAATTTGTTCACCACAGCGCATCAGCAGCTTATAATAGAGCCCTTATAGCTTACTTTAAGCTTGTTGCCAATTCTTATAAAGAGAAAATCAACTTGAAACAATAGTGACACGAACTGTCACTTTTCCACGTGCTTCTCTCGTCACAGAAATAACGAATAATGATAATAAGTTTCCAAGATGTTTTGAGAATAATAGATTATAGGAATGGAATTTTATCAAGTAGAACTAATTTATACAAACTTATCCGAAAATTGTCACTAACATTGTGCCATAAATACTTTATATAATTGAATGTTACCATAGCTACCCAGAACTTGTTAATTGCGGTACACATATCGGGCATATACGTAACAGTTAATAGCCTGTCTCACAAAACACGATATTTCAGATGCCTTTAGAAGTTTGTACAATTTTCATCTTTGACGATAACAAGATAAACAGCAACCTACAAATAAAGGTCGTAAATACTTATATGTTGTTAACGTGAAAATGTGTCTTGACTTATATCCAACTTAAGTTTATTTGGTTTTGTATTTTAAGAATGATTCGCTGCCTGTATACGGTTTAATTCGCTTACAATATCTAAATATTAATGTCACACTTAAGATAGTTCACTTCTTTCACATTAAGGCCTTGTATGGGTATTGTGGGCTAAGATGAGACATTAATAAACCGATATTGTTTTTGACAATATTAATAATTAATTGAATATAGATTAGGGTTGCAGTTCTAGTTTTTTTTCTTTAAAAAAAGCAATTAACAAAAAAACTAAGTAAAAGTAAAAGTATGTACCATCATTGGCACATTATGCTAGGTCTGAAGCCATGACATTTTATTACTATTACCTGTAAAGTTGTTATTTTAAATTTATTTTATGGTAAAGCACCATTCATCCGTAAGATAATGGGTCTACGATATAACCGACTGTTTGTTTCTGGCTCCCAAAATCATCAGGCAACCATACTGCATTGTAGGAGACCGGTGACATTTCTGAAGATAGTATCTTTTTTATATGTTTATCTTTTTTTTCTTTTAAAGGTCTAACCAGTCTTAGCAGTACAAAATGCTACGTAGTTTCACAGATTAAGTTACATAAGTTAATACTGTGTATGCAAATAATTACAAAACTAGAAAACGAATGCGTAAATACAATTCACTATGCACCGCAAGCCAAGATTGTTGTTATTATCAGTTTTATAAGCGATTAAACTTCGCATGATATTGATGATAACAAAACACATTTTTATATTGATAATAAGATGACATAAGAAACTTTGTTAGCAAAATCAACGCCAACAAAAGGGTTACGTGTCTTTAAATGGATGCAGTGGACATGTTAAAATAAAATGTGTGATTTGCGAATTTTAAAAAGTCGCTTATCCTATTTAACAGACAAACCATGCCGTGTCCCTACTACGGTTAATTCAATGAATCATATTGATTGGTAACGTCATACGACAGTGTGATGTCAAGTTTTAATGAGAATATTTTACTTAATATATTTGAAAGCACGAGACTTTGGGAGGGAATAATTATCGCATGCGAATGTGCGCTGCTGGCGATAACGGATTAGCGATGATGAAATTAATTTTCACACACAAAATAAACAAACTAACTCAACTGCAAACAAACTGCGCCCGATTTTTAAAGAAAAAAACATCAACATTTTTTACCCTTTTCTGAATCTCAGATATCTATTTATTACTTACATGAACGGTGGTTTTGAACAAATTAGAAAATATGTTAAATTCTGCAAATTTCCAAAATAAGATAAATTGTCTTAATTCAAATTCATATATATAGTTATCTATTCATTTTTTGTTAATTGTTGGTGTAGAAGTACTTGAAATAGACAATAATAAAGTTCCTATTTGCATGGTGAATAATATAAGTCTTATATGCGTTCTTTAACTTTAGTTTCCTTCTTTATTTTAACTTTAATCCTAAGATGAAAGGAAGGAATTGCAGCAAACTTACATGGCTTTTATGAAAAAAAACCCTAAAACATCATCCGAAGCTTTTCTTAATTTGTGTTATCAGTCTTAATTTATGCACATTTTTACAACACAAAATAACACATGTTTTTACTTTTGTATATATGTTCTGTAATTTTGAAGTAAATTTTATTAGGAATGTATTAAATTGAGTGATAACAGTATCCAAAAATACATAAACGATACAAGAAAAAAGTGGGTTGAACATTTATTGCATATTTATATCAGCAAATATTGAAATATGTATCTGTAATAGAGGAAGCGCCGATTTAAGTTTCAATTTAAGTTGAACGTTTACTCCTGTCCAAATAGTGGCTTAAAGATTTGAGTAAGATCGGCAACATGCAATCCCTAGAGGTTCTTTTAATCTTAGGTAATAACATATGTTATTTTATTACGAATCCTCGTCGTGTGGATTGGTAACGATGCAGGGTTAACCCCTACAGAAAACTTCGAAATAATTATTTTAACCATACGATAACCTCGAATAAATTATTCTATTACATTTGCCCGATATTGCACCAGTGGATATATAAATAGGTTGTTCTGGTCTTTTATATCAAACAATGAATGTTTTGTCTGAGTACTATTAGTTTTGTTAAAAGTCTTACTTTAGCTCATGCTAGCTTAAATACTACACTACGCACATGGGCGTACAAATCATCTGCAACTGAGACAGGACATGTATTGTCATCACAAATACTTTGGATATAAAAGAAACCTTTGTATATTAGTTCGTATAGAGGTAGTTCCTCATTTGCATAATAACAAATCCACGCCCACTTAATTAAGCACTTAAGTTTGTTTGACAATTAACTTTATCAAACAATTTTCAATTTATTAAACATTAGGCTTTATGAAACACTTAACTTATATAGACACTTAACTTTATTAGATATTTAACTTTATAAAACAATTAAAATTTTAAACCACTTTATCAAACACTTATCTTAATTTAACACAGCGTGACTTGAATGCATTCTGTGTTGTTTTTGTTTGCATCTAGTAATAATGAGACAGTAACAACCCATAACACGTCACAATGGCATAAATGTCCGATAATCACTTTCTGACGATGGAAAAGTTTGGAATAAAATGACATTTGATAGAATGAATACACGCAACTTAATGGGAAGATTGTCACTATTGTTACAAGGGTATTCATAAAGTTCTGACAATAGATGCGAGTTTATAACACTGCTCTTAGCTGTTCACTTCAGTCTAGCCTGGACCCTTAAATAGCTGTTTCTTGACATTTACACGAATTGTTTCAGACAATCCACTTGGAAAATGCATGTGAAAAGTGTTACACACTGTACGCTGGACTAAATATTTTTGCAACTGTTTTATAAAAAACGGGTTCATTTTGAATCTATACGTCTACAAATCGGTTTTGGACAGCGTCCAGTGTTATGAGAAAGCTAAATTTCGGAAGCACGAAAGAGTGACCCTGACCCGCCCTCAGTAAATGGTAAAAAGGGGTGCGTTTACAGGAACAAATATATAAGAAGGAGACTAGACGAACATCCAAGCATGCTTCAAATATTGATATGAATATTCTTATACGTTTAACTAGATTTATTATGCTTTGTTATGGAAACATTTATAAAATGTAGATTTTTTAATCAACAACGAGGTTTAGGAATATCACTCAGCTGCTTAAGGGACAGAAGAAGGGAGAACAATGTTATTACAACGAGTGTTCCGCTTGCTATATATTGTAAACTAGGCCGAAATATTTGCTATATCCCACACTGGGCCTCACTGCCTTCTGCATTTAGATTGAGATCACCGGGATGTAGTATTGACGAAATAAATCAAAGAGAGTGTCACGGAGGCGTTTACCATAAATGGTTTACCGACCAACTAAAAACTGAAAGTTAATTTTAAACTCAGTGTATTTTGGTTGCGTCCAGTAGCACCATTGAGATCTTTTAAGGCCCAGTTTTACTTAAAGTGCAATCATATGGAAAATATTGTATGGGTAAACTATTATTTTCTGTAATCAGATGTAAATGAGAGTGATGTAGCGTTTGTCTCAATGTATAATCTATATTTGGAACAGGTGGTTGTTCTGCAGATTAAAACTAAGCTGCTTTCATATGCGTTACGCAATCGATTTACCACGAAACAATTTAAGAATAACTCTTGCATACCTTCAGTCGCTCAAAAAATTGTTCAGTGCTTTGATTATATTTCCAAATTTCAAGGCAAGCTCTAATACAAGATAATATTGCAGATGATAAATACTTTTTACTGTCACACGTCAAGGAACAAACTGTATCGATAGGTACTATAAGTGTGTTGACGTTTAAGATGTCATTGGTACGAGATTGTCACGAAGTAACTGGTTTACAGCATATATTTTTATTTGAGGCCTGATTTGACTCAAACCTAATCTAATGTATACTTGGAAGATGTTTATACAAGTTATCATGCCGTGCAGATCCAAGTAAGGATATGTTTTTTTCTTGACGTCTATTATTTTAAATCTTGACTTTTTATAAACAAGTTTTTTTTATACATAAACATGTATTTGTATTATGGTGAACCTTCCTTTATTTCTAGTAAAATTAGCCTTTGTTTAAAAGAATAAATAAATTTGTTCGTAACAAAGATTATACAAGCTACAAATGAATGCGTTATATGATAGCTCTTTCATGATATAATTTATTAAATCTTCATAAAAACATACTACCGTAACAGACTTTGGAACTGTTTACTTTCAAATTCAATTTTCTTTGCCGTTACGTTCTTTTTCGTGTTATACGTTGCATTGAAACAACATACCTATATGTCGGAAGATAGACGTTTAGAAAACATGTATTTGAAAGCATCGAATTTTTTTATAAAACGAAAAGCGTTACATGCCCATTAAATTTAATTGCTATAGCCCTACATCGTACCAATATATATATATAGTATCATTTCCAGCATTGCTACTTTTCTTGGCGAAAATTGGTAAGATTACAAACTATGCAAAGCCTTATCATGAAATTTGCACAAAAAACGTTTTAGTGGGAATCATGGGGAGCCCAATAGAATATGCATTCACGTGTTTGAGTAAGGTGTAAGCTTATGTCACACAAATTAAGAATACTAAAGCCGTTATTCTATGTATACCCTGCGGACAAACTGCAATGTGGTAGGTGCACCATGAAAATGTACTTAAGCTTCATTATTATATTCTGCGTTTGCAACCAGAAATTCTCGTAAAGATCACAATTTCGTTTAATATGCATTTATCTTCAACAGAAATTGGGATAGTTAAGTATCAGATTACAAAAGCAATATTTCAGTGTTATCGAGGTAAATATTGGCAAGATGGTTTCCTATAAAAGGATTACTAAGCTAAAAGCTAATAATTTTATGCAGCAAAATTCACTTTATTTCATTACATTATTTCCCGAATGCATACTGTATTTTGTCTTAGTAAAATATCTTATTTTGCAGTTAACTGCAGTAAAAGATGTATAGACTGTCAGTTTCATATGCGTTTAAATTAATCAACGATTCATTGGATGTTAATGCAAACGTCATTGTTAAATTCCACAACTGAATGCTATTTAACAGAAACAGACCTCTATTTTGATTTTAAGGTACAACTTAATGACATATACAACATGTTTCATATTATGTTGTCGTTAAGTTGGTATCCTAAAGTTTAAGATATAATACTGAGAGATATGTTCAATGTTTTAATGGCTTATACTTACAACATAAAAGGTACCGCCTTTAATTATTGTTGTTTTGTTTCTAAGAATAAGCCGCATTGCAGAAATAATATTAGTGCGATAGCTTATTACGGATCGTTATAACTGAGCAAGATTCAGGTAAATGCGTTTTGTGGACTACGTTTTGCTTCAACAAAAAACATCAACTCTCGGCTGAGGATATTGCCAGGCAAGAGAGATAGTTCATGGAATGTCGGTGTTTAGATGTGCGAGGAATAAAACGATACAACAGAAGTGAGGCAATATTCGTAGAGGCAACACATGGGTTGGCTTCCTGATACACCGTGCGTGGATAATATTGTTAACTTGTAAATATGGCAGTGCAGGGATTATAAACATTCATGTGTGCAAATATTATCAAGATTACAAGTTAATCCATACGGATTATGTATGATAACGGATTATTCAAGTCTCATTGACAGACAAGGCAGTTTTTTAAATGAGGGCAAAGGTTAGTGCAGTGAGAAGTCATAACATTTATTTTCGTGATAATATATGTCTATGGTTATATTTATCCATGATATCTATTTAAACATTTATAGAAATCATTTATTGTATATGCATGTACATTCGGTCCGATATTTGTATATGCAAGAATTTGTAGGTTTACATATTCATGCATCCGTTTGTGCACGTGCATGTTCGAAAGATGTGACGGAAATAAACACATAAATTAAAACGCTAGATTCACGTTCTGAAATGTATATTGCTGATTTATAGTTTTCACCATTCACATTACCGTATTTTAATTGTGTTTGTCTGATCTAATTTAAAAGTCTTTGTTATTAAATGTTAGTATAACCTTCATTAACTATTGCAATTGTGTTATACATTTATGTTTGCTTCGATAAGGTTAAGGCAGATACTTGCTAGGCTGTGACAATTTTAACATGTTTCTTGAACTGATTTTGTCTTATTTTTGTAAATTTTTAGACAAACAATTCTCTGGCTTCTTTTACTGTGCAGTCAGCTTAGACTGTACGGTATCATTTAGCAAGAAATCGCATACACATCATATATCTAAACTGTCATCTATGCTTTTGTTATTTTATTAGAACATTTTAGCTATACGGGAGATATTAAGATAAAAACCAGAAGCAGTTTTCCTTTCCAATTATCTTTAAAGGGGCAGGAACAAATCGAGACAAGTTTCATTAAATGATTTTGTTCTGCAATCTCCCTATGTCAGGTATGTTTTCTCGGATCTGAGATGGTGTGTAGGCGGTATGGAATGATTCATACTATGCAACACCTATCTGTCAGTATAATATGTGTTAAGTGTGATGTGCGGTTCTTAATGTTTTGTTTTGCTTAAACCCTAAGACTATACTGGGACGGTTTACGTATAAAATGTTACAATTGTCCATTAACAGATATTAAGACGAATGCGCATTTAATATACCCTAGACAATGTTATAAATACATGCATGTTAACTATGCTAATGTGTAAATAAATGTTATAAGTAAAACTATACTGGTCCATTAAAAATTGTGTAATGCTATTAAAAACATTTATTTTAACTATACATTTATATTTCAACTTTTTAAATTCTGACAATTCAGTTTAATACAAATGGCAAATATGTAAGAAGAAAACGGTTTTAATATAACATAATCTAATATTAAATATTAAGATTTAAAACTTAATAGTTATATACACTGCATCTTAGCAAATTTGCAATTTTTGGTAGCGAATTAGTTTATTAGCCGACGTCTAACTTCTTACAGTGATATTGGTCTAATGTGCTACCAAGGTTACATACCAATAAAAAAAAATGTACTAATAAATTCTTACGCAGGTGACGTGTGTAATGATCCTGACGTACGAACCTTGGACGTGGTCTAGCTGAACGTGGAGTGTTCAGGTTTCTTAGTTCGCTGGCTCTATATTGAGCAGGTACCCGCATGTCATAGTGTGCTTTTAAAAAGTCGAGCTTTAAGTGAAATTTTTCAGCCATGGTACAAAGTATTTTCCACATTGGTCTGACGTTCGCTTTTGAAATAAAATGTATAAAGTTCAGAAGGATGTTTCCTTTAACACTTTTGTAGCCTTATATGTCTAAAGTGTCTACATTGAGTCGTTAGCACCACAACAGCCAATGAACATGCTGAATATCTTGAAACTAATATATGTGTTTTGTATGCACCTTTAGTATAAAATATAATATTACAAATATAATATACGAGTATAAAAGGGCCCACATATCGCTTACAATTTTAAGACTTTTAATGCTTAACCATTTTTCCTACCCTATAGCGACCATTAATATCACCTGTTACTGTGGCAGACGCAGTCTTTGTCATATCTGTATAGACATTACCGGAAACATACTCCGATTTCATGATCATAGAAAAGACATGATAAAAAGATTTATTATAAAAACAGATAATAACAGAAGTTTATATGACTTTATAAGAGTTTCGAATTTTATCAATAATTGATAAAGTGTATGTGGCAAGTCAAAAATTTACCTCTAAATTCATAAAAGAGGAAAAGCCACATTCCTGCTACATATAAACAAAACAAGGATATTTGTTGTTTTTTTTGACAGAAAATTGCGGACATCTCCCGTCCCATTTGACTAATATAGCTACAATGTAATAACAATGTTTTGTATGCTAGTGTGAGTTACATATTTTTACAGAAAAATGTACAATAAAAACGAGATATGTAAGGGCCGAGTTTTATATATGCAAGACTCATGTAAATATCTTTACGGGCTTTCACCTTTACAAGATTGTTTCATATTGGAATGTAATATACCGTTGTCTATTTAAATGAAACCGATACAAGCTACAAACTATCAATAAATCATAACAACCATCATTAAAGATCACAAACGTGCGGTATCGGAGGCGCTACAGAGAACATGAACTTAACGCAGGAATAATAATAGCAATCATTGATGATTATAGTACTCTTATTAGCAATAACTAATTTAAGGGATCATATAAACTTACGACCAATATCGATATATATTTCGATGTTAATTATTATTATCTGACATTTTCTAAGGTTAAGCGATGGCTACTTTGGTTTCTTTATTGCTGGTGTAATGTTTTTGAAACAACAATCAACACTGAAACCTTAAGAATAGCTCTTTGATAGGAAACACACACCTGGACACAGCAGCGAATGCCTATTATTACCAACTTTATATTATTTCTATTCTACAAGAGGCATCGCTTTGAAAAAAGTCGCACCCTTGCTGCTTTACTTTGCTACGAAAAATGTCGGTAATTAGATTTTCTGCTAATTTGCTTTCGTCCGTGTAGTCTTCCTACATCTTTTTGTAAACTATAAATCAGCCGACAAAGAAACAGTTTATTGTAGAATAGCAATTTAGCATGTTAAAACTGCTGATTTCAGGGCTGTCGAAACAGAGAGAAAAATATCATTAATTGTTCAATAAGCGCTTTCAGATACAATATAGGAGAGATAGATAAGTTCTTGTATCATCTTAAGAAATTTCAGAGCGCCATACCACGAACAAAACGCACACAATATAATCTATTACACACATGTCACCGATTAAACTGGGAAAGGGAATGTAATCTCATAAAATTGGTCACTGCTAATATTGAAGACATAAATATATTGTAAAAAAAGAAAATGCAAATAATCTTGTTTTCATTGTTATTTGTTAACTAACTCCGGGGAACATGAAATATGAAATCAAACCTATGAATTTTATTTTTAAACTTGATGTCTGTTTGATTATTTAGTTTAAGGGATAGCTTCATCGTTAACATCTATGAAATGTATACAATAAAATGCTGGTTGCAACAAGCATTTATATCAAAAGAGAATTATTAGTATTATCAATGAAAATTGATATCAAGAAAACACAAAACTTAGCATTCATTTTGCAATAATGACAACTTACATTATACTTTTCATATTTTTATAAGTTGTGGTAATATCGCACATTACAAAACTGTAAATAAAGATCTAAAATCGAACTATATTGGTATGATCGCCAATGTACTATTTGTGCCAGTACACATTCACGTACAATGAAATAGTTATGTTCAATCTTCGGCGAAGACTGACGTGGAGTATGGGATCCCAAATTTAAGATAAGATTCTTATTACTATCTGCAAGATTTATCACCATGCTGTGTACTGAAAAGTAATTTTAAGGAGACAAATTGCTAGGCAGAAATGATAGAATTTCGGTGCTTTTTATGTGAAAGGATTACAAAAATTGAAACTGAAGTATGATTGTGTCGCCTGACTAGGCGACATATAGGGATTACTTTGTCGGCGGCGTCGGCGTCGGCTGCGTCCGGATTTCCTTATCCGGAGCCTAACTTGTCACCTTAGGTCCAAAAGACTCCAAACTTTGTATGCATGTTTCTGGCAATGACTCAAAGTGCAGCGCACAAAAACCGTAACTCTACCTTGTTCCGTTTTAAATTATTCCCCTTTGATTGATTTTTATAGAGCATTTCTTGTCCGGAGTGTAACTTTGTCACCGTAGGTCCAAATGACGCCAAACTTGGTATGTATGTTTCTTGCAATGACTCAAAGTGCAGTGCACAAGAACGGTAACTCTATCTTCTTCTGTTCTTTAGTTATTCCCCTTTGAGTAAATTTCAAAGAGCATTTCTTGTCATTCTTTGAAATTATTCCCTTTGATTGATTTTATAGAGCATTTTTAGAGCATTTCTTGTCCGGAGCCTAACTTTGTCACCGTAGGTCTAAATGACTCCAAACTTGGTATGCATGTTTCTGGCAATGACTCAAAGTGCAGTGCACAAGAACGGTAAATCTACCTTCTTCTGTTTTATAGTTATTCCCCTTTGATTGATTTTAAAGAGCATTTCTTGTCCGGAGCCTAACTTTGTCACCTTAGGTCCAAATGACTCCAAACTTAGTATGCCTGTTTATGGCAATGTTTCGAAGTGCAGCACACAAGAACTGTAACTCTAACTTGTTCCGTTTTTGAATTATTCCCCTTTGATTGATTTTTTAAGAGCATTTCTTGTCCGGAGTGTAACTTTGTCACCGAAGGTCCAAATGACTCCAAACTTGGTGTGTTTTTTGTCTGGCAATGACTCAAAGTGCAGTGCACAAGAACGGTATTTCTACATTCTTCTGTGTTTAAGTTATTTCCCTTTGAGTGAATTTTAAATAACATTTCTTGTCATTCTTTTAAATTATTCCCCTTTGATTAATTTTTAGTGCATTTCTTGCGAAGGGCATAACTTTTTGTGCATGTTTTTTTACAATGAGACAATTAAACGGTTATTTTATATGTGTATTATGTGCAAATACATTGCTAATATCTGTACAACAAAAAACTAATTAACATTTTTTATGTCGACTTACAAAATTTTCGTCAGGCGACACATCCAACTCGCGGAGTTCTAGTTTAGAATGCTAACATGGGTTTGTCACCTCGACATGCTGTACTTGGTCACTATATCGAACATGTAATAATGACACGGAAGAGAGCTGTTTTTATGATGAAGGGGTACTGTTTAGGAGTACGGGTGTTAATACAGAATAATGAATATTCATACATATAATTGTGTAAAAGAAAGTTAAGATTAGTGCAGACAGAAGTCAAATGTAAGACACAACTTGTCTGTGTATGTATATGTGTTTTAATGTAAATTGACATTCATGTGCAAGCTAAAGTGCGTGCTTTGTCGAAAATGTGTGTAGATACTTATGTTAATACAGGTGTATGAATGCATCCACGCGAAATGTATATTTTAGTATCGGTGTGTGCAAGAGTGTAGGGTCGTGATAAGCGCTTGGATGAGATTGTATTTGTGTTTATCTATGACCATGGTGCAAAAAACTGTGTAAACAAAATGTTTGCAAAATAATCTCATATGTATAATTTTAATGCATGGTTATAGCTTTTTTGAATTTGCAAAATGATCTCCATTATTTGTGCCTGTCTGCTACGTCTATAAATGATTTGGTTTATGACTGTGGTTTAAAGTAATCAACTACTTTATTGTTACATTGTATTAGATTAGTCAGACTTACGTTGTTTATACAATTACTGAAAATTCAAGTTGGAAAAAATACAGTTTCTATTTATTTTTTTATTTTTTTTTTACTTTTGTCGTCTTAATGCCCTTACCAAAATTTGTTTTCCTTGTTTAACTGCATAGTAATCTTAGCAATAATCGATAAATTTAAAGAAACGTGCGTTATACTTGCCATTAAACTAATCTTTCTATCAACTACAGCCTTTTTATCTGCAGGGAAAAAATATTGGAAAAATGTTTAGATTTAGTTATTTTGAATTAAAAAGGCTTGTCCAATATGTAGTGATTAATTCCTTTAGAGTGCCTTGGAAAAGAACCCTAACACAACAAGGAAATATTACTTCCTCGGTAAGACTGTTTACTGCAAAATGTAGAAATTACTTACCACCAGAGAGTTTGTACTTCCGGGGGCGTAGGCAGTCGCGAGTGATTTATACAACTTAATTGTACTTGTATAAAAGTCGAATATAAATAAGCCGTTTCAATAATAACAAAAATAGTGCATCATGACAAAAAGTATTAAATGGCAATTTCCCGGAGTCCTGTTTCCTCAGGCATGCGGGCTGCAAGGCAGTATGTGGGCGGTAATTGATGTCATTTCAGTACAAGCACAGGGCCTGAATATGATAACTTATGTGTAGAATGTCAAAGTATAATATCGCACACACACCAGTGGGTAATGTAAGATAGTTAAAATGAAGGAATAAATATAAAATATAAAACATAGAAATATATATTAAAATGTACATGAAAACAACAACAACATATAAGAGAAATACATATTTTATTTCTACGACACATAATGTTATGTTTTATGCCCTTATATGATATTAAAACAATATTTTAGCAGTTTAATACAAATGGACAATGTAAAAAAGAAAAGATCCTATAATAATTACCACAGATATTTAAATCTAACCTAGCTCTAGACCAAGGCAACAGGGCTAATATAAAAGTGACCAATGAATTGTTTAAATAATCTTAATGGAAACAGCATTTTACTGTCACAGACTGCGATATAAACAATTTTAACATGCAACAGTCTATCGTTTTCTCTTATTTTCGTATGTGTATATATCAAATAAAATACAAATACTTAAAATTATTTCTATTGTATAATATAAACGATGTATACATTAAATTTTCCAAATCATTCCATTATTTTCGAACTGAAAAGGCACACAGACAAAAACCAACGAACAATTTGAAAATAAACATTCAAAAATCATTTTCATAAAGCAATATCATACATTCTAAAAGAAACGCATTTTTATTTATTTTTATTTAGTAAAATTGCCTTTTTTGGTTAGAAGCCACACCAAAGATACATTTGTTGTCAGTTAGAGAGAAAGTGCGTTATTTCTCATTAAAGAATGACTTTCAAATTATAAAATGTGTCAAATGATCTTTCTACATTTTGGTCTTGGGCCTGCTCAACAATACAAGCTGTTAATGTCCATTATAATTAATATTGTGTTGTTGCTAGATTGATGTCAAACATATTCTTTTTAAATATTTAAGATGTGTCAATTTAGTGATACGAAAAATAAGACAGGGTCTTAAAAGTATTGCAACATGTATTAAAATTTGAAAAGGCTCTAACATCGCACTTTCTGGGTTGGGGTTTCTTAAATCAAAGAAGTATATGGAAAGCGGATTTATTTGAAACATTAAATTTTACATATTAATAATATTTGTTAGTCTACAATAATGATATGTCATATAAAGGGGTTTGCTCAAACTAACCAGACACCCCAATCAAAGTATCTCAAAGTGCCATAGCCATGATACTTTTCCTATTAAGTAAACCAAAGTTGTGAAAATATCATACACAAAACGTCAGGTACAAAGCACATAAATGATATTTTTGGAGTTTCATTGTTTAAAAACATGTATCATTTCTTGAATCAGACGTTAAAATAATATCTAAATACGCAAGCTTTGGCGAGAGCACTGTAAACCCGGTTTACACCCTAGTCGGGTTTGCTCTGTTTTGAAATGACTCTTCACAGGTTTGTTGTTACTATTACAGTTAGTTTGACCTGACACCAGACCTAAATATTTCAAAATCAAGGCGGACAAAGTTTTTTGAAATGTACTGATGCGAGTTGTTGCCAAAAGTATTAAAACAGATTTGTTCTTACATAACAAAACAAAATATAAGAAAATATCAGTCTTTGTTCCATTTAAATTGCTGTCGTGGAGCCTCGGCAGTGGGCCAGATCCCGTTGTATTAATAACTATAAACAAGCGGTTATTGCCTTTTTATAACTTAAATGTTTGATGTTTCTCAAACCATATATTGCTGACGCTCAAACGAATAACTTACATTGATTTTTATATGTCTAATTGTTTTAGAGAATCATGTAAATTGTTATAAAATTAGAAGAAGCACTGTCATGTTTTCTTAATGAATCAGCTGTTTAAGTTGTTGTAGAATGTATTAGTAATCTCGTTCTGATGCGTCTAGGTTTAAGAACTATGGCCGGCGGCAAGTAATATGTATTGCTTTAAATTGCAGAATACCTGATTCATATCGCTAAGAACTTGTTAACTCAATTGATGAATCTTACCTGACGCAATTAAAGATGATCTCCAACAGATTCAACAATTTAATGCATATAACAACATCTAATACCTGTTATTTTGACTTTGGCCATAACTTCTGCAGAGACTCATACTTAAGTTGTAGCAAATACTTTTCTCACACACTAAATGTTCATTATTTCCAAATCTTTAAGTTAGAGCGATCGGGATTGCAGGTAAAATAGATAACGATGTCAGAGCTGATTACCTGGATGATGATGATGTAACGTTATCTCTAGATTTCACGGTCAAGCAGTTTTCTTAATTTAAAATAGCTAACTGTGCAGCGTGACGCAGATAGGATATTCAATTTTGTAATGGCAAATGTGGTGTTTTGCTTTCGTTTGCAAATGAATAGGGCCCCCAAAACTTTATTTCGCAAAATCTTTTCAGGCAAAAATATTATTTGGCTGCATGAGAAAAAAGATATTGGTTGAAACTCCAGCTTTAAATTAAAATATATATTGTCGTATAATTATAATGCCAGGTATATAATTTCAAATATTTTATAGACCGTTCAGATTGTAAATATAAAAAACTTCGCATATATGTTTGTCTCTGAATTCATTTATCTTTCGTCCGTAAATTCTATGAAGGTACTAACCATTTGTCCTTTCATAGTCATTTGTCTAAAGTATGTTTTACGTGTGTGTTTTGTGAGTGTTTTCGAAATCTCTGCAAGAGTTATGCTCATCTATCGATGGTATTTACCGTGTTGCCAAAACGATGTCATGAGCTGCGTTGTTGGAATCTGTGTCAAGTACATCCAGGATCCTCCAGTGAATGAACAAATCTCTTCTCTTGTTTACTAGTTGTATTATACTAAATCACACACATATAAAGGGAAATGCGTCTGGTACACCCACTTGAATAACTGTTAAATTTCTTGTATTTATATTTCTAAATATTTTCACATTTAATATGTTCCGAACCCACTAGGAAAGGAAAGTCAAATGTATAACAAAATTACTGTTGAGATTGACTAGGCGTCCTTAAAATGTTTTATCACCGAACAAACAGCAACCGTAGAGCCAACTGTATACAGTAGTTTTTAAAAAGTTGAGACAAACTTGTCAGATAAATATATTCTATATCACTGTCGCTTAATTCTTCTGTGTTTCGTCACCTTGCAGATTTCACGTCATGTTCAAGCACGATAGCGTTATGTTAGGTCATGTTGATCAACGCTAGCTTGGAGCATGTTAAAAATGGGACAGTTGTCTGGGGGACTGGTTCGGACACACACTGGAACAATGTGACGGATTGGGGATCTAACATATCCGGTATCCTTGTCCGGGGGGAGACGCTTACTGCCAACAATGGCAACATGTCCATGGAAGGACACAGTAAGTGATTTTGTTTGTTGTGTGTATCATCCCACCAATATTTCTTTCAATTTGGAGATGGTGAATAAAATAAAGTACTGCTTTCGTTGTGTATAGCATGGCATGAATACTTCACCAAGTCATATTATTCTAGGTCTGGTCCAACCGGTATTGGAACTACCCTTCTACACGCTGGCCACTACCATACTTACGACTTTGGTATTTTTTGGCTTAAAAATTTAGGAAATATTGAAAGCAAGATTGTATACCAATATTCCAAGAATATGATGTTTTATGTACAACTTATGCAGTCAAACTCTAGCAGACCAAGTAGAAGAAATTTCTATTTCAACTATTTGGATAAGTCACTGCTAAAGTTATACCCTTTAACTATATTAAATGATTTTAGTTATATTTTGTTTAATTGTTGCTTTACACGTGCGTCTGTTTGCAGGTGATACTCACTTCACCAACTCTCTTGACACCATTCTGTTTCTGCTGTTTGTTGCCGTCTGGTTGACGTCGGTTATCTGCTTCTATTTGCGCTGGAACAATGTGCGCATGATGAGTCCAGTCGGCGGACATGCGCGCTTCCGGTACAACCCGCGCAACCTCGACACAATCACCGTAGTCAAGACAACAGACGAAAGTGTTATATACCGGAAGTAAGTGTCAGCATTACAACGCAGGAGTTCGCAAAATCAGTGATTGTAAAACAATACTTGTTTGAAGTGTCAGGAGCAGCTGTTGTTCAGATGATACAACAAATAGTTTTCTAAGTCTTACTTCGAACAAAAGGCGTTCTTGATCTTGAATGCAAGTAGAGAAGAATTGTTGCAAAGTTTGTTTATGTCTGGTTGGTCAATTATTAAACTCTGACCTGCCACATTTACAACGTGTCTGCTTTTTCCAACATATAACTAATTTGGCATAGGTCTTCAATGGCGCAAGAAATGATGGCAACGCTGTTTTATCCAGCCAATGCATGTGTCGGTGTAATGTGAACACGTAAAATGGTGGTCAAAATTTAAACTGCAGTAAAATTTATATTCATTTGATTGTGAAAAGGAAGAACCTTCATTTGCATGTGATAAACTACTTTCTTCACTTTCTTATGATAAAGGATTATCTTCATTTTCATGTGATGAATTTGCTTGTGAAAATGTTAAACTCATTTACTAGAGGTGTAAGAGTATATATTGTATATATTAACAAAGTACACCCTCATTTGAAGAAAGACTATATAAAGCTAATTGAGTATAAGAAAAAAATGCAATTTAAAAAAAATCAAAATAAAATTTGCAATTGCAATAAGTAGGCTTGTAAATTATCACCATTGAAATGTGTCAGAAGGTCTTATTGCACAAAAGCAAACCTACAAAATATAGTTATTTGGTAAATATTGTCATTATTTTACTTTCCATTTTTTATTTTATGTTTCTTATGTCGTTTTATCTGGCGGTTGGTGCTTTGCACAACTTAGAACTGTTCTCTGCGAGAATGTATGTCCATAACAATTGTTATTTTCGCAGAATGCAAGGTTTAAATTATATTTATAGACGAAGATTATTGTTTCTAATAAAAAAGACATAACTCACTTTTATGGTTACTCTACTGAAATAAATTGTCATGCTATCGTTTTAGCGCACAATTTGTGATTAATTTAGCAAAATCTCCATTTTGTGTTGGGAATATTCCACAAAACCTAAAATCGGTTATAAAATAAATGTGAAGTCATAAAGTCGTTATGTGTTTATCCTTCGCCAGGAATCAATGACATAATTATTAACATAGGGACAGGAATGGCATTCGTTTCAGATATTTATACATATGTCGCCCTATGCTATAAATGAAACATCAGTAATGCTTATGCGTGACCGTTCAGTCAGAGCGTATATCGCGGCGTCAGTGGTTCTACCCCAAAATTGGCTTATGTCTTATTCAATCAATAATTGCATGTAGCTGGATGTCGCCAATATAACTATATATAACGCCCATTCGGTGTTACAACAACACAAAAACAACAAAACAAATTTTAATAGGTAAGAGAGCAAGACAGAAACAGTACAAAGTTTATTTATGTCCTTTACCTTATAAGTATAAAGCTGCATATTTATCAAGCTAGGATCATCGCTCATAGGTGGTTTGGCCGTGATAAAGCCGTCAAGATCTAAAGAATTATTATCATTCACATATTGTTTTGTAAATAACGAATTGTTCATGTTGCTGTAATATGGTCTTATTTCAATAAATTATTAGCCAAAATAGTATGTTATCAATTAACTCCCATATACCAATTTTTTATTTATGTGAAGTAACTGTGATATTTTTTTTTTGGTTTTATTCTGTCTTACAGGATTTGCGCGTGAATTATGTTTGTCTTCTTATATTTTATTTAGTCTTACATTGTCTTTATTCTCTTTTGATGTGCCATGTAACATCTTGCTACGCTTAGAATATTTAAAGAACATGTTTGCTTGACCTCTTTTCTCCTTCTAAATGAAGGTTCTGTATAAGTTGTTTCGGTAAATGTATATAATTATTTATGTTAGTCTTCTTTACTTTATGTTTATTAACTAAAATGACAACCAGTACATCTTCTAAATTTTGATCTTAATGGTCAAATTCGAAAAAAAAAGATTTTCTATAGATGCCTAAACTACTAAGAGATCATAAGGATTTACATGTACTTACATTTATTGTAAGAGTAGCCGAATGACCATTATGAGAAGATTGTGGTTGTTACTTTATTTAAAACAAAATAAAAAATATAACTTGAATGAAGAAAGAGAACATCACCCTTTTTTGTTACTGAAAAATATGAGTGGAATGTGTACAATGTCGCACTTCAATAAACAATAGAAATTGTAAAAAATTTAAGATATGTTATTCTGGCGTAAGTTGCTGAATACATGCATATAAGTTATCCAAACTTCTTTTCATATTCTTTTTTTCCCATAATGTGCCACATAAATAGGAACATAGTAGTATGATATGTCATTACAGACATTTAAACAATATATTTAGATACAACTAAATGTTTTTTCCCTTAGAAAACCTTTCGCTTGATGAACATTCCAGGCAGAAAATAATGCAGATAGTTCGAAAATATCGGTTCTACGATGAGATGAATCAATACAAGTGAAACAATACAAAGATGGCAACATGTAGTTGAAGTTATGACACTCTGTATGTGGTTGTAAAAGTTAACCCGTGAACCTGACACTGCCCTTTTTATATTTTTGTAAGGGTTATCGGTAAGCCTTTACTTAGCAAGGTGGAATAACGAAAATGATATCTCATTGTTAGACGTGATTTATGGTATTTGCGATAACCAATTTGAAGATGACTTTAAACTTCAGCGAAGCGTCACTGGTTTTAAGTCTTAAATAATCATCATTTATATTTCCTAATTCTTATTTCATCTAGGTGTATTATTTTTTCATGTGCATTACGTGTATTAATAACGTTCTATTGCCCATTACATATAGTTATATTGTTCTATTGTCCATTACATATAGTTATATTGTTCTATTGTCCAGTGCATATATTTATATTGTTCTATTGCACATCACATAAAGTTATATTGTTCTATTGTCCATTACGTATATCTATATTGTTCTGTTGTCCATTACGTATATTTATATTGTTCTGTTGTCCATTACATATAGTTTATTGTTCTATTGTCCATTACATATAGTTTATTGTTCCATCGTCCATTACATATAGTTATTTTTGTTCTGTCCTCCATTACATATCCTTATATTGTTCTTTTGTCCATTATGTATAGTTATTTTGTTCTATTGTCCATTACATATAGGTATATTGTTTAATCGTTCATTACATAAAGTGATATTGTTCTATTGTCCATTACATATAGTTATCTTTGTTCTGTCCTCCATTACATATAGTTATATTGTTCTTTTGTCCATTATGTATAGTTATTTTGTTCTATTGTCCATTACATATAGGTATATTGTTTAATTGTCCATTACATAAAGTGATATTGTTCTTTTGTCCATTACATATAATTATATTGTTTTATTGTCCATTACATGTAGTTATATTGTTTCATTGTCCATTACATATTGGTATAATATTATATTGTTCATTACATAGAAATATATTGTTCTATTTTCCATTACATATAGTTATACTTGTTATACATGTCAATTACATATCAATGCTTCTAAATTTACAGGAGTCTGTAAACACTATTATATTATAAAAAACGCAAACACAGTAATTAAACGCAGACAAAGCCGATAATTCTAGCAAAAATGCGTGTACACTTTTTCTTATAAAAGTACACATACGAAACACGTGCTATTCGGAAATCATCTTTAGAAATGGCGACATATTTGGAATACATACTACAATAATTAGGCATTTCAATGGTTTTCAAACACAAGAGAGCGTGCTATACATACTCGAGAATTAAGCGTTGAATTTTATTTTGGTAACTGTTTATCTATTTACATAATAATTCATTGTTACTATTACAGTTGTTTAACTCTGAACATTAACAATTAAGTGATTTTACTTCTAATTAATTTTATCGTTTGATCCTTTACGAACAAAGAACACTATATAACGGATAAATGCATCATACTCCCATTAAAACATTAGCCTTGCGTTTCGATGGCGTCATTGTAGAGTAAACTGGAATCAAATGTGGGCGGCATTTTAAAGAACGTAGTTAAAAAATATCTGCTCTCTTGAACCGATTTTGCTGGACTGTCCATGCATAATTCGTTTCTAAACCTAGTGAAACATAAACAGCAGTTCTTCCTTTTTTTATGACAGTCTAAAGAATACATCTCGTCTAGTCTTGTATCATCACATGTTTTGATTAGGTGTTGCAAGACTTTGATTCTGCTGTTATGCACCTTTACTGCATTCAAACACTTAGAATGTATCATTGAAATGGTGAATTGTCTTTTTAATATATTGCGACAAGATTGGTAAACATCTTTTATATGTAGGATAATAAGTTATTAAATTAAATTGATGTTTCCCTAAAAATGCAGGCACCATAAAATGTTGCTGTGAGACCAAATCTACGTCCTTGTGTGCTTTTTACGTATTCATAGAAATATGCATATTTCTGTCCATGGCTTTATACTAAATTTACCTGCAGTTCAATGTAATGACATCAACTGAATAAAGTTTATTATTTAAGACTATATTTTCTTACTAAGAATGTTCCTTATAAACGTTTTTCCTTTTAACCACTTTTGCAGGGCTACAATATCTGATTGCGTATATAATTTATATACAGCTTAAACATGGTTTGATCTTGTTTCCTATGACTCATAACAATATTTTGATGAAGTTTAAGTTCTTAAAAAAGTCACAATCGCAACAATTTTATTTAAATGTACTTGTAGTTTTGTCTTAAAATTATATGTTAGCTATTCTCTGTAATTTTCAATGTATTAATGAAGTAAGTAATAAATAATTCAATGTATACTATAATTGTCTTTGTGTGCATATTTGTGAGCGCAATGCACACTGTCTTTGACTTAGGTATGCACTAACTATAGTATCAACTTCGTTGCCAACAAAGTGTCAACAGATACGTCAATGGAATCTGTGTCAAGTACATTCAACTACTTCCAGTGTTTGTGGATCGACGAAGCGTTTCTGTTGTTCTGTTCGAGAATTTTATAACATGTATAAGTACAGTCGCAGATTTGCGAATAAAAGGGACCTTTGTATAGACATGCAACAATATTTGTATCCGATATATTTGACTGTCCAAACAAGAATGACATAACAATGGTGTTCTTGTGAGTTTATTCTACTTTGAAACAGCCACATTTGTGTATTGCTTATTTGCATATAGTCACTTTTCTTGTCAAAGTATAGATATTGTCAAAGTATATATAAACATCTTATCCGTTAAACCTAATGTGAAAGACTGAACACTGTCTACAGGCTGATTTGTTTATATTTCCCTTTTATTTGTATTTTTTGAAACTAATCATACTTTAATGGAATAGAATTAAAAGCATTATAAAATAAAAAATGATTTAATACATAAGGGAATATAACGAAGAGCATTGAAACTTCTGCAACATACAGCCTACAAAGTGAATTCTGCGGCACGTGACATAGCGCCGTGTCGATGTTTAGTGTCTCATTCCAACTTCATGCCATGCCAAGTATAATCATTGTAATTGCTTTGAAACAGATACCTCTATTATGTTTGGAAAAGCTGTCGATGATGGTTTTATGGTATTTTCTTCACACTGTGCATTGTTGTTTTTCTTCTCGCAGAAATCACGACGTGATACAAAATGATGGCATAATGTTAGGGTATGTTGATTAACGCCACATCAAAACGTGTTTACAACAGTGTGGTTACTTGCGGCACAAAAATAAACAAAATAAATAGAAAAAGAATGACTGATTGAGAATCGAACACTCACTGTCAACAATGGCAACACGCCCATAGAGGGATGCAGTATGATAATGGTATATAATATGCATCATGCTTTATACAATTTGATTATTTGAAGTGAACCCCTATACAATGAAATGTGCAATGCCCCGGTAAGTACATCTGTAAGTCAAATTCTTTGCAGAAATATGCCCAATATGACAGTCAGACAAAATATAAAATAAAATGACTTAATTTTAATTAATGAAGTGATGGATTGAAAGTAACGGGGCAATGCTTGAAAAATGCCGTTATTTTAAAACTTTGCAGTGCATTTTGAATGACCTGTGATTTATCATGCTTTTCACCGAACGTACAGCATGTACATAAGGAAATGTTACAATGCTGCTACATCAGAACAAATCAATTATAAACATGTTTTTTAATCATGTCTTTTGCTTTTCATTACATGTTGCATTTAATCGTGTTGCTGTTGTTGTTGTTGTTGTTGTTGACAACAGACGGTTTGCATAGCAATAACGAACCATTATCTGTAAGAATCTATAGCTACAGATACTATCGCAATGATCGCATCACAAAAGATATAAATGCAACGAAAAGCCAAGCTTAATTTTCCAGTTCAAAGGGGATTACGCTCCATTACCAGAAACCCCGCTCTCTTTTGTGATTGATGCTGTAAGTCGAGCCGCCATTCAGACATGTATTTCGGGACATTTCATTTCTGCAATGAGAGTTAAACAATGTTTGCCTCATTGATATTATATGGCGGTTCTTTCTATTGGAACAATTTACGAAAACAAGACTCGTCAGAACACCATCGGGTCTTTGCCCGTTTCTGCTACAAATACGAGGTGCTGCATAGGAGGCGGCACTGCTTTCGTTACCGACGCAAACAAATTAGTTTGTTTACTTTTACTTTGCTAGAAGAAACATATCATAGTTACTTTACGGTGTTTTAAATAGAATTTAATATCTTTGATCATATGTAAATCAAGTGAAGTGCACATGCTTTTGGTAGTTAGTGTAGAATATCAGTGTTTGTTAATGATGTTAATTCACAATTTAATTATATATCCATCTATATATTACGACGTATTTTTTTTTATCCATACTTTAAATGCAGGTTTTGAGTTAATGGTTTTAAATTACGTCTCTTTATTTATTGTGCATTTTATCTTATCTTGCTCTTATATCGGTATATCGGTGTTTTTAATATGGTATGGGTGGACAAATAGTTATGTTTAAATCTTTTTTCCGCATATAAACATTATATTTTAATACAAAAAAACCCTAAGTATAACAAAAAGGAAAGACAGTGTTATGTATTCTTCAATTTATCAGGCACATGATTGCGTTTGTAAACTCCAGTCTACTTTGAGCCAGTATGTAAACATTTTAGGAAGTCTTCCTGTTGACCTTCGGTCATCAGTATTTCTTTCGAAAGCTCTGAGCATTGCATAAATACTCCTGTCAGTTTAGAGCGTGAGTTTCATCTCTTCGCACTTGTTCTAGAGATTATTAAGATTACACCTGGAGCTAAGCATCTGTTCAATCTGTCTTGCAAACCTACAAAATTTAAGTAAACTTAATTTTGACTAGTCGTGTACAAAATTCACTACTGTATGTATGTGAAATGTTTGCAACAATCAAAGACTTCTCGTGATAAGATGACAATACATAACAACGCTCAAGCATGCCCTTTTTAGTAGGACGCATCGTCCATCCCCCTTTTCTGCTCACCCTTCTGTCCCGCTGGGCACATTGTTTCCGGTCATAAATCCAAATCAGTGTATCTGCGTCCTTAAACAATTCAGCCGGTCGTATGTTGTACCCACCTGCCTCGATTGATGGACAACATCAATAGTACATTATCAACTAAGACAAAGACACTTTAAACAATTTAGCAATACTCGGCATCAGCTGCGCAGAAGACCCCTGTCTGCATGGACATAATAGGATAGAATGTCTAGAATCTGCCAGATGATAGTCTACGTGCACAAAGGATAAAACTTCTGCAGATAGCAAAGGACCCAGACAGCTGCCGGATGACAGTCTACGTGCAGAGTAGATTAAACTTTCTATAGATAGCGAAGGACCCAGACAACTGCCGGATGACAGTCTACGTGCTGTATGGAATAAAGTTTCTATAGATAGTGAAGGACCCAGACAGCTGTCAGATGACAGTCTACGTGCAGAGTAGATTAAAGTTTCTATAGATAGTGAAGGACCCAGACAGCTGTCAGATGACAGTCTACGTGCTGTGTGGAATAAAGTTTCTATAGATAGTGAAGGACCCAGATAGCTGTCAGATGACAGTCTACGTGCAGAGTGGATTAAAGTTTCTATAGATAGTGAAGGACCCAGACAGCTGTCAGATGACAGTCTACGTGCAGAGTGGATTAAAGTTTCTATAGATAGTGAAGGACCCAGACAGCTGTCAGATGACAGTCTACGTGCAGAGTGGATTAAAGTTTCTATAGATAGTGAAGGACCCAGACAGCTGTCAGATGACAGTCTACGTGCAGAGTAGATTAAAGTTTCTATAGATAGTGAAGGACCCAGACAGCTGTCAGATGACAGTCTACGTGCTGTGTGGAATAAAGTTTCTATAGATAGTGAAGGACCCAGACAGCTGTCAGATGACAGTCTACGTGCAGTGTGGATTAAAGTTTCTATAGATAGTGAAGGACCCAGATAGCTGTCAGATGACAGTCTACGTGCAGAGTGGATTAAAGTTTCTATAGATAGTGAAGGACCCAGACAGCTGTCAGATGACAGTCTACGTGCAGAGTAGATTAAAGTTTCTATAGATAGTGAAGGACCCAGACAGCTGTCAGATGACAGTCTACGTGCAGAGTAGATTAAAGTTTCTATAGATAGTGAAGGACCCAGACAGCTGTCAGATGACAGTCTACGTGCAGTGTGGATTAAAGCTTCTATAAATAGTGAAGGACCCAGATAGCTGTCAGATGACAGTCTACGTGCAGAGTGGATTAAAGTTTCTATAGATAGTGAAGGACCCAGACAGCTGTCAGATGACAGTCTACGTGCAGAGTAGATTAAAGTTTCTATAGATAGTGAAGGACCCAGACAGCTGTCAGATGACAGTCTACGTGCAGAGTAGATTAAAGTTTCTATAGATAGTGAAGGACCCAGACAGCTGTCAGATGACAGTCTACGTGCTGTGTGGAATAAAGTTTCTATAGATAGTGAAGGACCCAGACAGCTGTCAGATGACAGTCTACGTGCAGTGTGGATTAAAGTTTCTATAGATAGTGAAGGACCCGGATAGCTGTCAGATGACAGTCTACGTGCAGAGTGGATTAAAGTTTCTATAGATAGTGAAGGACCCAGACAACTGCCGGATGACAGTCTACGTGCAGTGTGGGTTAAAGTTTCTATAGATAGTGAAGGACCCAGACAGCAGCAAGATTTCTGTACCTGGACAGCTGAAAATTCTCCACAGCAAACAATGCCTGTTTGATATGTGCGAGATCTGCTGAACTAAATACAAGATGAAGTTTGCGGGTATGTATAGAAGTTGTTTGAAAGTTGTAAGCACTATTGCTTTTAACTTTCTAAACAGTGTAGACAGAGTGACAGTATCTGGATGAAAGGTCCTTTATCAAAAATATGTTTTAAAATAAAGATAGCAAGTTTGACGTGTGCTGTCAAGTAAACATTTTCAAAAAATACAGGCGGATATCATTGCATGATTTGTTGATGCTATTTCTGCAAGTTATTTAAAAACTTAATTTATTTGTTCATATTACAAACAGAAAAAAGTTGATCAAACATTTATTTATATATTTTTTTTTAAATTCTTGATGTGTTGTAGTGACATTGTGTGATCATGTGTGAGTAAACGGTGTTTTGCAGTTTCTCATTTATAACTGAAAGTTATTCTAAGATCTTTTTCTCAACTATTATTAGATTACTATTGTCAAAGGTCAGCATATTTCACTGAAATGTTCAATGCCTATATGAATATCAGTGCTGGTTAATAAATCTAGCTTTAGTGGATTGTTTTGTATTTCTCAACAGTAGAAATATTTGCTAAATTGTAACATATCTTGACAGGCTATTATGATTATTTAACAGTACAGTGTATGTTAAAAATGTTTCGGTGATACTGCAGAAAGTGAGCAAAATATCGTCTAATTTATCTTTTTTGTTAATGTAAATATAAATTAAAAGTATTGTTTGGTCTTAAAGTATACTTAAACTCCAAACATTGCAGTGTCATAGCATTAATAAACAAAAGTAGCACTGTTGGACTGTTTTCATTAGAATAATTAGACACAGGTTTAACAATTTATTTCCTCTACTTTGTGCTTTAACTCGAATATACAAGTTGCTTAAATTTTGAAAGCATAGTAGAACAGAAAAAAGAAAAAGTCAGTATGCTGATTGTATCTAATTATTCCAATCAATACTTAAAACTTCATCTGTCATGATAATATGTTCAAAATATAAAAAGAGAAATCGCGAGTCGTAACTCAACTTATCTCGTAGCCAAGATTTAAAACGAGAAATAAGAATACCAATGTATCCGGTATACTTCATGATAACAGACTACAACTTTTAGTATACATCTTTTCGTGGCTAGAGCAGGTACAATAGACAACAGCAGGTGTTAGGAAAGTAAGGAAACATACACTGACTATACTCACAGTCATACATTTAATCAAGAACTTTTTAGCTGTTGAAGAAGTTGTGCTGTTACAGCAGCTTTAGTTGTTTTGTTGTAGTTGTTGTTTTTTGATGCTGCTAATGCTGGTGAAAATATGATGATGATGATGACGATGGAGGTGGTGGTGGTAGTGATGATGATGATGATGATAATGATGATGATGATGATGATGATCATGATGATGATGATGATGATGATGATAATCATTACCTTAGAGAAAACAGACTACGGCGTGTAGAAAACTTCTTATCTCATAAATTAAGTATATGTACTAACCACATGCTTTTAACGGTAATGTCGATAAGGAAGGTCAGTAAAGAGAGAAACCAGTTCACTTAACTGGTTCACTTACTTACATCAAGAAACGTGAAAAGTGACGTTAGTAAAAGCTTAAGGTCAATTTACCCAACATTGTGCCAGTTATTTCGACAGTTAATGCAAATCTATAACTTTCAAAGAAACTTTTTTTCACAATGCCAAACATCTCATCACGAAAGTGTTTGCCTTACTTTTGCGTCAAATCAGATGCAAGGATCTTAACCCCGATAACTTTTCCCTATAAAATCCATCTTCGCTGAAATTCTTCTAGCAAGCGTACAGTACCAGATTCTGATTTTGAGGAAGAATTCAAAAATTACCCCTAGTTCGCCCTGGTCTCTCGCTATCGACTTCTTACAGCCAGATAGTACAGCTTAAAGACTCTTGTAACCTAATTAGATCAATAACATGTTCTATTCTGTGCAGTTTGCCATATAAGTGCAATATGTTCAAACTACTTTTACCATATAACCAGAATTCAAAGACAGGTCTTTAAGTCAACTGTCAACGTTTTGGAAAGAACAAAGCGACCAAACCTTCTCGATGAATCGTAGTGCTGTATTCATGCACATTGCGAACAGTGTTGTGGTCAAAATCTATCGCTTTGACCTCAGTGTTTGCACAGTTTGTGTTATCTCAAAGAGACGTCATTATATATAAGGAAACTACCAAAGCTGACATACAGAGGAGTGTGCTGGGATTCCAACAGGGTAGGTTGTGTTAATCCATTGTCATTTGTTGTTGTGTTATCCCAGTTAATATGCAAGCCTAAAATATTTTGTTTTACTTTTTCATTTAGTGTAAAAATTACCATTTCTTTTCATGTTTGCTAATAACATAAATACATGCATCTAAAGGCCGTGGTGGGGTGCTATTCATATGTTGGTGGCTTAATGTTGTTAAAATGTTAACATGTTAAAAGTTAAATGTTAAAATCACAAATGAATAGAGTTTCAACAGGTTTGACATATCGATGTAAACATTTTTGGATCTTGTGCTGTTGTCGTAATTTAACTATGTGACCCTCTTTCGTTTCACAATATATCACGGAAAAACGCGAAACAACTTTTGTTTACTGCTAACACCCTGAATACAAAAACATACCTTGGATATTTGGATATTACCGTGTACAACCAGGGGCACTGCTGATATTATTGTTGAACGATTTACTTTAAAAAGCTCTTTAAATTTCGTTTGTTCTGGAAAGGACCAGAGTCAACAGCATTTTTTCGATCACATCTTAAGCTTATCTTGTCAAATAAATGTTTGTTATGCGTGTTAGAAAAATCATGCACATACTTGTGCATTTAATAGTGAACTCATAGACAAGTATATAACTATCTGATCTGCCATACTTGTCTGCACAAAGAAATTCATTATAACAATTCATTACTGTTATAAGGAATAGATCCCTGAAAAAGCGTCCTATCTGACGAAAGTGAAGGAAAGGTAAGATATCTTAGTGTGGTGATAATTGTTTAGTCGTTATATCTGTGTTAGTTCAATTCTTAACGTAGGTCATGCACATGTATTAACGAAGATAAGCGTGAACAGAAAACCACAATTTATCATGTCGGTACCACAAGATAAGCATTTGGCCCAAATAACAAAGCATGTATTACTCATTTAAAGAGTCGTCTTTATTAACACACTGGTTGAGTGGTCTTTCAAACAGCTAGTCCTGGTTCATTTACAATCGTCATCAAAGGTTTTATTACGGCAGTCGGGAAAATGTGCACTATTTAACTATCTTATATGTACTTGTTTATATTACAGCACCATGAGATTACTTCTAGGTCTAGCATGTCTGTGCTTTGCGCACGCACAGGTGGAGATCACGAACCACTGGAACGGAGGTTTCCAGGGAGTGTTTCACGTCACCCCGGACCACGCCGTCCATGGCTGGACAGGGCATCTGAAATTTGACAGCCCTGTTAACAATGTGGAGGTAAATGTTTTAGTTGCATTTACTGCGCCCAAAAGACCAGCTATGATTGGCGGACGATGGTCAAAAGCAAATGTCAGGGTATAAATAGCTACTGATGTACCGCTGTTAACAATAAGCGGCCATTCCTTTTAAAAATGTCTACCAACTCTTACACATAGAGATAACAACGTATGTGGTTATTTTAAGATGTTTGTAAGGTATCGGTCAAAACTGTCAGTCAGTATCATAGACAAATATTAGTTATTTTTGCGGAGTTATTGGAAAATGTGCTTTTAGTATTGGTCCTAATTAACCATTGAATGTAACACATAAAAGTGCATTCGACATTTGTTTGTTGTCGTGTGTAGTGCTTGTGGAGAAACGCCCTCACTTTCCATTGAAAGAAAACAAGTTAAACATAAATCTTAATGTATTAACGTCGTGTGTGGTGGTTTGTGATAGGTGTGGAAGGGAACGGTAACCCAGCACACGCCAACAGACTGGACCATCAGTAACATGCCATGGGATGCAGACCTCGGCCCAAACGACAACCTGGCGGTGGACTTCGTAGCGAGGATCAACGGCGACCATGTACCGTCTGTAACCTTTACTCTTGAAGGTATATAAACAATCAACAATTGTTATTATACGTAGTATAGTCAAAATCTTAATCAACCCTTATTTGTAATTAGAGAAAACAAACATGTTCGCCGACTTGTATAGACTAAGCTGGACTGTTCACTTCCTAGAGCCAAGAAGAACACTACATTTGTAGCTAGGACATTAAGTAAAAAGCCAAGTCGTGCCACCGGCCGCAATAGCCTAGGTGGTAGAGCATCGGCTTGCGGATCGGGGGTTGTGGGTTCAAACCCCGGCCGGGTCAAACCAAAGACTTTAAAGTTGTTAGTAGTGGCTTCCCCCATAACACTCGGGGCTAAGGGGACAGCAATACGCCTGACTCGTCAGTGTCAGTATAATGGACCGGCCGTGTTCAGTCCTTGGGCACCTCATAAGTGCCCCTGTGCTATAATGATAGAAATGTCGCTGCACAGTATCGGCAAAAATGTCGGCTAATCCCATCCCATACCAAGTCGTGCCAAAAGATTATACCTTAATGTACTGCCTGAACGGTGGCTCGATTCTGGGCACCTTATTTTACGAGTTTACGAATCAGTAGAGATTTATGCATTAATTTTTACAATGTAAATGTATTCTTTGTTAGGATAGAACTACTGATTAGAAGCATGGCAAAAAGATGAATAACGTGAATCTCTTACAAAACACTATTGCAAAGTATTTCTTTATGAAGCCACGACATTTCACATTTCAGCATTAGGCATTAAACTGTTCGCGTCAGTAAAATGTTACTAGGCTTTATAATACCAGGCAACTCTTCAGTTTAGATCTATAAAATGTCCAACTTTCGGGTACCATTTTCGTTTATGCTAATAAAATAGCATTCGGTTCTTATATTTAAGGTATTTCATCTGCTCACATCGTTTAACAGTCCTTATGTTCTCCTCTTTCTTTTTGTCTGTCTCTCATCTGTTTTCGCCAATAACGTGTGCATCCAGTCCTCAAATTCCCGTTAACCCCTGTGTTTAAGCCAACAAAAAACTCATCTGTTTACCACAATGAAGTGTATTTTAGACCCTTTATTCCAGTTACTCATTTGCTTTCGATAGTTAAATGCCGTACGTTTCTTATTTACCAGGTAATGCCTATGCTATTACTAATAAATGTTCACTGGCTCTTTTTCCAGTGTAACGTCTGTATTGAAGCCACATCGTCCTCTCGTTCTTAAATTTCATCTAGATTCAATGACAACAATTGTTAAATTCCATGTTTACAAATTCCAGGAAACTCCCATGGTAACAATAACCACGCCAGCACTTTGCAGACACAACCGCCTAGCAGCGGTCCGTCTCTGACTGACCCTCCTTCGACTGGAGGAGAAGGGGGTGAGGTTTATGACAGTATTACCAGAACAAGAAAAACGAAAGCGGCTGCTCCTGTATAAGCAGATTTATTCTTATCATTGTAGTCGTCGTTTCCAATATCCAAGAAACCGTGTTTATTGTTATTACTATGTTTTTTTACACTTGTGCTATTAATTAAAACCACTTACGTAACACCTTTCAGTTGCAACACTTTAAATAGATTTTCTCAATAACTGTTCTTCCAAACATTTCTTTTCTAAATTGGATCTTTCGTTAAGGTATTACATATTGAAATGCGAGACATGTTGATGCTGGCTTCTTACGATCTAAATTGGCTGGACACAGTTGCAGGTGCACTGGCCGTATGATTGAGTAGAGTGACATAAGAGTCACCTGTCAAGACCTATTGACCAATAGCAGTGCATGTAAATAACTAAATCAATTGGTTCCTGACAACTTCTCGGTCTTAAGGCCCCAGTCGCGTGTTATTTGATCTGTCGAAGATCTTCAAAATGTACATTTCAACATCTTTAAAACATAGATAAAAACCAAATATATGCTCATTTTTATCTTTTACTGTTTACTTCTTTTTCACAACGTCACATAAAAGTTGTCTTAATATCACAAGCTCACGACCTACCAAGAATAAAATACATATTGAGGAGCTTCTTTACACTTTGTATTTTTTCACAAATCGCAACCACGCCTTATAATCTTACACAAACCCTAAAGGTTCTGCCATGAAGTACGACTACAAGGAAGCCCTGAAGCTATCTATCCTGTTCTATGACGCCCAGCGGTCAGGCAGACTGCCTGCCAACAACCCAATCTCGTGGCGAGGAGACTCCGCCGTTGGAGACTCTGGTGATGGCCATGACCTTAGTGGAGGATGGTATGATGGTAAGTACAGGAGCAAACGATTATGGTTCTATATGGTTTGTTGTATCAGTTGGTTTAAGGGCGATTACATCCTACGTTGTTTCTTATTCCGGCTGATAGATAAATGACTGTACTTTCTATCTGTTTAATCGTTATTACATTTTGTCGGAATTTACTTTGATTTCCTAACTATTAAAACGCTTGGGTAACATGGTCATTATAGTGACGCCCAGATAAGATTTTTGATGTAATGATTCAGACAAATGTTTGAATTGGATAGTTCCGCATAAAGATACCACATAAACATATAATCCAAAACTTGTACTTCCCAGTTGAGGGGTTTGGAGATGTGTTATCTTTTATGTTTATGCAAGGAGAATAGTAGGCTCATTGACATGTTAGGATTCATTTGCATCAAATTGTCTATCTTGAGATTTTGATCAAACAGAAATTTTGACTCATAATACTTCTTACATTGCTACAATTTCTATCAACATACAACAGTGACCAAGTCATCGTACAGGACTAGTGTTAAAGATATCTTTGCTAAATTTTGAGAATCGAAGATCAAGCTTTATCATAACCTCAAAGGAGACGTAAATCTGAAACGGTATATATTCTATTACTTCTTCAGCTGGTGACAACGTAAAGTTCAACTTCCCGATGGCTTATTCGTCATGGGTGCTTAACTGGGGTATGATTCAGTTCCAAGACGGGTACGAGTTTGCTGGCCAGAAGAATATGGGATGTGACTCTCTTAAATGGCCTTTGGATTACTTCCTTAAGTGCTGGATTCCGGCAGATAATACTCTCTACGTCCAGGTGAGCAATTTAGGACAAGCTTCTAAAAATATTGTTTTAAATGCATCTCACCTAGTTAATGATTCTGAGGTAAATCAGACCTGAATGCGTATACATTGATAGTTGAATCATATAACTTAAGTAATCTTACTTTGAGACCACTGCATCATTGTTAAAAATCAACGGTATACATGTAATCTCTTGTTAAACCAAAACGTCTTTTGCTAATCATCAAATGCGTTTAAAAAATGACGAGGTTGATAGTCAGTATGTATATATATTCAAAGTAAATTTCTCAATTGACATATAACGTGTATCATGTTGATGTGGCATACATGTATTGCAGGTGGTTTATTTATAAACACTTCAATTTTGTTATTGTTGACAGGTAGGGGACGGATATGCTGACCACGCCTTCTGGGGCCGTCCTGAGAACATGAACATGGCTCGCCCTGCCCTTAAGATCAACTCGGGTTGCCATGGTGCCGACGTTGCCGCTGACACAGCTTCCGCTCTCGCCTCTGGCGCTATACTGTTTAAGGGAGCATGTAACGGTGAGCTGATGTTAAATGTTGTAATCTTGCGCGGATTCCTTCATTATTCAGTTCATCCATGTGAAGGACGTCAACAAATTCGATGCAATAGTCGTACAATACTTTAACTTGACCATTTCGTTTAAGTATTGCAATATACTGCTATGTTTCTTCGATGTGAGTACTGGTTTCTAACTTTTCAGTCGAGATTATTCGTTTAAACTACTCATTAATTAATTTAGATGTGAAGACTTGGTTGGCCCACTTTAAAGGAAAGTGTGGCCTTCTGATACCAGTTTATCTAGATATAGCAAGTTAATATAAATGTGCAATATGGGGAGAAAAAAAACCGTCCAAACTGCGGACTCTTCTTTTGTTGGTATTTTTAAAGATACAGTATTTGTTAACTTCTTTAATATGTGACAAGCTTAAACCATGTGTTTTATCTTGTGACAGTGTCTATCTGAACAACGAGTGTTTTATCAGGAACTATCTGTCTATATTTCTGTCTATACAAGATGCCGGATACGCTGACCGTCTGCTGGCAGCTGCTAAGAGCCTGTACACGTTTGCCAAAAGTAACCGCGGTGTATACTCAAACTGTATCAACGTCAGGGATTTCTACGGGTACGTAAACGTTTCATATTTTCAGCTTTATATCAATAATTGACGTCTACTGGTATGTAAACAGTTTGATTTATTTGTCAATTTCGTGACGTTCGTAAACTATTTGGTCACCACAAATACAGATTTTGTTTGTTGGTCAAACGTTACTTCCAAACTACTGCTGGATAGAAGTTTTACTGCGTCTTGTACTTTACACCACATTCGTCGTATAGTTGGACCAACGCGAGTTCTAAAGTAGTGCAAGTAGTGTGAATAAACTTAGTACCATGTCTTTAAAGATGTTGCACGTACCTATTTTCATAATTTGCTATAGAAGCCATTTTTGTTGATGCACTTTTGTAGAACTGGCCATCTATTTATTCTAAAGTCGATATTGCAAGTCCGACATTGTTAATGACTTGTGAATAAATTAGTAAATTTTTACTCTTACTAATTTCCTAAACGCATGTCGTACAGGTTATTGCGTCGCGTCAATAGGCGGGCCTATTTTATGACACAATATCTATGCTGCAGGTCAACTAATGACCAGGACGAGCTTGCGGTGGCCGCTGCCTGGCTGTACAAGGCCACCAATGAGGACAGCTATTTAACAGACGCTAAGGGCTTCCACAATTCCGCAGTGCCATGGGCGCTCTCCTGGGATGACAAGAACATTGCCGCTGATGTGAGGACCAATACAACGTTGTTAAAAAGAATGTCGTGACTATTTATGTCGTATCCAAACCGATGCTAACATATTTTTGTAGGAATCGTTATCTCTGGGGTCCGCTTGAAAGGTGACATGATATAGAAGAGACTAATGCTGCTTCTTTAACAGAGTCATAGATACATTCTTATATATCTATCGCACTAAGGATAATATTTTGTCAAATATTCTTTGAGATTGGTGTATAAGATATGTATAAGTTTCACAGTAGTCTTTTTTTTTTGTAAACGCCCAGAGGGCGATCAATGGCATGGCGCTCATTGTCGGTCTTAAAGTAGTTTATCTTGCAGATAGCTATTCCTTTATACAACGTAATGAATAACTGTTCTTTTAAAGTTATTATTCGATTGCTTGCAGCTTCTGCTTTTCGACATCACCAAGGATACTGCTTACAAGAATGACATTACCGGGTTTGTAAACAGCTACATGCCTGGCGGCTCCGTGCCACAAACTCCTTGTGGTCTAGCCTACAGAGACAAGTGGGGAGCTAACAGATATGCAGGTAAACAATTACCACTTGATTAAAAGAAAATGATTAATTCGGCATATACAGACTGTTTGTTAAATGTGATTTGTTTGCAGCTTAAATGATGAGTGTATTTTATAGTATTTTTCTACATCAACGGTAGAGAAGTTCTACGTCTTCGCAACGATCAACGTGTCTGTAAGCAAAAGCTGGTTTGATAGAAGTTGATTGTAACCATGGACATGGTATAAGACTTTTGTAAGTGGCTTCCGAGAAAAGTCAAAACCATAAAGGGTAGCTGAATGGTTATTTCAAATGATATAAGGTGTGACGGTCTACATTTAGGACTCCCTTATATTTGTTTTTTTATTACTTAAATAAAATTTTCTGGCCCGTTTTCACACAATGTGTGTAAAAGGTCTGTTTATTGTCGGTATGCCATAACTTCTTTTATTATCTCCGCGCGCATGCGCGGCGTTTATATATAATCGATTTTAGGAAAGCTAAATTGCGGAGCTTTCATGTAATGAAATTCGGGCAACCGTCTTTATTAAAGTTTGGTGAATATCAGAATTAAAATAGATTCTTTTTTAGTTTAGTTTCAATTGTAGTGACATCGTCTATCACTTGAAGTTGTTTATGTACTATTTGTATATGCAAATTTACACAATGTGTGTAAAAGGTCTGTTTATTGTCGGTATGCCATAACTTCTTTTATTATCTCCGCGCGCATGCGCGGCGTTTATATATAATCGATTTTAGGAAAGCTGTATGGATTGTGCCATGTTGTTATATAAACAGACCAAGTGTGGAGCTTTCATGTAATGAAATTCGGGCAATCGTCTTTATTAAAGTTTGGTGAATATCAGAATTAAAATAGATTCTTTTTTAGTTTGGTTTCAATTGTAGTAACATCGTCTATCACTTGAAGTTGTTTATGTACTATTTGTATATGCAAATTTGTTTACATAGCATTTGTTACAAAGATGTACTATGCACAAATCAAAAAAAAAGTTATGTTCTGTTCTACTATTTTTATTTGGACTACTTTCCTCGCGTCGAAAGATAATTCGTCACTGCCTCATCTTGGTTTTGGTCATTATTTATCATTTTAATTCTATTCTAATAAACAACAGTTTGACGAAGTATCCTTTAGGAATAAAATGTAATCAGTTCTTTCTGTTTTACTGTTCGGTTGTTTCGTTACAAAGAGAATTGTTCGACTGCAAGTCGCTTACTTAGTCATGATTGCCTCCCGCTTGTTACTCTGATCTCTTTTACATTGTAGAAGCTTGAAACAAAATCCTTTGTTTCGTTAATCAATAATTCATTCGTGTTAACTTAGCTTTTTATAATAATACCTCTTAACCTTCAATCTAGTTTACATTCAAGCATGATACTCGATATATGTAATAAAAACTTTTTTTTTACTATAGAGCTGTATATTATATTTTTATTGAAATTGGTGTAATGTATCAAGCATATTTATTATTAATAGTTTAATGCCATGAAACACGGACATACACTTGAATTAATTTTAGCTTTTACGTTGCGTTTTGTTGCTTGGTAATCGTTATTCAAGTTAAGTTGTAGCTGAGGAGGTGTAGTATTTGTGATTAGACGCAGGCTGAGCTTATACTACCTATAAGAAATAGCAATAGTTGACACATATCTTTAAGCCAGTGAGTAAGGCGAAGTAGCATGTTCTCCAGCGCAAATACTCTTCGTCTCATGAATGATGGCTGTTATATTACAAATTGTTCAGACAGATGTTAATGCATTGAGAAATGGGGCTATTACGATCATGTATTTATTATTGCTAACGTACTAAAACAGGTTAATGACGGTAAAGTGATATAGTTCTGTTTATTACTTACAAACGTCAGACAGTAGAATGGCCACCTTAGTTTGACAGTATTTTAAATCTTTTTAACAACAACAATGTTTGCTCTTGTTTCGATGGTTCTATTTAGGCAAAATGTACCCCTGTTAAAAATATCTCGATGGCGACCTATTTATGCTTCGCATCACAGCTTCCTTGTCAGTAAAGTAAAATAGACGCAGACAAGTAAGTAATGAATCAGTCGAATGAGCCAACACTTGCCTGCCAATGATGTCTGCGCCATTATGGCGTTTAATTCTAGTTTGATAGGAGGTATCTTGTTTTTACATGTATTATTTGCAATTAACTTTGCATGTAACTTTGATAATTCATGTTTTTTGCTATTGTTTTATACTATGTTGTTCTGTTGAACGTTATCTACAAGTATTGTTGCGATGAGTTCTACAAAGAGTTTCAACTGACTTCAATATTATCATAACCTAAACAAACATTAAGCTGACATGCAAGCATTTTTCAATGGCTTCTATTAATGCTTACACAATTTGGTCGGTTTTTACATGAAAAATTATGTTAACTTTATGGATAATTTTGAAACGTTGTCAATTTACCTTTTGATGCCGAAATTCTGACTACCTGTTTACAAAAAAATGAATGAGCAATACATTTGTTCGTATATGCCTCTCCAACATTAAACACTGGTATAGATATTTCTGGTTCAATTTTATGTAATATTTTGAACCTATTTTTGTCTAGTATTAATAGAGTAAATTTCACATATTTCATTATGCTATTTATACCACCCAGACTTTCATAGCAAATCGTAGAAAAAATCCAGTGTTCTAAAATACAACACTATGGGTTTTTATCATTCAATAACATTAGGCGTCTTAGATCTTGTGTATAAAATTACCGTCTTTTCACTTTTGATTTTAACCAGTCATTATAATTTTAGTACTTTATCAAGTAAGAAGGGTTGTATAATAAATTAAACCAGCTTTAACTCTACTCTTGGGAGAAGATAACACATTTTTATGTAAAATACAGTTTTGTTATGACCTAATACTTGTTGGTTAAGATAATTTGTTGTAACACATTTTTCAGTTTTATAAACGAAATTAAAATTATTTAGCATATAATGAAAATTGTGAGGTGTCGCAACAAAAATTTAAAATGTACGAAAGTGTATTTGATAATGTCGTATTTGTTATACCATATATGTGCACATTATGCAGCAACATAACCTAAAATCTAGCATCAGTTAATAATGCAAGTATTATGAAAAACGTTCGAATGCTCTTCTTCTTCTTTTCTGTTCAGAAGGATTACTGGTTATATGAAAGTGCTAAATTATTAGTACTTAATATATATCACATGCAGCGTATTTCTCCAAATTCATGATCATTGTTAAACGGTGCATAATAATTGTCTTATATCTGCCTCCGTTGTCTCAGGTAACGCTGCATTTGTGGCTACTATGGCGGCAGATCTTGGCATCAACCCTGACCAGTACAAGAAGTGGGCCATGTCGCAGATAAACTACCTGCTCGGAGACAACAAGAACCACATCAGCTATGAGATTGGCTTCGGCTCTAACTTCCCTAAGAAACCACATCATCGAGGAAGGTATGATTTTGAACTTTCTTTTAACTGTATCATAGCCAGAGGCTCCAATGTCATGATCTATGATACCTTTTATTTATGCGCAATATGAAATAAAGACGAATACATTGATAAAAAGCGCAAAGATGACCACATATTATACCTGGTCTATTTCAATTAAGTCTGATGATTTACTGCTCATCAATGATAACATTTTTTCAACACAATTCGTATTGCAAGTTGTGCATTACGTGTATATAAATATGCAACAACTGCATAATGTTTGAAGTTCAATACTTTTTTTTTTCAAAATTTAACTCCAATTGTTGTGATGTTTACAACTATATACAAAACATGTATTTGTATCATATTCATATCCTTAAGCTAAAATTTGGTGTGTGCTAAATTAAAATCCACAGCTCCTGTTCCACGAGCACCACGTGGTGCGACATCAACGCTCCAGGAGACAACCCTAACCAGCTGAACGGCGCTCTCGTCGGCGGTCCCGACCAGGGTGACAACTATAGTGACGTCAGAACTGACTACGTTCAGAACGAAGTAGCCTGTGATTACAACGCCGGCTTCCAGGGAGCACTTGCCGGTAGGTGACGCTTATATTTATATTGAAAGGTTTGTAATGGTCATAAGTGGAGTGATCATCATTGAGACAGACCTTCATTGATTTATTGGATAAAGAGTTTACTGTCACGTTCGTTCATTATGGTCCTATTCTAGGTGAACAAGTACAATAATAATTGAAATGAAAGAATAAAATAATTCAGTTATACAGAAAAAAAAACATATTTAAGAATGTGTTGTCTTCTAACAAAATTACAATTTATCACGTTCCTGTACATAGAAATGTCACGTGTTCTTTAAAAAAAACGTTTGTCACAGACAGATTAACACAAAATATATACTTGGACTCGTCAGGAAAGGTTCTTTTACTAAAGCAGACGGAAAAATGTGTGTGTGTGTGTAATATTACCCATATACTATAGCTTGTGTAATTGGTGTTCCATACCTTATTACCTGTTTCAGGTTTGGCCCATTTCGCCAAAAACAGTGCCCTGCCTGCAGCACCGGCAGCACGCTGTTAGAACACATCAAGAACCGAAATGTGATTGAACACAAATATATTGTTTATTGAAATGTTGATTTCTGAAAAAAAAATCAGTTTGATTCCATTGTTAAATGTGCAACCTTAATAGAACTGCAAAACATACCCTTCGTTAGTTGTAGAATTTACAGTTAATACTTGGGGTGAGGGAGATTAAAATGTGTACTTTAGTGTACACGCATTCACACACATGTTTATCATTATTTCTCTCTAAGAAGGTTGTGAGCGAGTTCAGACAGAAGTATATGTGGAAGACTGGAAGGACATTTTAAAATTTTAAACAAGTTAACATTTGATTTGAAAGAATTGGCCAAAAACATAAAAGTGTTTAAGAGCTTTAATCAAAAAAGCGGGTTGATACAAATCTTACAATTCTTATATAAAAAAACACCGTTGAAATGGTTAATTTTAAACAAGCACAAACTTAGATTATTACACGATTAATTTTGCCTGTTTAACTGCTATAACCAGTCAAACGACAAGCATTTCAAACGAATTATGTAACATATAAGTATAATACATAACAGTACTAACTTACATTTATTACCCTTTTCCACTCTAAAACAGCAACAGAGTTTTTAATTATTTTATGGAAAACGCTCGCATCATAACTGTACTTTCGAAAATTTAAAAGTCACAAAGAAAGAGAAAACACATTAAATCGAATTGCGCTATATAATCCGATGTGTCCTGTTTCTCCCAAAAGGAGCATAATTTAACCATGTTTCAAACGCAAATATTGAATTTAGGTCCAGGGGGTTTAAGAGTACTATGAATAATGATGTTAATGTTATAAACACGATGCATGCTGTAATAACAACAGACCTAAGACCACATAAGTATTTCTATGTAAGATACAGGTCTGAAAAGTTACAAATATCATTAACACGCCTCACTTAAATAAGAAATGTCAACCTTATTCGTTATTTGCATCAGGCCCGTCATAATCCAAGCGATTTATAATTTTGCATAGTTTTACACAACGCTCTACTATGCGAATATATAGTCGCTATCTCCACTTGAAAGTACACAAAAAATCGACGGCATGATATATTGGCCCCATGTTCTATATGTCGAATACAATGAGAGTATTTCCTTATATTAAAGCCTTTCATCCAGATTTTATCAACGGTAACCAAACGACAACTAACATGGCATGTTCAATCGATCGAACTAATCTATTGTTGTATTATTAAAGGTACTTCACGGACTATTAACGACAAACCATTAGTTGAGACTGTAATACAGTGTTTCTATCGATATTAGCTAAGACTGTAAATTTGGCTTGTCATCGTTTTCCGCTAAGAAAGCAGTTGCCTCGATAAAAAGTCGTTCTAGCGTTGGTATTGATTGACTTACTGGTCCATTTTGTTGAGTGGGATAAGTTTTGTGTCGATGTCGAGTCAAGAAGGGTATGTGGTTCCATTGCTTCTACTGTTACTGGCATCATATAGAGAAGATCATAGATAACTTGGTTTTATAGCGCGGAAGCATGAATGATAGATCCTTCAAATATACTTGGTAATATGTATTGTTACTTGAGTGACAGCTTGTCCTATTAGCTCGCATTTTTTAAATACTTAACTGCGCCATGTAATGCCATGGTTTTGACCAATATTCCCATGCCATTTTAAGGCAAAAGACCAGTACATCTATGTGCAGTACTCGCATTTATATGAGTCAATATTTGTTCCGTATGTTATTCGTACGATATGATAGTGATTGATTTATTCTGTGAAAGTTTGAGTTCATTTCGCTTGATTAACGTATGGTTAAATAGAAAGCTATGCAACAGTGCATTCTGAAAAAAAAAATCTTTGGCATGTCTTGGCCAAGGTCAAAGTTAGCGACCTCTGTTTTTGAGTCAATATTTGTTCCGTGTGTTATTCGTACGATATGATAGTGATTGATTTATTCTGTGAAAGTTTGAGTTCATTTCGCTTGATTAACGTATGGTTAAATAGAAAGCTATGCAACAGTGCATTCTGAAAAAAAAATCTTTGGCATGTCTTGGCCAAGGTCAAAGTTAGCGACCTCTGTTTTTGCCCAACAAAGATTATTTGTCACAAACTTGATTTAAACAAATTCTATATTTATATATGTTACTGCCGGTCTTGCATGACGTGCCTAGGTAAAATTATATTTTCTGACACCGACCAATTCACAAAGTAACTTTTACAAAGATGAGGTCATTGGACAAGTAAAAACTTTCAACTTGTCTCCACTTGTGAATATATAAACATATGTTTCTAAACAAGGATATTGAAATTCTACGTCTTATACTGAGCTCAAAACTTTCTACGAGATGATATTGTTACAGCTGTCGCATTTGCGACAAGTACTGGATACAAAGCTTCCTTAGACGGGCTTTAGCGTCATTTCTATTTGCCAAAAGGCTTGGTTTTTATCAGTTACTATTTTCATTCTAATTCTTTGTTTATCAAAGTATACAATCAATATTTTATCAAAAGACAGCAGAAAACCTAACTTTAAATCAGTCGACGCCACATAAAGTTTCATGAAGAAATAATCGCACTATCGACAGTTGAATGATTCCTGCACAATATTTCCATCGATGTTATCCATCATAAACCCCATACATTTCCAGCAGAATAGCAATTGCATTGACCAATGTCAGTTGTTTTCAGGCTGCTAGAAGCGCTGAAATTAAGCCTACAATATTCTGTTCTAGTTGGCCCGTGTCATGTAGTAAGACCACATTGTGTTGATGTCATATTAAGAAAGGTTCTGTGGTTCCATTGATTCTTTGTTTACTGACAGTTGACAGTGCAGATGATAAATCATGTGGTTTATATCGCGACAGCGTGCAAGAGTAATCCCTCAGATAGATTTGTTACATTGCATTATTGTAAACAGAATCAAGTAATTATTTGCTTGTCGTTGATTTAACGTCATTTAATTTAACGGCACGAAGCTTATTCAATAGTTAACTGATAAAGTAGAGCAATTCCGTAAAGCAAATAAATGCATACGCTAAAGATTTATAAGTGTAATGCGACAAGGAATTTCTGATTTTAAATAAGACAGGAAGAAATGTCTGTCATTGAACACAGAAAGTACAATACCACATTTTAGTGACTGAGGCATGTAAACCAGCAGTATTATGAATATGCGGCGAAAATGTGGGCCCAAGTCAAATACAGATTGCCACCATTGTTATCGCAAATTGCGAGCACAATATTTAGGACTACGCCCAGCATTATGGTGAAACCGGAACAGTCAGTCATGGAATAAGCATCAGTTTGTGTAGCAAGACTACTACACATTTAAAAGTATTTTGTAGGTTTTGGTCACGTTTGGAACCAGGGTATTTCTGCTTCTAAGACCTACCGTTAGACGTTTTTAAAACATGTTTATTGTTCAGATATATTTTACAATCGTATATCAAACTCAAGATTTTGCACTGTGTCTTAGTATTGTAATAGTTTCTGATACGAGTCATTTTATAAGCAACTGAATAAGACACGTGGTCATTGGCCAAGTCTTATATTGTCCAACAATACTCAAAATGTGCGTTTAAATAAACAATATGTCACACTGTTATATTTAAGTCGAGAGAACGAATTCCTTTAATTTCATTTTTAATACCATAGAATTGATACAACATGGACAAACGTTAAATTTAAAGGGTCTTTTTTCGTCAGGGAATTCTTTGTAGTATCTTTTCTGGTATGTTTAAATCGGAAAACAATTTTTAAGTTTGTATATCATAGTTTACTAATTAAAAGATTTAATCAAAATGCAAACACCCATGGCAAATAAGATAAAACGAGATCATCTGCAGTGATGTAATAAATCTGAAAGCACGTCATACAATATAATTAGAACAATAATATAATTAGAACAATAGATTAGATTCAAGTGCGGATGAATCTATTTCAGCCGATATTAATCGATGCAATAAATATGTATTCCAATCACTCTTGGTAAAAAGCTGTCTCTCTGTTCAGAATTGCTCGGTCGGTCGGTCCGTCGGTATATTATGGTAAAATGACATTTAAAAAGTGTTCTACATTATCCCTGGCATTTAGTGAAACCAATTGAGCCAGTGTCACGCTACCTATGGGTTGCGTGATTACCTTAATTGTGCTCGTACAGACAATGTCTGCAATGCTGTGCTTGATAACATTAAAGCATGAATAGGCTGGAATCATTCATGCATTTTCTATCCATTTATGGAAGAGAGGATCACATCAGAAAATAGCCTGTCATTTCCGCTGATCCATAGCAAAGGAGTAAACGGAATATCGATTTCAAAATGCCCTAAATTCGTTTACCAAAAGAACGTTTATAGCTCATTTAGAATTCAAAATAAGAATAACATCTTGACCATAAGATCTGCTTCTTTTAAAAATGGCATTTCTTTTTTCTCTTAATTCAAATTAAACCAAGAACAATACTTGAACAGCGTTGCTTCGTTTGGTTGGTTTTAAAACATCGCAATAAGCATCTGTAGTCATTTTGGCGAGAAAGAAGCACCGGACACTGCATGTCAATGTTAGCCTGAATGCCATCCCATATGAAATCATAACATAGCATAACATAATTTTAATGACATTATTATACATATAAATAAGCCAACATACAAGATAATGTATAATCTCTACATAACGAACAAAGGGTGTTAGTATTTGTATAGAAGTGGAATTGTTAATGTGTTTAACATTACGAAGTTATTATGTGTTGCTGTTATCTCTTAATTGGAAAGCATGATATACAAATTTTGTAATATTTCGAAAGACATTAACATTTTCAGTTTTAAGGAGAGAGACAAATTTATGCAAAGTTGGCCAGTTACAAAATATGGTTTCAAATATTCTTTTCTTAATTCTTTGTATTTCGTACAAACAAGTAAAAATAGTATTCCATTTCGACTACGTTCATCGAACAGTGTATGCATTTCCCGTCTTCTAATTGTGTTTTGTCGTATCTAGTCTGAACTTTGTCAGTGATGTTCTATATTAATTAGCAGTTACATTGCTTAAGTATGTTTCTCTTTCAAAATTGCATTTAAATAAACAATAAGATGCTAGTCGTCTTGAATTATGTATATTACTATGCCAGTTCTGTTTGTAATTGTCTATGATTCCTTGTTTTATTGTTACAGATCTTACATTCAGTGTGTTTTGACTTTGCCATATATGACCTGGGCCACTGTTCGTAAGGATTTCTTTGATTTGTTTCGCCCAATTTGTATTATTATACGTGTTTCCATTTTCTATATCTTGATACAGTTGGCGGTATACTACTTTAAGTAATGCATTGTCTGAGTTTATAATTTTCAGCCAGTATGTAATGATAGATAATTGTCTTGTTATTTTAAGCGAGTATCGTCCCAACTCTCCGTAAAGTCCATCGAGGTTTGTTTTGTTTTTTCACGCCTAGTATTTTACCTAAAAACTTGCAATGCACTTGTTCAATGTCGTTCCTAGGATAATAACCCCCCAAATTCTGATCCGTAATTCAAAATTGAACCTACTAAACTATCAAATAGTTTAATTTTTTCGTTCACATAAAGTTGCAGCTGGTTAAAACCAATGAATAGATTGTGTAATGAATGTAACGAATGTTTTGATAATAGTTTTTGTGTTCTATTCCAGCTTCCATTTTTAAACAGATGGATACCGAAATATTTGAATTAGTCTACTATTTTCAGTTCGGCACTGTTTAATCTAAATGTGTGTCTTGTTGGTCTAACCTTTTCAAAAATCAGTCCTTTACTGTTTGGTTCATTAATCTTTAATCCCGTCTAACCTTTTCAAAAATCAGTCCTTTACTGTTTGGTTCATTAATCTTTAATCCCATTTATTTGCAGTAATCATCTATATCATTTAATACAGATTGTAGGGCATCAGGGGTTTCGGCAACAATAACTGAACCATAACAGAATAAGAGCATAAATATCTAAATGTTATCTGCCTGGTATAATTCGTCTATGTCTGTATCAATAGAGTTTAATATATCATTGACAAAAATAAAAACATCAGACTAGAGCTCGGGTCACATTGTTTCACGCCAATTACTGAGTCTATAAATTGCGACTGGTGCCATTTGAAAAGAACACTTGACTTTACGGTAGTATACATAGCAATTACGTCGGCTACAATTTTGGAACTAACATTTGCTTGCGCTAGTTTATGCGAGAGAAATGCCCTGTTTATTTTATCGAAATATTTTCCGTAGTCCAGATAGCAAAAATAGATTTTTTTTAAAATTTTAATTCAGATTCTTTTTAATAATTGAATGAATCAGAAAAATGCAATCAATTGTAGATTTTTTTTTTGAAAACCAAATTGGTTAGGAATATATTTTTTCATGTCTAACAGACCATTTTGAAAGACGATTTAACAATATTTGTGAATATTTTTTTTTCTAAACCATTTATAAGTGTTATTCCTCTGTATTTTTTGCTCTCATACTTGTTACCTCCCTTATGTATTGGTACAATTATGCCACTGCCCCATGTGCTTGGATATGAATCACTATTTCATTAAAAAGTTTGAGAATGACTGGCGCTTGTTTTTCAAAGGCATTTTATAAGTTTAGTGCAACTATATTATCTAAACCGCTACTTTTATTGTTATTCTGGTAGAATACTGCTGTTTATACTTCTTCTCTAGTGATATATTGCTATCTAATTCATCATCGCCCGCACTCTCCTCTTTTTGAATATCGTCCATCTCATACAATTTTGTGAAGTGTTCATACAACTGGTCGATGTTTAAGTGCTTGGATACTGTATCTTTATTTGTGTATTGTTGCTTTATTCTTTTCCAGAATTGTTTTGGTTAGGTTTTACTTAATTTTGTAAGTTTTACTGATTCTGAAACAGAAAATCTGTATTTCTTTACCCGTTTAATGCGATTATATTTATTTCTTAGACCAATAAATTCCTCTCTGTTTGTGTTATTTTTTTGTTTCCACATATGTATTTCTGGCGATTTTTAAGCAATTTCTTGCATATAAGCACTCTTCATCAAACCACGGTTTTCAATTGTTATTCACCTTTTTGTGACTTTTAGATATTTTGGTTCCAAATACTTCTTTCACTACATTTTGCAATATTTCTATGAGGGATTGTGCCACTTGGTCTCAATCTTTAATTGAACCAAATACAGCTGACTGCACAGATCTGGACACATGCACTAATAAATCACAGTTTCTAGACTTAAACATGAACACATCACGTCCAATCCCACATTTTTCCCAGATTCGCAAGTCACCCTGTCAAAACACAACTATCTTCGCAATTTTATGATGCTATATTCAATGTTCACAATTTCAATGTCATCAACAACTAAACTCCATGGGCAAACTGTTTGTTTTAACCAAAAACACACACAAACATCGAATATAACTCGCGTTTCTTCATGCCATATGCTTAGCAAATTCAATGTTTCACGGCATTACACATGTATAACTTTACACGAGGGTGTGATTTTTGTTGTTGTTATTTTCAAATTATTATATTAATTGTCGTACAATGACAACTTTATGTATTGTGCAAATATAAAAGAAACAACAAACAACATAATTACTGTCTTATTTTTTAATTGTAAAATAGAACTAGTTCTGACAGCCGAATTACTCTTTGCATGCGCATGAATTTTGTGTATTGCATTGGAATGTAAGATCATTTAGGGGAGGAGCAATAGCGGTAAATTTAAATGTTTCCCTTTTTTCTGTTAAAAAACTATTAGTGGTGAGATAAGCAGAATACCAGGCTAGTGCTTATATAGATAAATGTTATCATTCTTGGCCCGAAAATCAGAACTTTGAATGTTCTTTTTTTGAGTCGTTGAATGATTTTAATGAGATGTTAATAAATACAGCACGAGAGTATAACATTACCATGGCTTTTAGTTGATATGTATCACACGTATTTCAGTAAAAACATAACCATATTTACTCAATTTTTAAAATTATACAATTTACTTTTCTACTGTGTTAAAAATTACAATAAAATACATATATTGTTTTAAGCAGGCGGTCATTATAGAAACTTCTGAGACATCCCTCACAGCTACTATACTCTTTGCCTAAATGTGTTAAAGATACATGCAAAGTTTCATTGACGTTTTGAATTGTGAAATAATACAAAATGCCAGAACATCATAGACTACCACATCAGTAAAAATAACAATTAATAGCAACAAGTATATGGCACAGAATATTAGAAAGTGATTTACCCCTCCAGGGCCTGACAGTTATTGAATTAGAACGCAAACCCAGTAAGGTTACTTTGAATGTTTATCAACATTGTGCATGTCAGAATGTAGAATAAAACTATATGAAAAAACATTTATGAAGGCACTTATGGTTGAGCACTGGACTGGCATACAAGAGACTTCGGGTGTCAATAATACGAAAACTGTGCCTTTTTATTTTTGCTTCTACTATGTTTTCATAAAGTCTGTCATTCTTTTTTGTTGGCTAGGATATTTACAGATCCTAAAAATATGATTTTCTATAAGTTTTCTAGCACTTTTTCTAAACAAAATACCATTTTATTTTATTTCTTTTTGTGTGTGTGAAGGTAAAACCATGAGTCAGACAGCATTTATATGGCTTTTTAAAAATACAACAATATAACTTAAAACACTATTTATATAGGATAATTTAAGTGACGAAAATTTAAAAGGAAAACGAAGCAAGAGTCTATACAGAAATTATGACCATAGCTGTATGATAAGTATTCAATTTATATGGGCATAATTATGTAAAAGATACTAACCATTACAAAATCCTATATAATCAAATTCTACACAATCAATCAATGTGAATAAATATTGTTTGAAAGTAAAATAATGTGCGAGAGCATGGTGTAAAGAATACCCAGTGTATACCTATTTGAAAGACATACTTTTGGGCATTAACAACACCAGTTTATGATACAAAAAGAAAGAATTTACATTTTTTTTTAAAATTCATTGACAAGCTTATGGTAATTTTAGTGACATCCAGTTATTTAGTTCGAGGAAGACCTCACTCAAATGGGTAGATCTACCAGCGCAACCACAAGTCAACTGGAAAACCTTCCCCCATTATGTCCTTCGCAATGATCAGAACTCGCACCTACATGGTGACAGGCTAAGCAGTCAGAGGAGTAATAATTCAACAACTCTACCACTACGCCAAGGGTACCCCACAAAACATTGTTTGCTTAAGCGATCATTGCATTTTACAACTAATTTGTCATACCAGAAGTATGTTTTGGCACTGCCAAGCCAGCTACTGGGGAAAAAAGTCACAGCTGAATTCTAAAAGAAAGAGAATGTGTTGATAGAGTATTTAGAAAGATATGTGTGTTCAATAGCAACAAACTGGTAATCAAGGTATAATTCTGTTAGTAAACCTTTCTGGTCACTGTCAGATTTATCCACAGGAACATGGTGAGTCTATTCATATGCCCTGTAGATGTTAAGCTTGTTACGACCGGTGTCGGTATTTAAGATTTATATATAAAATGGTACGTTTACTAAACGACGAATGGTGTTACAGAAAGAACAAGCCAGCAACAAACTAGTACAATAATGTATTATTTTAAACAATTAAATCTATGGCGAAACAAAATAATAACAAATATATCCGACAAAATATGATAAAACATAATAAACGTTAGCTTACAGTTTGTCCTTTTAGGAGGTGTCCCTTTGATAGTCCAATAAATAATCCGTCGAATAATCCTGAAGAGTTTTCGGTAGAATGTCCTCGTAGATACGCACAGTTGAAATAATCCAAAGGCAGAACAATACACGAATATAATATAATTAATATAATTCCAAATCCAAAACTTAAATATTTATATCACTGTAGAATATAAAAGGTCCACGTAAGTTCCAAGACAGAAAGGTTTAATATAGAAGCTGCAAGTATTTCCAAACTATCAGTCCAAACTTTATCTCCAAACTCCATTAAATCGGCGAACACGCCCTTATATAGACCCAAAGAATTTCTAGAACGCAGAATTTTCCAGAACATTCACGAAACCCAATTGAAATAAACAAATGAATTTTCTAGCATGATCTTTTTCTTTCTAGCAGTTACGCGAATGCTACGTCATGCGAAATACGTCATTAATATCACTACGATAAACAACCCCCTAACCTGACTAGCGTAACCTTAAACGCTGGTGTACTACTGTACAAAACAAACAGAAGACGCTGTGATAAAGTCTTATCAACTTACTGTCTCAAGCAGCAAGCAATGCTTATTTGTAGTGATAAATAAAGGTACAAATATATTCCATACTTGGAAGCCCACATGGTAAGGTGAGGCTAAACAACCTCAGATCACTTTGGAAGACCAAAGTTGCTGAAAAATACAAACAGTAACAATCTCTTAGCTCTTTAAAAACTGTTTATGTTCAGTATGAAAGTGGTTCACCCCCATCCTCACCCCATCCTGACATCTATCCACCCTTCATCACTAGAAGCTATCAATCACAACAGAAAATGAAACCGATACTCAGATCCCAAGATTGCATCACTATACTTTCTCATGTAACAATACAGATGTAGAATGTTATATTTTATAATTGTTTATTGCTAATCCAAACATACAGTATAAACCCTCTTAATTATGCCAGATTTTATGCATACATATGTTACGATCCTGACCAATAACTTTTTCCTAATCACTTCTATGTAGAACACAGTATCCCCTCACTTTTTTCCAATCTCAAACTTTTGGGTTATTAAAATTATTATATTATTAAAAGCCAGCATCATATATTTTTCATTATAATTTACAACATTCTTTTAGACCAAAAATATAGGAAAATATATGTTTTAAAAATATAATTAATAATTATAAAAAGGAATATGGGAAAATGTCAAGGAAATACAGCACTATAGGCAAAAGTCATTATTACTTTTAAAAAAATATCTCAATTCAGAGAGACTATTAAAATTCAGCCTAACAAAAGCTGGCTGATCTTGTTCTACACTATTTACCTCGGCTTGACCCATTTGTACTTAGAGTACAAATTTGTACTTCAGAGTTAAATAACTAAAGATACATAATACTGAGATATTAAGTTAAAATGATAATTCTTTTAGTACATGATGAGCAACAATTGACCTCACAGAACATGTCTAAGCAGACATGATTTGCACAATGTCATTGTCATTGCTTAAATCATTAATTTATCAATAGGGTAACAAAATCATCAAGAGAGAGGGAGTTTAACCAAGGACACTTAAATATTGTGGGGCTATGTTGATTTCACACTGTAGGTTAGTGTCTAGAATAAGCTCTCTTCTCTGCTGCTCAAATCATTGCTCTGCTACACAATGTAATGCATTTTACTAGGCTGCCAATCCAGTTTTAATAATGAGGGATATTTCAAAACATTGTTGTTGTTTTTACCAAGATTTGTTTTTATTGTTACATCACAACAACTAAAGTTTTCACCCCAATAGGAACTCATACTCACGCAGTGAAGGGCTGAGGAGTTATAAGTCTGCGCCTCTAACCGCCCAATCACAGGCGCCACAGTTTGTTCGAATTCTTCATTTAGAAATATGAGATAATTAATCTTACTTGCTAAATGGTTATAATCACTGAACTTGAATCAAACTTTACCAAATTGTCATGTACAGCAACTTCATTGGACTAAAATGGAGCCAAAATACAATGGTCATGAAGGAGCACAACTGAAATCGTTATGCAAATAATGCATGAGCAAATATATAAAATATATACAAATATATAAAATCGGATTATCAAAAATTAGGCACCTGACTAAAAGATACAATTAGGTAAAGGTAATTTGTACAATAATGTAATGGTGAATGTTAACATAAAAGTGTGTGAAAAACTATTACACAAAACCATCCAAACCTGTAACTTACTGACAGAGAGCAAACTAAAAAAGGTGTTTTCAATGTTGCCAAATAAGATGATCATTGACAGGTTGGAAACTAAAATCAAATGATTGATTGACATTTACTATCTTTATATTTTACATTAAACCAGAAGGGTACAATCATATTTTTCACTCACCTAATTTTACAGAAAACAAGGAATTAACCTTAACTTGTTCCATTCTATCCAGGTGTGTAAATAAGTAACTGAAGGGTTGTCTTGCTCATGCAAATTGCTTTCTAGCTCCACATGTCTTAGCAGCTCATATGGGATTTACAAATATACCCAATTATCAGGTGGGAAAAACTATCACGATGGTTGAGTGTGCCATCAGCGTAGTAGCAGACTATAAACCAGACATTAACCTATGATAATTCCAATACCTCTCCTTTAAACAGGAGCATCAACAATATGAAAGCAAAAGTATGATTAACTTTCCGCTCAGCTAATTCAGCTTAAAAACGCAATACAACTAAACAACAAATCTCACAATAAAAACAAGCAATTATCATAAAATTTCCAATCAATTACTGCATGAAAACCACAATTCATTACACATGCAAGAGACATAAGTAAGAACTAAGACTGTGAACTGCAAGTACCCGTAGTTGTTGCACATCTAGCCACATAAAAAAATTGAGAAATTTAAATTCAGGAATAACAGAACTGTAATATGCAAACCTACTCTTATCATATTTCTGCTTACAATTCAATGTGTTTTGGTCATTGGTGGGTCATCAACCATAATAATGGCAGGATTCATATTCCTTTGGTAAAAGTGTGTATGAATGCTGAAAGTAGATTACCAATGAATCCACCAACCTCTGGATGGCCTTGGCATTATGCTACATTATGTTACTGTGTTACAGCTGCCCTGTTAGCTCAGTCTGCATAGCATTGGCCCCTTTAGTGAAGGATAATGGTTTGAGGTCCTGACTAGCTGCATAATTTTCTCTATGTTACACTGGCACCCAACATACATGATTGGTGGTTGCTATGGTACCAATGCTAGAAGACTGCGTGTGCGTTGCTTGTACAGCATTATCTGTGGACATCTGAGGTTGCCCAGGGTGTATACAATTGATGGATAATGAGACAATGTGTAAGCAGCCAGGTTAGCTCAATCGGTAGATCACTCACCCTGTTACGTAATTGTCTCGGTTTGAGTTCCCGACTGACTGCACATTTTTCTCTATTTTCAAGAGCTATAAGCAATAAAAAATAATAATATTCAGATGTGTTGTGCAATGTTTATATTGTTTGATGGGATGTGTCTCCCTTCACCAATTAGTACATTATTAACTGAATTCCAGTTCATCCTGCAATCTGTGTTTACACAAAAACACTATTCTGGTCAGGAATAGTTATCAGTACAGTATGACACATAACATAAGTAAATGCAGTGTACCAGATTTACTTATTAACAAATTTGTTACCTAGCCTCACAGTCGATATTATTCGTTGTCGCTGGACAAGTAACAATTGTCCATAAGCCACCAGAGTTGGAATTGCATGTTGCCTTCTACTTTGATCTTCAATATAATATTTTAAATTAAAAATGCAATATCTGTACAATACCCATATTTTCAAATGCATATTTAGTGGAAGTGTCACAAACTTGTAACTCCTTTGACTGCTCAGCCTCTCACCAGGTGGTTTCTTGTCCTGATAGGGGCAAAGGACATAATGTGCGAAGTCTTCTAGCTGACCTGCTGTGCGGCGGTGGTTCTAAAACTATTTTTCTTGTGTTTTTCTTCACTCAAATAGCTAGACATTGCTACAATGACCATATTAGTTTGTATTTCTAAATTAGAAAAAAAGCAAAAACGAATAAAGAAATGACTTCCAAATTTAAATATAGGACCATAAACTTAAAACCAGATCAAGTTTTGAAGGACTATGCAGTGACACAATTAATGGCATTTTAACAACATTTAGACATTACAAATAGACCAGAGAAAAACAAACGTTTGGGTTGACCCACCTGCATATGCATGTCAAGAAAACTAAATTGAAAGATCTTCCTATATAAAAGTTCTTGCCCTGTCCGCAACTAAATCCATGGGGTGTAGAATACCATTTGATGACTTTACCTACTTGGTCAGGACAACTCACCTAAGCTCAAAATTTGTCTGACCACAATGTTGCAAACAAACAAGTATTTTCCATGCATACGCAATGATAAGAAAAATGATTATAAAAATACTTTTAAAAACTGTGTTATATGACCACTTTGTAATAGTGGTACTATCCATTGTTTACCTCTCTGGTCTTGAAATACCCATGTATGTATATATTTACATGAAAGATATCTGATAAGAGAAAGTTGGCAGTAAAAGTAGATGAAGAAGAATCTTCTCAATGCAGCCTTGTATCCCAGTTTTTGAGAACACGGTCCTTCAATTTCAAACAACCTTGCAGGCAGCAGGATAATCACCCAAATAAACCCAAATACACCCCAAAATACCCAAGTATACCCAAATATATCCTCAGTGTTTATGAGAACAGCACTGGCCTGTTTATATTTGTTGTTGTTGTTGTTTGCTTTTTTATAAATATTTTCTCTCTAGTCTTTTTATGTAAAAGCAAGCCTGTACACAATTAGACGAAGGACAGCGCCAATGGTAGAGCGTCGGCTTCAGGTACGGTATATCCCGGGTTTCATCCCGGGCTGCGACAATGGACATACCAAAGTCATTAAAAATGGTAGTGGTATAGCTCCCTCGCTACGCTTAAGCAAAATATAAGGGTAATTTCACGACTGGTTGACCCGGTGTCAGGACAATTTGACTGGCTGTGATACTATGCCAGGTGTTCACGGTATGCTATACACAGTGAAGGCAGCACTATATCTGCTTGAAGTGGACACTGTCGCCAGATAATTGAAATACTGTTGGTGGGACATAAACAAAATAAACAAATAAACGAAGTATATAAAAACACACAAAAAGTTTAAAAGAAATGAACAAAAGTATGTTAAAGTGTAGAAATACAGCATAGATCAAACTGCTTCCGACTCCGTTCCGAAGGTTTTTATCTCGACTCTGCTAAATGTTTGTTAAAGCAATAAAGGATAATGATTAATGCGTGCTCTTCTTAATCGGCAAAAGTGTCAACTATGGAAAGAAAATTGTATTTTCAACATGAAAATAATGTGTACCAAGTATTATCAACGCCAGTAAAGATGAAGCGCGCTTGTTTCTGGCCGCCATTGAAACTTGCGTATCTAGTTTATTATTCTGTATGAAAATAAGCGACCAGCACGTGAAGTTTTCGAGCGGTCAACGCTTGTGAACAAAAAGAACATAACACTGTGACGTAAGTTACAATGAAATGAGACAGACAATCAGACGTACAGACCAGTAAAAATAAATAATAATAACAACTATTAGTTACTTATCAACGTTGAGTTAGCGGCTAGAACTTGTGTTAAATTTTGGTGAAGATTCGGCCCTGTTGTAGTTCGTACATAACGACATAATTAGCGTCACATTTGCATAGAAACGCCCACAATTTCGTATTGCGTCACATTTGCATAGACTCGCCCAAAAATTCGTATAAAGAAGTCGGTAATGTTTCAGCAGTATTAGCATATTACCATGAAACAATACAATGTCTACTAATTAGTTCTTCCCTTATTGTATCGAAATGAATATGTGATTATAACATTTTCACTCATATATATTTTATATATATTTACATTTTATTTATTTTTGTGTACTCAAGTATGATAGTTCCTTTATATACAAAAAGAACAATGAAATAAAGAAATATATATTTCTTAAATTATATGTCTATTTCTTAATAATGTAGACTACTTTCTGACTTGTACAACTCGGTCCAATCTCAAGCCGTAAGGTCCCGTTTCACGCAGTAAGGTCTTATCGACCTCTGTAACGTCCCATCTCACGTAGAAGCGTTTACAAGCATTAACGTCCCATCTCACGCAATAAGGGCACATCTCACCCAGTAAGGGCCCATCTCAAGCAATAAGGGCCCATCTCACCCAGTAAGGTCCCATCTCACGCAATAACGTCCCATCTCACGCAATAAGGGCCCATCTCACCCAGTAAGGGCCCATCTCACGCAAAAAGGGCCCATCTCACCCAGTAAGGTCCCATCTCACGCAATAACGTCCCATCTCACGCAATAAGGGCCCATCTCACCCAGTAAGGGCCCATCTCACGCAATAAGAGCCCATCTCACCCAGTAAGGTCCCATCTCACGCAATAACGTCCCATCTCACGTAGTAAGTTCCCATCTCACGCAGTAAGGTCCCTCCTTACGTAGTAAGTTTCCATCTCACGCAGTTAGATCTCATCTCACGCAGCAACATACCATTTCACGTAGTAAGTTCCCATCTCACACAGTAAGGTCCCTCCTCACGTAGTAAGTTCCCATCTCACACAGTAAGGTCCCTCCTCACGTAGTAAGTTCCCATCTCACGCAGTAAGGTCCCTCCTTACGTAGTAAGTTTCCATCTCACGCAGTTAGATCTCATCTCACGCAGTGACATACCATTTCACGTAGTAAGTTCCCATCTCACACAGTAACTTCCCACCTCACTCTTTAAGGTCCCTTCTCGCGAAGTAAGGTCCTGTCTCACAATTATCATCACATATCACGTAGTTAGTTCCCATCTTCCTGTCTCACACAGTAACATCGCATCTCACGCAGTAACGTCCCATCTCACGTAGTAAGATCTCATCTCAAGTAGTAAGGTCCCACATCTTTTTGTAAGTTCGCATCACACGCAGTACGTTCACATCTAATGCAGTAACATCCCATCTCACCCAGTCACGTCCAATCTCACGAAGTAACGTCCTATCTCACGCGGTAAGGTCCGATCTCACGCAGTAACATCCCATATTACGCAGCAACGTCCCATCTCACGCAGTAAGGTCCCATCTCAGGCAGTACAGTATCATCACATTTTTGTTACAAGTATGTAACTTTTAATTATGTTTCCTTATTTGCCAATTTATGTTTAATGTATACATACCTAGATTTATAAATTCTTACATGTTAATATTTATTCATACATACTACGTGTATGTGTTATACTTGTTTTGTTCTCTATCCCTAATACAACCGCCAGCCTGTTTCCTATGAAGTAGATTACAATCTAGGTATTGAAGTATCAATTCTTACATGCGCGATGGCAGTGTACTGATTCTTTCAAATGAAATATTTTAATAGCCACACGGTGACTTAAACAAGATTACCCCACCAATGTTTAGCAGCATTAGTTACAAATGAAGACATATGGCTCTTTATTTGCGTTTATCCTTAAACAGGAAGGGTGATACCATTTTTGGCACCTATCGCTCTATCAGTACAAACTGCAATGGATAAAAGAATTATTCAAGATTAAGTATAATCAAACTTTTTAATGAATAATGATGACTCCGGAAAGCCAAACGAACTTATCACAGCCAAGATTTCAAATTCTATGTATGGTCTATTACTCTTGCTTTACCTTAAATGCGTGATTGAATGCAATGCGTGAGAAGCTTATTTAATCCTAAAGATGTGATGGCTTTACTAGGCATTTATCTGTAACGCGTGATAGTTGACTGTAAGTCGTGATATGTGACTGCAATGCGCTAAATGTGACGGTAATACGTGATATGTTGTATAATACGTGATTTGTTAGTTCATTGCGTTGGAAGGGTCTGTAATGCGTGAGTTGGGACTGTTATTTGTGTGATGTGACTGAAATGCATCGTACAGAATTGAAATGAGTAAGGTGTGGTTCTGCTACGTGAGATGGGACTCTAATACTTTATGTTGGAAATTACTGAGAAGGGACTATAATACGTGACATGGGCCGTTACTGCGTGAAATGGGACCTTACTACCTGACATGGGACCTTACCGCGCGAGATGGGACGTTACATCGTGAACTGTGACCTTAATGCGTGAAATTGGACCTGCAAGAGATGTGGGGTTACTGCGTGAAATAGGATCTTATTGCGTTAGATGGGTAATTGTGTGAGATGGGACCGTACTCCATTAGACGAAACCGTTACTGCGTGAGATAAGACTTTACTCTGTGTGATGAGACCTTAGTGCTTGAGATGTGACCTTACTACGTGAAATTGGACGTTTCTTCGTGAGATGTCACCTTACTTAGTGAGATGTTATGTTACTGCGTGAGATGGCACCTTACTAAGTGAGATGGTACGTTACTGCGTGAGATGGCACCTTACTAAGTGAGATGAGACTCTACTGCGTGAGATGAGACACTACTACGTATGATGGGACTCTACTTCGTACAGTGGGGTCTTACTTAGTGAGATGGGACGTTACTGCGTGTGATGTCACCTTATCAAGTGAGATGGGTCGTTACTGCGTGAGATGGGAATACTGCGTGGGATCGGGCGTTACTCCGTGAAATCAGAATTTAATATGTGAGAACTTAGTGCGTGAGATGCGACCTTACTATGTAAGATGTGACGTTACTGCGTGAGATGTCACTTTACTGTGTTAGATGGGACGTTATTGCGTGGGATTTGACCTTACTGATTGAGATTGGACCTTACTGTGTGATATAGGACTGTCCTACGTGATATTTGATTCTAGAACGTAGTATGGGACTCTTCTACAAATTATAGGGCCTTACTATGTCATATGGGACGTTTTTGCGTGAGATGGGACTCTACTACGTGAGATTCGATTCTAAACCGTAAGATGGGACCCTACTTTTTAAAAGGGGACTTTCCAACGTCAGATGTGACGTAAATGCATAGGATGGGACCTTCACATTTGATGGGATGTTACTGCGAGAAGATGGGAGGTAACTGTGTAAGCAGGACAATTACGCATGAGATGGGACCTTACTGCGTGAGATGAGACCTAACTGCATTAGATGTTTGTTTGTTTAATAAGTTAATCGTCCCACCAAACCTTCTGTTATCTGGAGACGAAGTCAATTTAAAGCAGATATAGTGCTGCATTCACTGTGTATAGCATGCCGTGAACGCCCAGTCTTATTATCCTGACACCGGGCCAACCAGTCGTGGAACTACCCTTATATTTGCTTGAGCGTTTGCATGGGAGCTAAACCACTACGACTTTAACGACTTTGGTATGTCGCGACCCGGGATCGAACTACCGATTGCGCTTTCAGGTCCGGTTTCATGAGATGGAACTTTACTATGTGAGATGGGACTCTATTACGTAAGATGGGACGTTCCTACGTCAGATGGGGCGTTAGTAAGTGAGATGGGACCTTACTGCGAGAAGATGGGACTTAAAAGCGTGAGATAGGACCTTACTTACTGGTAAGGGGCGTTACATGTGTGACCTGGGAATCTACTACGCGAGATTCGAAACTAGTACGTAAGATGAGACTCTACTATGTAAAAATGGAACCTAACTGCGTGAGATGGGACCCTTATACTAGAGATGGGACGTTACTGTGTGAGATGTGACGTTAGTGCATGAGATGAAACGTTAGTACGTTTTATAGGACGTTACTGCGTGAGACGGGATCTTGCAGCATGAGATGGGATTCTACTACAGTGCTTGGCCACTTAAATTCGTTAAATGACGTGAACGACGTATGCTGCGGGTATGGACTGCCAAATTAACTCCACGCGGTCAAAAGTTCGTCGGGTGTATTTATGTTGTTAGCACTAGCCTGCAGCTTTTTTTTTAAATACAGCCACACATTTTCAAGGATGTTTAAGTCTGGAGACTGGACTGGCCAACTTATTGTCTTGAACCTATTACTGGCTATGTATCTTTGCACCACATATGCGCGGTGGACGGGGGCATTGTCATCTTGAAATACACAGTCATTGGAAGGGAAATGTCTGGCTATGACTGGTAAAGATGTTCTTCGAAAACCTGAAAATTTCTCTGCATTGATATTTCAGTCAACCTTCGCTATTGTACCGACGCTATGGATACAAGTACACCCCCATACCATAACTTTACCATGCACTGCTCGCGTCGTTTCACAAGGTCCGGTCTCAAACCTTCTTCGTGTTTCCTCCAAACATAAACACGGTGATTCTGTCCAAGACAAACTTGACTTTCGTCAGAAAGAATAGCAGACCTCCAAAAGTTATCTTTAGTCCTCCATCTCTTACCCCGACACCATTTAACCCGCTTCCTTCTGTTCCCCACATTGATGACAATCTTTTTCTTATAAACAACCTTTCGATAACCAGAAAATTTCACTCTCCTTCTCACAGTCCCTGCACTCACTTTTAAATCCCGTGTGTCATTAAATCTGGCCGTAATTTCTTTCAAAGGAGCCTTTCTGTCACTATTTACAAGCCGCCCTAATATGCGCGCACCTCGGCCAATCGATCAGACACTGCCGCCGTGGTTTTCTTTTCAAATTTTCCGCACTACCAGTACGATTAAACTTTTTCACAATATAATCCACTGTAGATCTAGAAATATTCAATAGATTACTAATAGCACTGATCCGTTTACCCAGCTAGTACATTTTTACAATGATCGATTTGACACCAGGGGTCAATTCACGCCCCTTTCGACCCATGTTAAAAAAAATGTTACACGCGAGATTGCTTACAAACAGACGACTAAAATTTACATGTACATCATTTCCTGGAACTGTGATCTATTTTTAGACACCATGACGTTACATTCAGTACACTCAGTTTTCTATTATTAGCTTTCAAATAGAGCGTTTAACTTGAGTGTCGCGATGACGTAACGCAAATAACGAATATAAGTGGCCACGTACTACGTGAGATTCGACTCTAATTCGTAAGATGGGACTCAACTAAGTGCAATGGTGCCTTACTACGTGAGATGAAACATCACTGTGTCCGATTGGACCTTATTGCGTTAGATGGGACGTTACTTCTTGAGTTTGTGCCTTACTGCGTGAGACAGAATTCTACTGGGTGCAATTCGACCTTACTGTGTAAGATGGTAATAACTCCGTGATATGAGGCCTAAATACATGAAATGGGACTTTGTGAAATGTGACCTTACTCTGTAAGATGGGACGTTCCTATGTTAGATGGGACCTTTGTGTGTGAGATCTGACGTTATTGCGTGAGATGAAACGTTCTAACGTGTGATGGGGCGTTACTACGTGAGATGGGACGTTACTGCGTGAGATGCGTGAGATGCGATCTGACTGTGTGAGATGGACCGTTACTGCGTGAACTGGGGCCTTACACTGTAAGATGGGACCTTAATGCGTGAGATTCGACTCTACAACATAAGATGGGACTCTACTACGTGAAATGGGGCCCCGGCCACTCCGTAAAATGGGACGTAACTGTGTGATGTGGGACCTTATTGTGTGACATCGGACTCAACTACGTGAGATTCGCCACTAGTACGTAAGATGAGGTTCTACTATGTGAAATGGAATGTAACTGTGTGGGATGGGAACCTAATACATGATATGGGACGTCACTGCGTGAGATGGGGCGTTACTGAGATGGAACTGTACTATGTAAAATGGGACTCTACTAAGTGCAATAAAACCTTAATACGTGAGATGGGACATTACTGCGTGAAATGGGACTCTATGACATGAGATTCGACTCTACTTTGTAAGATGGAACTCAACTACGTGAAATGATAACTTACTACGTGATGTGATGGGACAGTGCTGTGTGAGATGGGACCTAATTGCGTGAGATGGGACGTTACTGCATGAGATCGGAATCTACTACGTGAAATGTGTCTTTGGGTTGTGAGATGGGAAGTTACTGCGTGAGAAAGTACCTTACTGCGTGAGATTCTACGAAAGATGGTACTAAACTACATGATATACTACTTGAGATGGGACGTTACTGCGTAACATGGAACCTAATAGCATTAAATGGGAATCTGATATGTGAGATGGTGCCTTACTGCGTGAGATGGGGCGTAACTGCTTGAGATGGGACTTTTCTGCGTGAAATGGTACGTTACTGCGTGAGATGGGACGTTACTGAGTGAGATGGGACGTAACCGCGTGAGATGGGAATCTACCACGTTGGATGCAACTCTGTTAAGTTAGGTGTGCCGTGAGTTGGGAAGTCACTGCGTGAGATGGGACGTTACTTCGTGATGTGTGCCCTAAATGCGTTAGATTAGACCTTACTGTGTGAGATGGGCCATAATAAGTGAGATGGGACCTCACTGCGGGAGATGAGAGCTTACTGTGAGAGATGAGACTCTACTACGTGAGATTCGAGTCTACTAGTTAAGATGGGACTCTACTACGTGAAATCGGGCCTTACTACATGGTATGGACCATTACTGTGTGAGATGAGACTCTGCTACGTGCGATTCGACTCTACTAACTTAGATGAGACTCTAGTATGTGAAATGTGACCTAACGGCGTGAGATGGGACCTTGATACATGGTATAGGAGGTTGCTGGTGAGATGGGACTGTATTGTGTGTGATGAGACTCTACTATGTGAAATGGAACCTTCCTGCGTGAGAAAGGACCTTACTTTCTTCGTGAGATGTGACCTTCCTGCATGAGATGGTGCGTTGCTACGTGAGATTGGACGTTACTGCGTAAGATGGGACGTTACTGCGTGAGATGCGTAAGACTCTACCACTTTTAAGTTAGATGTGTCGTTGGAGCGTGAGATGGGACTGTACCATGTAAGATGCGATTCTACTACGTACGATGGGAAGTTAATGCGTGAGCTGGTGATCTGCTATATAAGATGGGACGTTACTCCGTGAGATGGGACCTTACTACTGACATTCGGTCTTAATGTATGAGATTTGACGCTACTGCTCAGATGTTTTAAGAATGCGCGATATGTGACTCTACTGCATAAACGTTTCTATAATGCGCGCTATGTGACTCTACTGCGTGAGATGTGTATATCATGCGTGAGCGGTGACTACATTGCGTGAGATGTGACAGTTACGCTTGATGTGGAAATGTAATGCTAGAAATGTAACTGTAGTGGCTGAGTTAGGACTATATTCTCTCAGATTCCTCTCTATTTAATACGTGATACATACATGTGCTCAATACTCATATTTTAATTGACTGACAATGTTCCACACATAAAACAGCAAAACAGAGATTACGTTTTGTTTTGTTTTCCAATTAAAACTTATATAGAAAGCACTTAAGAAGATGAGTACATATGTATGCCCACTAAGAAAATATTATACATGTAGAAGTAGTCTATATAAATACAAGCCTATGCGATTTTTGCCTCAGTGCGGTTAAATATAGAACAGTTATTATAGGAATGTTATTATGTTTTAGTCAATTTATTTACCGTAATAATTCAGATTCATTCATAAAATTAAACTCCATTTTATATATTTAGCATGAAAAATAAAACCTGATTGTGAAAATATATGAGAGAGTGAGCGAGAGAGAGAAAGAGGGAGAGAGAGATGGAGAGGGGGACAGATAGACAGAGACAGAAAATTAAAACATGCTATCAAATGTGTTTTGTGCAATGAATACATGTATACTTACTTGGGTAACATCAATCAACTTTGATATCTCCAAATATATATATATATATATATATATATATATATATATATATATATATATATATATATATATATATATATATATATATGTATATATATATATATATATTTGGTATTTTTATTTTTTTCGTTGCCGAGGCTTTTATCTACTAAACATACTGTACATATGTTGATAGTTTATTTTATAACTAGTTATTGTGTATGTATATAAGTTCATTGTATCGGTTTTATCTCTCGATGCAGGTGCTTACTCTTAGTTGTTACACTTTGACGGGATATTGTTATTAACACTGTTTGCTTGCTAGAAAAACCTTCAGGAAGTGCGAGGTTGGAGTGCTCCACAAACCAGGTTTAAGCACCCCAGTCGACCCTTTTACCGATTGACCGTTCCAAGGCGGTCACTGATGGTTTTTCTTTATGTGTGTTATGTCTCGTCTCTGTGTTTGTGTCACATTTACATTTACCTTGCTTGCCGTTGTCTCTGGTAGATGAAATTTAAATATATGTGGAAATTTTGATAGGAACTTTTCTTATTTACCTATATACATGTATGCTACCTTAGTACGTGTCATTAGTTGCAGTGGGCGGCATTAAGCAAATGTGCTTATAGTGCGTGCTGTTGTTTTAGCAAAAATGCGCAGTATGTTACCTTTATGCGTTATATAAAAAATGATTAATAACGTATGCTTAATGTCCAAATAGAGTTAGAAAAAAAAACACCAGCGTACTAGATTATACTTTGAAGTTTATTTCAATAGACATTGTTTATACATTTCTGATATTGACGTAAAAAAACAATAACTCTAAAACAGCCTATATAACTGTGATCTATTTACTGCTAATGGCAGATGTGGTGCCGATACTTCTCTTGACAAAATTACATGTATAACAAATAGTGTGATAGATTATCTTCAAATGAGTGATTAACTTGAAACATTTTAAAATTTTAGATTGTGTCCCAATATTATCTGATGTTCAATGTGGATCGGAATTTTCAATTAGTGTAAATAGAATTCAGGATGAAATTGTACCAGAAAATGTCGACTTTCAATAAATTGTACTCAGTTTAATAAACCTGTGTGGGATCCAAGCATGAAAGAAGATTTCAAGAATAGTTTTTATGTTAAAACTATAAATGATACTTTGTTAGAGCTTTCTTTAATTTATTGGAAACAAGGATGTAAAGTGAAGAAAATGTTAATGTTGTAACATAGAAGGTCTCTACAATGATAGACGTTGCAGAGAATAATTGCAACTTTTTAAGAATATAAACAAAAGCCTAAATTTGTTGGGCATGTTAAAACTAAACCAAAGTTTAATTATGACTGCCAAAAGACTCGGGGCCAATTATTTGTATTCTAAAAATAACTTTGGAAAATGTTTTTTTTTACAAGTTTACTGGTGTACGTCAAGGGGAGAATGTGTCTCAGTTACTGTTTTCATGTTTTTTAAATGACCTTAACCAGTGTATGTCCAAGAAATGTAGTGGTCTTACTAGTCTTTCAAACATTGTTGATGAAGTATTGAGTGATGATGATATTGAAGTTTTCAAGTTCGGTTTGTTCGCGTGTTTTTTTTAAACTTTGAATTTAAAAATGTGCACTCTAAAATGTATGATTTTCTGAAAATTTGGCTTGACGCCAGTCTCTTCCCAGGTCAAAATGCGACTGTTGAATCACTAGTACAAAGTTATTAATTGTAAAGACAGCTAAATTAGCAGCATACTTTATAACACAGATTTCGGCCTTTACGATAGATTTAATATTTAGTTACCTTGGCTACAATTTGTTCATGATACTTTAGATAGTATTGGGTTGACAAATATTTGGGATCAACGGGGCTATGAATCATTAACCATGTTTAAAAATAGATAAACTTATGGATCAGTACAAACAAGCATTGACTAATCTTGATGAATTTGCCAAATGTATTACTTACAGACTTAACAAACATACATATGGGCTTGAAGATTAACTGATCGATCAAGTTACCTTTGTATTTAGCAATGTACTTGTGCAAATTTAGGTGTACCAATCATAAAATGCCAAATAAAAAGAGGAGATTTTTTGGCGTTGACAAAGCTGAAAGAACTTGTCATTTATGTAAAACGAATGTTATAGAAAATGAATTCCATAATCTTATGCAATGCAGTTTCTTAGAGCAAGACCGTAGAAAATACATTCCCTTGTATTACTCCACTTATACAAATGTCAAAAACTTTGACGAGTTAATGAACACTAAAAATATCTATAACTAGTCAAATTATCCGTTGCTGTTTTTGCAATAAGATTATTACAACATTTACTTGATGTTTTCAATAATTAAATGTTTAGTATTGCGTTTTTGGTAGTAATTTTTGTAATTCAAGTTTCGTGCTATGATGTATGATGGCAGTTAATCCGTCCTATCAGGATGGTTATGTATATTTTCATTTGACCTTCATTGGACTTTGGTACTTTAAGTTAATCTTCACATAAACAGGATGCTACACCCATTTACGCTTCTTTTCTGGTCATTTTGTCATTTATTCTGATTATTATTGATTTATTCTTATACTTATTGTGTCCCCCATATTGTGGACATTATTTATAATTACGTCACTACTTTATTTTAATGATTTAGCTCTGAAATGCGTCATCACTTGGACTGTTTTGTTTTTGGCTTCTTTTCACTGCTTTCATTTGAGAAATCCTCAGGAAGTGTGAGGTGAGGGCTCTGTTAAACCGGTTTAAGCACACCTTTTTGCCGACTAAACGAATGTTGGGTTTTCTCTATTTTATCTAATGTATCATCACAGTTTGTTGTATCTTTAACATTTGACTGACATGTGAAGACCCTTGTCCTGTGCGTTTTCAAATTTGAGTATATAGGCTGCAATTCATATAGGGTCTTGTCATAGTTTCTTATTCATTATGGTCTGTGCATTTCCTATTTGTGACTACACATCAAGCTATTAAAACACTGAAATAGCTTTTTAAAACATCTTTATTTTATTATGAATAACAAAGTTTAAAGTTTCAAAGTTTCAAAGTTTATTCAAAGCAAACCAGAAGGTCATACGACCCATGTGGTGTCAAAAGCATGGCGGCAGTACATGTTTAAGCAATAGATAAATAGGTAAATAGCATTTAACATAATATAGCGGAACATTTTACAATTTCAAAAATATTAATAAGTGATTTACAAAAATGTAAGACATGGTTCATATGACTTCATTTATAGTACTATATGCTAAAATTAATAGATCGATATAATAGACTGATTTAATTAATAAAGGATCTATAATAATAATAATAATAATAATAATAATAATAATAATAATAATAATAAACAGTTACGATAATAATAAAAAATAATAATAAATAATAATAAAAATCAAAGCAGTAATAATAATTTGAATTATGTCGAAAGTTTATTCAACCTTATATTAACATAAGGAAGAAGAAGACATCAGAAATACGCATTACATGTACTTTACCTGTCAATCAGTCTTCCCTTATCAAAACGAAATAGAAGGTGAAGACATGGAAAAATAAAAATAATAATAATAATAATAATAATAATAATAATAATAATAATAATAATAATAATAATAATAATAATAAATTGATAAATAACTAAATAACTAACTAAATAAAAAAATACAAATAAATAAATAAAAATAATATGCTATTAACGGCAAAAAATACAAGGAAGCAAGAAATAACAAAATGATACTATTGATTTAGGGTCGCTTTACGTTTTAGTGTAGTGCGACCATAAACTGAAAGGCCAGATGCGCTTTCAATGAAAATGTCTGGACTACAAAGATTCAGATCACTAAATCAGTGATTGCAACATAAATAAAGAGAATCCGCTGCCATAAAAATTCTCAGTTATTTTTTAAACATAGTAAAATATTGTTGAATCTAATGAAATCGAGTGATTCAATACGTTTGTCTAATTAATACTTTCATAGAGTTAGTATAGTGTAACCGTATGACTAATGTAAAGGGATGTAACTCTAATGGTAACATACACATGTGGATTATTGAAAACATGGAAACATGCTGTATGAAATTGAAAACAAAAATTGCCACAAAAATAACTTGTCTGCTGCGACAAGAGATTTGAAATATAGTACTTAACAAGTTTTTATGTTTAGTTCATTACCAGTTTGAGACTTCCTATGAAGAGTATATTTGGAGTTTGTACTCGTACTTAAACCTCTCCCTTGACCTCGTGTTTCGGTATTTTAATATATACAATGCACATTTTAGAGATTTCGAAAGCCTTACTTGGCACGCAAAGCTATCTTTACACCAGATCAGTAAATGTTTTATTTGTGATATGCTGTTATACTTGTATCTTTTATATTTTATTTCTCCAAATATAAAGAGCATTTTATATGTACAAAAAAGTAAGCAACATATTACAACGAGAGCTATATACAATGAAAGTAAAGACATAATTACAAAACGAATTAAAGTTGTTATTTTAATTTTTCTATCCCGATTCTTTGAATTTCTCTCTCTCTCTCCTGTTCTCTTTCTCTTTCTCTATTTTCCTCTCTCTCTCTCTCCCTCTCTGTCTCTCTCTGTTTCTCTCTCTCTCTGGCTCTCTCTCTCTCTTTCTCTCTCTCTCTCTCTCTCATGCACTGGTTTATTGGGGTTCTGATTATCCGCTCAATCGGAACTTTGATGTGTTTTGTTTCATGTTTCTAATTATAACTATGCATGTTTTATACTCTCTACACTCCCTTGCTGGGAGCGAGTGGAGGCAAAGGGTAACGAAGTGCACACTATTTAACAAAGTCAATTTTATCACAACAAATTTAGGACACGAGAGAGAAATAAAGAGAGAAAATAAAGTCATACAAATATTGAACATTGAAGATGTTTCCCAGAACGTGAGCACGCAGCAATTTGGTGTCTCTCTAGAGCAAACAATGTATGTGCATTTACGAAAATAGACATACGGTTTATTCAATAGTTGTCTAGAGGTATTGACATGGAAAGAGCCGTTTAACCAACCAAATAAGTATACTTTGTAAAACGCTGTCTTATTTAAAATTTGAGTGCGTATTAAGTTATCGTCGATATCGCCGAGGATCACCAATAGGAGCGTACATGCACGAATAACACATATAATTATGAACAGATTTACGCCGTGTTCTTATTATTTCATGTGACGAAGCTCGTACTTACGTGTTTAGTTATAGTATATCGTATTATATACAGTATAGAAAATACAAGTTAATCATTGATTACATTAACACATATGCATGTCAATATGTTGTTTAAATTAAAATATACTTAAGGCAATAATTAATGTTAACAAAAACTTGCATATGTATTTACAAAAGAGCAAAAGATCTTCAATAACTTTTGCATTAAGACATTATCCACACACACACAATCCACCGTTACCGCTTTTTCTGTTTAAGCTTTGCAAAAAAGACCGACGACTGAAGTGCTTAAAAACCAGGTTTGTGGGGTGCTGCAACATCGCACATCCTAAATACTTTTCTTAGAAACAAAAAAAACGTCGACGTGAAACAACTAACAGCAAACACCTCCATCGGAAGTTAAAATCTGAGAACAATAAATACAAACAATATAACACTAAATATAAAGAACTATTAACATATGTACAATATTTACAGGAGGTAAAAGCCTCGACAGCCTAACAGTTCCAAACGAGAGATTAGTTGTAAATTAAACAGCCCAACTTATTGAGTATAAGAAACAGTTAATGACTTCATAGGATATAAATGCAGCAACGTCTTATATAAACAGTTAAAATGTGTTTAAAACACAAAAACACAAAAAAGGCAAAAAAGAGTTTTCCGAGTTTTAGAAAATAATCAAAGCAAATAAAATAAACTGCAGTACTCTGATATGCGTTAGGAACGTTGCAAACTGTGAAAAAAAAATATTGGAGATAAATTGCTTATATATATTCTAAAAAAACATTACGTATGTTGTAAAAATAATATTGATATATATATATATATATATATATATATATATATATATATATATATATATATATATATATATATATATATATATCTATCTATGGTAAAACTCAGCATTTATATTGTAAAAACATTTCTTTGCTCTATATTTATATTTATATGGTAAAATTTCATTATGTGTTATAAAACAAGCATACTTTTATATTCGATAAAGTGAAAACATATTTATGTTCAATAATTGCATCATGGGATTCTTATAACATGTGTAACGAACGATTTCAATGGACATCGATATTTGGCGGAGTATTACAAACATGGCTGCCCCCAACAGGTATGTATCGGTACGTTTTTTTCAATATAATCGATATTACTTTTAATCTTTATATCATACAGTAAGCAGTGTGTTTAAGATAATATAATTAACTGCTATTATTAACGAAGTGGCAATTTCCAAATCGATGGTGGCAGCCATGTTCGGAATGTTGTCCAATGAAATCATTTGTTACAATCATTATCCATGATGCAATTATTGAACGCATTTTTATTCTTGCTTTATATAGAATATAAATTGTCTCACGTATATTAGGTTATTAAGCTGAACAAATGTAAATTAATTAAATTATGCATAATAGCAAGTAACGAACAACGTATTTATATATTCGTTATTGCTATTATTACTATTCATTTTTTTTAGGAAAATTCAAGAAAAATTCAAAAGTAAAATCATTATGTTCCTGGAGATATTAGCCATTGACGTTTTGACTATGCTGGGGAAGCCGCGGACAACGTTTTGGGCGGCCTGAAACAAAAAAAAAATATCACAAGTTAAAAACACTTGCTTAAGACTGCGTTGTATCTTTACTGTTTGTTGTTTAATTAAATCAATTATTTTTATATCCTATCAATGGTTTGTTTCGTATTCGCATTCGCATTGTGCCTGCATTGTTACCTCAGTCATTAAAGAAGGACGGGACATCATACACTGAACATCTCCTAAAAAGCTAATTGGAGAAGTAATTATGATTTTAAAATGTTGGCTTTGGTTGGTTTTTGTTACATCGCACCGACACTATTATGTTTTAAGATAATACAGCTGTAATTTACCTAAACGCAGACATTAAAGTGACAAGAACATAAAAATGAATGAACATGTACGTGTGCATGACCCCTGTTATCAAGTAGTTCTTGCTATTTGATTGGTTTTTCATGTAGGTTTTAATGACATCGCACCTAAAAACCCTTTGTAATACTGGCTATGTCCAGCAATTGTTAATGGCGGAATACCATTAATAAAGGTCTAGGTAGAAGCACCGTCGCACCACAGGACAGTTAGAAGACCTCCCCGCATAACAGTTCTCGCCCCGACAGTGACTAGAACCCACCTGGTCAAAGTACGCGGAGTTATATGAGTTTCAAGTAATATGTTCAAAACTGGTTACAAACGCCAATATGCATACCCAAAGAGCAGATATGAGAAGTTAGTAGCATAAAAATCAGTCTTTTTTGTAATAACCGATTGATTCATATTTAGGATTATTAACTGACTTAATATTTACTTACACCGACATACAAATCTAAATCATCTTTTTGCTAGAGACTCATAAGCAAATACTGCAGGCCCTGCTCAGTCACCATTGAAAGGATCTTTTCATATACTATTTCCACAGTCCTAATACACTATTCTACATCAAGTCAAGAAACGCATTAACCTTTATAATTTACAATTAAACATTCACAAAAGTAACCAACCTGATCAAGGGAATTATGAGTCATCGATCAGTCCTGGAAAAAGATAAAGTTTCTTTGTCAGCGAGTTGGATATATCGGGCACCTGCATAGCGCCTCCGGGGTCGCCATCCTCCGCCCGCGTTACCTTTGTGGCAACCTGACCTTTCACCTACAGTAAAACAAAATAAGCATACATTTATGTGTCTGCTAATTGACAATTCCACAACACATCATTTATAAATTATGTTTTTATTTGGGTGAATTTAAATCAAATATAATCCTAATGAAACGAAAGAATGGCTTACTTATTCATAAAATTGTGACGTTAAATATTGCGTATAAAAGACATTAAATGTTCTTAAGAGATTTGTTTAATTTAACCACACTAACACATCTTTCAGATCTGATCTATCCAGATGTTTAATCTGAATGTTCTGTATGCCGTATTCAAAACCGTACTTTCTTAACTTACCCTGAAAAGATAACAAATGATACCAAATTACACTTTTCTAAGAATAAGCAAGAAACCTCGTGTGAGGTAATCAAATTATAATCCAGTTTCTAAGGTATACATAATTCCGGATATCTTTTTTTTAAATTTGTTTCAGGAAGGACACTTTTTTATGTTTACCTGTTAATATTTTACGCAAGCATAATACATTAACTCAAAGTAAGACTGGAACTTTAATGTTTAAGTATTGCAAATTTACTTTACGCAAGCATAATACATTAACTCAAAGTAAGACTGGAACTTTAATGTTTAAGTATTGCAAATTTACTTAAGCATTCACTAAATTGTAGACATAAACTTTTTGTCTGGCTACAAATGGACTTCGGTTTGTATTGTATCTGCAAATTAGAATATTGCATTCAAAAAAGCTTATCTAACCCTGGCAAATACATGCTAGTTCTTTAAAATAAGCGCCTCACTACAGACTGTTGATATTGGGAAAAAATGAATTTACTTTCTGAGGATTTGACATTTTAAATACTTCTACTTGCCACTTGCAATTAGCAGGATTACAAATGGTAAAAATAACCATTGGGCAATGAACTGTGCTCCGAAACTTCAAATACTTGAACAGGACAAGAAGGCCCTTCTTCTTTCAGTAACAACAGATTGAAAATACACATGGAAAAGCCAGGAGCCATATATGTTGTAATAAGCTTGTTTTTCGCTTTCTCTCGTTTCTACATTAAGCATAATTTTATGCACCAGAGGCAAACCTATGTGCCTGAAGACAAAAAGAAATAAATGAAATAGAATTTGCAACAAAGTATGTAAAAAATCAATTCATGTGTTTGTTGCGTTTATTTTATTAATTTTTGTTACACTGCACCGACACAGTTATGGTATTATTGGTGACGTCTAGCTAATCAGTGGTGTAGGAAGACCCCAATGAAGTCAATACTTTCGTTATAAGTTGTCAAAAAATGTCAGCGCTTGGACACTTATTCAAATGGTTCGGTTTTCTTTTTTATGCTTGCATTCGAGAAACCCATCAGGAAGTGCGGTTAAGGCTCTGTAAAGCCGGTTTAAGCGCCCCATTCGGTCCATATTGCCGGTCCATATTGCCGATTGACCGTTCCAAGGCGGTAACTGTCGGCTTTGCTTTTATTGTTAAATGACTCAGCACAGATTTGTTCTCACTTTTATATTTGGCGTGCATGTGAATACCTTGGTCCTGTGTCTTTTCATTTTTTGTATATGCTGCTCATAGGACCTTGCCTAATATATATTCTTATTATGTCTCTGTAGAACCACCGGCGCAACGCGGGCTAGCTGGAGAACCACCAAGAATGTATGTGCATGTCAGACATAGTTATAAGACATTTGCTAATTATAGCTGAGAATGCCCTTAATGTGGGCTTCCAAACTTCTCAACATATATGTTTTACACAATATATTTCACAACAGCAACAGTTTTACAAGCTTTAATGACACAATGACACATCTAATATTAACAGTATGTCGAGAGTTGGTTGCACGCCACATCCAAATCAAAATGCAGACCAAAATGATATCCATAGTGATTATAGGTTTGAGTTGCCCTTGAGGGGTTGTTTCGACAAATTGTCAGTCTATGACTCCATGAAAAAAGTGTTTGGTTTGTTTTGTTTCTGTGTTTTTTGTTTCGTTTTGTTCGTTTTTTATGTTGCTGATTTTTGTGTGTGGAAATATCGCTTCCGCAGAAATTGACGTGTACTTTTGACCAGAATCAATGTTGAAAAATAGAGTACAATCCACTGAAGCATTTCCGTCAAATTTTAATTCTTACCGTCGTTAAGATCAAGAAGAACACATGAAGAGTGAGTATTTTTCATATTGTCTAACAAACTCTCAATTAAACAACCAGTAGCAGGCAACTGACGATAAGAAGGAAGGCGTTTAGAGCGGATGAAAAATGTCGAATATCTTTACATTGGTCGTTTCTCTAAACCTCCATCAAAGATTGACCTCGAGTATCTTGAGTGTTCTCCGATACGCACAACTAGCTAGGTGGAAACTGAAATCTAGATATATAGATTGGAGAAAACAATCCACTTATGGGGTATACTGTCAACAATTTCTTTACATTGATTATGTTGCAGACCTAGACAAAATTGTTACCAAACAATCCAGAATAAGAATATGCACTAGAAACCTGCTTGGTCTCTTCTTAAAATCAACATGACTCTCATCAGTTCTTTTGGGATAGCTGACTATGAAGCTACTTTATACTTTATACTAACAAAACCTCGTGACACACCTACCATAGTTTAGCAAGTTATGGATAGTTCATATAATTATAAACTTTCAACAATATTCGAAAAACCTTATAACTAAGTTAAGGTCGTTGAAATTCAATAGGTAAATGAGAAATGGTCCTATCAAAATTAACACATATTATGTAAATCTAAACTACCTCTAGACAAAGACAAACAGTATAAATGTAAATTTGACAAAACAACAACACAGAAACGAGACATTACACACGAAAAAGAAAACCAGCAGTTGCCGTCTTGGAACGGTCAGTCGGCAAAAGGACGACTGGGGTGCTTAAACCTGCCTGGTTTGTGGAGAGCTCGAACCTCGTACTTCCTGAAGGTTTTTCTATCAAAGTAACAGTGTAAATAAAAATATCTCGTCAAAGTGTGACAACTAACAGTAAGCACCTGCATCGGGAGTTAAAAGTTATATAATGAACTAATAAATAAAAGTCGACAAGCATGCTCCGTTACAGCATAAGACCATCACACTCCGACCACACGCTCATGGTGTTCCGACAACCTTTATGACGCCAAACGGGAAAATGTTTTGAATGCCTGTTGCTCAAGCCAAGTTGGAAGTTCATTGTCAGATGTACCGGGCTTAGTTTTGTAGAGTCAACACAATGCTGGTCAAGGCACCAGAGTCCTTCATCATCTCCAAGATTGAAGACTGCGGCTCCAACCACAAGGATATATACTGCATTGTCAAACATCTCCTTGATGAGAGAACAGACCTGGTGTTTCCGGAGCACTTATCGACCATCGACCTCGTTGAAACATTTCAGTGAGTTTATTGAGAACAAGATCATGAAAATCAGGAAAGGGATAGGCCGTCATACCCGTGCTAGCTCCATCAGGTCCTGAACTACGTCTACTCTTTCATGTTTCACTCCTACAAGCGATGAGGAGTTTCAGAAAGTTATTACTGCTCGTCCGAATAAGTCTTGCGCATTGCACCCTCTTCCAACATGAATGATAAAAGAGTGTCTTGACGAATTTGTGCCACTACTCAAGAACATTGAGAACGCTTCGTTGCGTGAAGGCGTAGTCCCCAAGTCACTCAAGATGGCTCACATCACCCCGCTCCTTTAAAAGGCTGGTCTTCACCCAGAGGTTAACCAGAACCAACGCCCGTTCTGCAATCTGAGCTTTCTGTCAAAACTCTTGGAGCGGGTTGTTGCCAGTAGGCTTGATTCGTACCTCAGTGCAAATGCACTCTCTGAACCATATCAGAGTGCGTACGCCAAATTTTCATTCGACTGAAAAGGCTTCGCGTTTAGTCTGATATATTGAAATCACTTGACCGGGGTGATGCGACTGTTTTGTCTATGCTCGACTTATCAGAGCCTTCGATACTTTGCACCACAAGACATTTATTGAACGCTTAAGAATAGGTTTCAGTATTTCCGGTGTAGCCTTGAAGTGGTTCGCTTTGTACCTTAGTTATCGTCATCAGTCAGTGAATATATCAGGCAACTGCTCAAAGCCCCATGAGCCCAGATTTGGTGTACCCCAGGGGTCTGTTCTGTGGCCTAAACCCTGTACACATGGGCTCTTTGTGATCTGATCAGGCACCATTGTCTGGTCTACCACATGTATGCTGACGATACCCAATTTTACTTCTTTTTTAGCGCAGATGTGTTGCGAATTACGAACAATCTATCCAGCGCTTAGAAGTCTGTCTGGAGGACGTCCGCACATGGATGGATACCAACTTTCTTAAGCTCAATAGCAATAACCAGAAGTGTTGCTTTTTGCGAATAAGAGGTCATCACCGGACATATTTGATATCTCTATCAACGTCAATGGCATTTCTGTCAGATGCAACGAATATGTAAGAAATCTTGGTGTTGTGTTTGACCGCACAATGTCCATTGACCACCAAGTTAAATCAGTTGCACGGTCTTGCTTCTATCTTTCTATAACATTTTAAAACTTAATATTATGAATAAGATATTGTCGTGCAGCAGCAGCAGAGTAGAAGAAGTGGTAGTAGTAATATTGATAGCAGTAGTACAAGGGGTAATAATAGGAATGGTAAAAGTAGTGGTAGTAGTACAATGTAATAGCAGTAGTTGTTGTAATATCTTTAGCGGTAATAGTGATAGTAGCAGTAGTAATAGTAGAAGTTAGAGTAGTGGAAGCAGTAGCATACTAAATATATAACTTTCATACAGTGTAACATATGTTGTTAGTATTAATTTTAAATAGACACGACATGCAGGACAAACTATATTACGAAATTTGTGCATGTAACGGTGTTGCACGTAACTAGGCGAGTAATCATCCAGCCGACTAAATAATTCGAGATCTAGCATATTTATATAATCTAGGTTTAAGTCACATGTAAACATACCACATCTAACATGTCACCAATTTCCATTTCGTGTGCATTACGACTGATAACATCGACCACATCTTGTATAAACCAGGTTCCTTGTCTCTCATCCCGATATGACACATAACCTAAACAATACAAGGTTATTACAGGTTGTCCACAATCGGTTTCCACTTGAAGCGTAAATCTTCTACATTGACTATCATGACACAAACCTATGTTACAAATCTGGTATACATGTAATGCTAGTGATTGGTAAGTGAAACATTTGACTAATAATAATTCTAAATGAAATACATTTTGATGTTATCAAAGGATTTTATCATAGTTTCGTAAAATTTCGTGAAAAATAATTTACTATTGCATTAATTCTGACACCGTGCTATGAGCATGTGACATAATACATATACATGTACCATCCATAATTTGTAAACAAAATGGACATAAAAATGGATACACGTTGCGCTATGAGCCATGTTTAAAAGCCAGGTTTAACAGGGGTTTTTGTATACGTATTGTAAGTCAATCGTTTGTTGTTTTTAATATTTTAAAACATGATGCTTCTTTGAATCTGACAAAATATGGAATTAAAAATAATAACTCTAGTAATGACACGTGTTTTTTTAAACTTATTATCGTTTTTATTTTGTTCACGTATTATAATACTTTGATCAAGCGCGCTACAACCATTGGATCAAATTATAGCTTTAGTCAAAAGGAATAATGTTTAAATAAAGCGAACAAAGCGACTGGACGTTTTAAGTACAAACCAACGCCGCCAAAACTTCGTTTCTTTGAAAAAAATACTTCACACACCTGGCTGTGTAGAGTAGGCTACCAACATATCCGCTTCAACTTGTGATTGCAAATGAACTCCGCTGGGATCTGTTCCTGTACCTCCGTCATGTGCGATCGTCCTGTGTGGTATTTGTACCGTCCATGCCCTAATGTCTTCTCGATCGATGTTTTCTGAAACGGTATCATCATCTGCTGTATCTATTTTACACTAAGATGCATCGATTTAGTATAGTGTCATCATCTCATCAACTCATTAAAATGTATAATTAAACTGTAGAGTTTCACGATTTTTATATTAGTGTGAAATGTTAAATCGATTATTATTATTTATCACTCATTATCAAGGATTTCTGCACAGAAGCACTCATTACTTTAGACCTTTACCCAGAAACACTAATTCACTAACTTAGTCTAGAATGTGGTTCTTGTTTGTGACATTCTGTCGTCATCACCATGGCAGGGACGTGTGCAATTTAATAACACCTATCACACAAGGTAAATATCAGTAAGATTTTGGTTAAGGGCCGGGCCTTCTACGGAACAGCACTTCTGAAGTGATACTGCAACTGTTTGGTTATGTCCTGGAAAGCCTTTTCTACAAAAATATTTATGTATTAAGTAAGCAGTAGTAACAAGAAAACCGATGTCGCAATGCTCATAATAGAACGTTTGTAAATATATCGCAGCAGTATGGTAATTGTGGCTTGATGAAGCTTTTGTTTGCCGTAACGATTGGGACTGAGCTGTGGTAAAAACTTAAAAGATATTGAAAAAGAATTCTGAAAGTCTTTACTTCTCTGTAAAAAATATTTTAATTTAAAATGACATGTAAATACGAAAAACCTTAGAGACATAATTAACATTTGCTGCGCAAATTCTATGAAATAAGGCAAAGGTATTGCTATACGTGCAGCAAAAGTTTGATCAAGATCTGTAAGTAAATGACCTAAAGCATCATTTAAGGAAATAATACTGTTTAAGACAACAGACCGACTTGACAATTCCATTACGCACCCAGCTCTCACATATTCGTGTTTGTAGGTATAAAATCATAGCCCACATAAACATATTCGAATAATATTTTCATCAAGTGCTATAATCTTTAGAACAAAATGTGGCTTCAATCAGGAAATGAAATGCTTGAAGAGAACAAACGGCCGACAGGGCGATTCCATTACACGCCATCCTTGCGGTCTAAAACAAAACAAACCTGGCCGACTTGTGTTGACTACAAACATACCTTGCTGGACTTGTAATGGCAAAGAAACCTTGGGATCCATCTCTCTTCGAACGTAGTGGACTGTTGACTCGCGTACCACGTCTCGCCCCAAACGTCCCTTACAAGCCGGAATGCCTTCTCCGTTGATTTCTTTAAAAGAAAATATATCACCCGCTCTTTATCTCATTTTCTTTGTTTTTGTCCTCATCAAATCAGTCCACAAAATGCCTATATATATATATATATATATATATATATATGCATCAACGTCGCCGAAAAATAATTTAAAAATAGAATGCTGCGAACAGAGCATTTAACAAAAGAAAATGTTGCTGCATATATGCCTTGACAATCTTATGCCTCGATCAACGTTTACATTATTAATTGACAGAACATCTATATGTAAATTATATTTGGTACATTTTACAATAGCACCGTTTGACCAAGGTTTCATGAGTGTCTGGAAATTCAAAAACGGGAGAAAAGCTCAACTACAGTACAATATGCGTGGGTGGGAATTAGTTTGTATACCAATCGCGAATTGTCAGACCATTTCTGTGTTAATTGCGCAGGTACCAAGTACAAAGTAACCATAAAGAGTACCACAAAACAGTTTACAACCAAGCAAAACTTGAATGACGAAGAAATTGTGCACATCTATCTTTTAAAATGTTTCTGTATAAGTCTGTGATGATAAGTCCAGTCTGCCCTTGCATAGGAATAAGTGCAGTCATGTAATGTAAATGTATAAATCAACAATTGATATTCGTAAGCCCTTTTGCCGACTGACCGTTCCAAGGCGGTAACTGATGTTTTTTTTCTTTTTGTGTGTTATGTCTCGTCTCTGTGTTTTTGTCACATTTACATTAACCTTGTTTGCCTTTGTCTTCAGGTAGATAAAAATTAAATATCTGTGGAAATTTTGATTGGACCTTTTCTTATTTACCTATTGAATTATGATTTTGTCACAGTTCTTACGTCATTGTTTTTAGCTAAAGAGGTTAATGTTTTAGAAACAAAAGAAACCAAACATATAATAGGTATACAATAATATGGTCATTTTACTGCTGAAACCGCATAAACTGTTAAAAATAATGTCGCCCCTCAAAACTGTGATGTCACCCCAGAGACATTTCCGAAAACAATTATAAATAAAAGAATCGCCATTCATTTGAGAATAAGTGCATACTGACTAGTTTCAGTTCACCTGATTGCGATTCCAATTTATCATAAAGTTGTAAACTGTCTGACTTTAGAGGCATCGTAACTCTTATATCGGATTGACACTGCGATAAAACGACACAAAAGCCAGTGGAATAGTGTAATTTTCACATATGAATTAACAAAAGAAGTAAATGACAGAACAGATGGACCAAAACAGTATCGAATAACCCCTTCTTGGGTAGGTCATTAATCATAATTCCTCATAAGCCACATCCACTAAAATTTTATTTCAAGAACTGATGACCGATATAGGTATTCTTTCAACGCATACATAACACGACCTAAAAAAACTGTTAACAAAAAATTGCACGCATTAGTTATTTTATGAATAATAATTTAATAACCTGGATGTAAAAAAAAATATTTAAATACAAAGTGGACAATACAAGAAACTGTAACATTGCTTTTTAATATGCATTGCAAATATAAAACAACGGGATAACAATGGCTTCTCCATATCTATGTTAAAGATTGCCAATATATTGTAGACAAATATGTATGTTTCTTAAAAAGAACAAATAGAATGGTTAGATTCTTATAGCTGTATCGGGTGTGCATGTAAAACTAGTTTTTTATATTATGTTATATGACAAAACAGTTGAATAAATTTGGTTTTAAAACTCGTGGAGGTTTCGGACTGCACATAAGTAACAAACACATATATGAACTAAAACAAAACCTGATATTTTTAAATAAAATACTAAAAACACCTCCCTGAAAATTTTTTAATGTTAAAATTTACATGAATCACAACAAACAATTCTTTTAAATGACCAGTATGGTATGGATAATTCGATATGCCATGGGTAATCAACTTATACGTCTGGCATTAGGCTTAATAGGGCTAGCAATAGCCTTGTTATATTATCTCGCCAGGGCAAGCACTGTTTTCCCCGAATATTCCATATTTCGAAGAACCTAGAAATTACAAGTTTATAAGTGCTTATTATTTACCTGAGACATGTACGTGTGATTTGGTTTTTGAACTAGCAGTGTTTGATTTTTGAACTACGCTACACAACAACTAATCATAGCAAATAGTTGATCAAGTTTTATAACCATTGGACCAAAATTAAGGAACAGACCGACAAACCGAACGAATTTTCGATTCAAGTATAGAATTTACAGAGTTGGCTTTAGTTAATAACAACACACCTGGCTTAGTACCGCATGCGACAAAGCTATCCGGTTCGAGTAGCAATGGCGAAAGAACAGGATTGGGAACAGTCACTCTTTCAGCGTCAAGTGTGGTTGTCACGTGAAAACCGTGGGCCGTCCCGATGGCATTATTCAAGATGGTGGTCCCCCCTGTGCCATTGCAGGTGATGGTCCCTTTGAAACCGTCCAGGGTGGTTGCTATGCTGTAACTGTCCATGACGGTGGTCATGTTGAAACCCTCCGCGGAGGTGGTAGCTTTGAAACTATCTATGACAGTCGTCTCGTGGTGAGAAAAATGTAGCAGGTTTGGCCCTTTTTCATGTTCTCTCATAATTCTTTCTGAAACAATAACAGTTCCATCATTAGCATCAGACGATAGATTAGCACCAACATCACAAGAATCATCATAACCAGCGGCAGCAAAATTTTCGTGACAATTGTATTTCATTTGGTGCATTACAACTGATATAATCATCACTTTTATCTAGTTATTTTATCAACGTCATCATCTGCATCATTATTTTCACAGTGATAAGCATAGCAATAATCATCTTAATTCGAAATCAACAGTCCATACTACTGTAAAGAATGTTCTTACATATTTTATTTCATGTATTAGTGTACATGTATATACAAGTTGTTAGATATTTTTTCATACCTGACGGCTAACATTTAAAAACAGTGTTCTTCGGTGTCAAAGATGCCATATTTGAATTTGTACATAGATTATCTGTTTCAGACCTAATAAGAAACTAAGGAACACTAAGATTTTATATCTTTCTTATTAGTAAATATGTTGTGCAGGATTCGACATTAAGGGCCGACCGAAGGATATTCACAAGTAGATCGGTGGTCCGGTCTAGGCAAGTCCTTGGCTAGCAATACCGACTGGTCATGTTCTAAATAGCTCAAAGTTCGCCGAAAATCCGCCTATGAACGAATCAAAAGCCCAAAAAATATTTATAATAGTCAAACTCGGTCAAATCATTGACGCTTGTCGATACAGTTTCTTGGGAAACCCATGTGTGCTATATTTAGTAACAACCTTGACAAACGTTCACTCATTGGTTGATGTTTTCAAAACGAGGCTTTTTTCCACGCACTTGTCAAATGTCCATCGTCGTAATACTTATTGTTAAGCAGGATAATATTTATTTTCTTCATCTAACTTCTTATTATGTAATATTTGTAGAAATTTCGTATTATTATTGATAATAATTAAATAAAAATGGGATACAAGTTAATGCGCGAATATTATCTGTAATGTTGGGATCCACATACGACAACAGAATATAAGACGAGTTATTTATGTCGCACTGTGAGTGTGTAGATGACACAAAAATGTAAAGCAGTTTATTTAAGTTCGGTGTCTCATCCTACAAAAGAAAGAAGGGGGCAATAATCAACGAAAGGGGAAGGATGCTTTAAAGAAACTGTATGAAAATTGTACAAAATGGAAAGATAAGTTTAGTTGAATAGATTTGGTAGAAGAAAGTAATGTTATGTTTTGTAAGACGTGCGGAGAGTATGATTTTCAGAATCGATAATATAAAGGGGCATTCTGAATCTGAATCCCATAAATATCACTAACGAAAATATGATTTTGAGCGCTGCGCACCACTCAATACTCTTGTTGCATACCAAACTGGTAAAATAAAGCAGGCTGACGATCAATTATGTAAGTCTAGCCCTGGGCCAAGCAATCTACAAACTTGGCTTGCTGGACGCATGGATATAGCAGTCAGTCGCCTGAATGGCGATCAAGAAGAACAGTTGTGAGTTTGCTTTAACACAGCACACTTTGTGATAAAGGAAGAACTGCTATTCACCATGTATCCTAGACTGCTTCCATTACAGAAAAAGTGGGAGACAATGCAGAGGGTGTACTGGGTACTATTGAACTGCATTTGACAGCATTGAGCCAGGTTGGAATTGGAAGGAAAAGTAAATAGCCACACTGTCAGATGGTGCTAGTGTCAACTTGGGCAAGCGACACGGTGTGGCTAAACTACTGAAAGACGATGTGCCCCATTTGTTTGCAATGCACTATGTCAGCCACAGACTTGAGTTTGGGGTCATAGATGCCATGAAGGAATGGGATAGCAAACTATTTGCAGATCTTAAGCCTGTAGTCATGAATCTCCTTAATCATAATCATTGCAGTGCTTAAGAACTTAGAGAGCTTCAGCTGCTTGCATATGCCATAGATGAGCAAATGGTGAAGTTGTCAACCGCTAAGGCACCAGATGAATGCCCCACCTTAGCAGATGTCTCCAGAAATTGTTGACCAAATACAGTGTTTTCGTCAATCATTACGAAACTATTGTGAAAGGGCACATTGGAACTGTTGATGTATGTAGGAGCAAGACTCGTCCTGAATCAACTGAAGAATTTTGAGTGATTTATCACTTCAGTTCCTACAAGACAGCTGCGGTGTGCCTAAAGCAACATCAGCACGAAGACAGCATGGCTGAGACTAACTGCACTCCATCAGAGTCCAGGCACCAGTCTTCAGTTGCTGTTAGTCACTGAAAACTACTCGTTCAAGAATGTTCAACTGAAGTCGCCCATTTTGAGAGAAAACCAGCTTTAAGAAAAGCAGGATGTACTAGTAGATAACTTCATTGTCCACATCACCAACAGAGTTGGTGACCTTGATTCTGATTGCTACGAGCGATGCAGATCTTCTTCCCCAAAAGAGTTCCATGTGAGTAATAAATTCATAAAAGTTCACCAATACCTTTTAAAAGACACTGCAACATAAATTTATACCATTAAACATATGAGTAGTTGTCTCCCTAAAAATGGCGCACGTGTAATTTTCCGCTCTTACATTTTTGCAAAATGGGGATTGATATAGGACTTTATCGCATTCGAATTGGATTGTTTTCGATGCCGATCATAAAAAGGATGTAAACTACGCGTTTTGCTTGTGAGTCGGCAAAGTGTTAGTGTGTGTTTGAGGCTTGCTGTCTTTCTCTCCGTGCTAACCATACTAGGTGGGGATATGGAGTTGAACCCTGGGACGCCCAAACAAAAGAAACAACGAATATTATCTTTTGCCGAGGTCTCCGCCACTGAAACACCACCGCCAACCCCGTCACAAAGTACAACCCGTACTAACAGGGCAAATGATTCGGAGGTAATGATTTTTACGAAAAATGAAATCTGAAATGAAAACTGATTTATCGAGTATAAACAGCAAAACTGATAATATAAATTATACTGTTAACGTGTTAAAATGTGAAAATGAAAAGCTACGCCAGGAAAAGGTGTCTATAAAACAGGAACTTTTTAACATGTCTGTAAAGTTGGACAGGCTCGAGGGTCATTCTCGTAGAAATAATTTACGATTTCTTGGTATTAAAGGCCGTATTTCTGAGAGTTGGGAAGAAAGTGAACGAAAGGTACGGGACTTCATTACTAATACTCTTGGCAAATGTTGAGATTGAGCGAGCCCATAGAGTAGGCAGTAGACGAGCGGACAGTTGCCCCATTATTGCTAAGTTCAGCAAATACAAGGACAGAGAATCAGTATTACGCGCGGCTCGTCAAAATCTTTGCTCTCAGTCGCAGTATTCCTTGCGTGAAGATTACACTGAACGCGTACAATTACACAGACGAGAGCTGTCCAAAACATTGATTGAGGCTAGAAACCAGGGTAAATATGCATCACTACGCTTCGATAAGCTGATTATTGATGGTGACACGTACAGGTACAACAACACAGATGATACGATCGAACGGATTGGCAGTTCAAGATCACGTGGTCGTATTGGCGCGCACAACGGATCGCAGTGATTGGGAGCTAGTCTCGGGAACGATGACGTAGATACACGCGCAACCAGTGCCTCTCATGGTCAAGATTACTACAATAGTAGTAACATATCATCGCGTGAACGTGTGAGTAATGGACGATTGCCTAACGACGCAGGCACCCAACCAAACGACGGCCAGGAACATGCCGCAAATGACAGTGACTGTCACCAATAAGGAATAGGCCGAGGCCTAATAAACTGTAGAACTAATATAAACATTATCACATGGAATGTGTGCGGTCTTTATAAATATATTGACAATGTCGAAGTTAAATCATTCTTGAGTTATTATGACATTCTAGTACTTTGTGAATTATGGAGTAAATTTAAGGGTGAATTTGACGATCTTCTTATTTGCTATGTACAATTTGACTTTGTAACGTATTATGAAAACTAACGCCATAATGAATAGCGGGGCTGTTAGCGTTTTTGTTAGAAATAATCTGGCAAAACTTAATATTAGTCGCCGTCTATATGATGAATATGACAATTGTGTTGTATTGTTTCTTGAATTATCCACATTGTTTACTTGTGAAGATATTATTATATACTTAACATATATATCACCAGAAGGACCATGTTATTAGGATGGTAAAAAACAGAAAAATGGAATTTTCTATATGCAGTCAAACTTAGAATGTATATTGAATGATCACCCAAATACGCCTTTATTAATTGCTGGAGATTTAAATAGTAGATGTAAGAACTTTATAGATTATATACCTGATGATAATATGTTTCACATTTTTGGTAATGTTGATTATGATGGTAGTTATTTTAATACTCCACGTCGCAGTAAAGATAGTACTAGAGGAAATAATTATGGTAAGTTATTGGTCAACTTGTGTTGTTTATTTGATACTCACATATTGAATGGATAGTTTGAGGGTAATAATGATGGTTATTTTACGTGTTTTTCTAATGACGGCGCTAGTATAGTAGACTACATGATAGTCTTCGAATTTATTTCCGAATATTAGAAATTTCTGTGTCTTGGATAGAGATGACTCGGATCATTTCCCATTGTCCTGTGAGTTAACACTGATCAACATGTCTATGCTAAATGCGCATAGTAATGATGATGAAACTTTAACACCCATTAAAAGGTTAAAATTGAATCAGTCGCGCCTGTTAAGTTTTATTGATAATTTTAAAAGTGTGTTTCAAAATATGGCAGGTTCTTTGAGTAACACAGTTTGTCATGATGTTAACACGGGTGTTGAAGCAATTACTTCTTTATATCACGAAGCTGGTCAGTGTATGTTAGTCAGAAATATGGGTGGACGTTTTTCTTCACATCCCGTATGGTGGAACTCTACTTGTGATAATACATTAAATTTCGGGCGCTAAGAAAATTTAGAGAGTCTAAATCACTGTTGGATCTCAGAGTATTTAAAGATAAACGCAATAATTTTAAAAAACTACTGTCGAGATATGGTTTCTCAGTACCGGTTTTCAAATCGAAACATGTTACTTGCTAGCAGTAATGATCCGAACACCTTTTGGAAAATTCTTAAAAGAGGTAAACCCCTAAGGACTCTAGATAATAGTATCTCTTCATCTGAGTGGTATCGATACTTTGCCGGACTTCTTTATGATGAAAACGCTGCTGAAATTGATCAACCTTCTGATAATTATATTGACCCCTCTTCAAGTGTTTTTAATCAACCATTTACACTAGAAGAAATGCTTAGATCTATAGCAAAATTGTCTGTTGGAAAATGTAGTGATGGTATTCCGGCTGAATTCTTTAAGGCTACTATTGATGATATAGCTCCAATTTTTTAGCATTGTTTAATAATATTTTCTCAACTAGTAATATTCCATCATCTTGGAGGTCGTCTGCTATAATTCCTATTCATAAGTATGGGCCAAGTAACATTCCTGGAAATTACAGAGGTATAGCATTACAAACACTATTTATAAGATATTTTCGGGTATTATTAATAAACGGTTGTACGATTGGGCTAAAGAAAATATTAAAACTGATGAATCACAAGCAGGTTTTCGTAAGGGCTATTACATACCATGGTTAAAAAGTATCTATCTAAAAGATGTGGTCGCTTTTATTGTATCTACGTCGGTTTTCGCAAAGCATTTGATAAAATTAATCATAAAAAACTATTTGTGTCACTAGAGAAGAAAGGAATCCATGGTCAATTTATGCTTCTCTAACCACTTTATAGGGATTTAAGGTCATGTGTCAAACTCAACAACTGTATCACTGATATCTTTTCATGTGATATCGGCACACGCCAAGGAGACAAAACAAGTTCGACAAGTTTTGATCTCTTTATAGATGAGTTGTCTGCCCTTTTACGTGGAAAATGTGGCTCTGGCATTACAATCACTAATGATATTCCAGATATTTTCTGTTTGATGTTTGCAGATGATGTAGCAGGTTGTGCTGAAACTGCATTTAAGCTTCAACAGAAAATTAATATTATTGACCATTTTTATCGAGATACAGGAATGGAAATAAAAATGGATAAGACTGAAATTTCGGTTTTTCGCAATGGTGGTTCTCTCCGTCGATATGAGCACTGGTCTTATCGTGGAACGCAAATTAAAATCACATCTGAGTATAAATATATGGGTATATTACTAACATCAAGTTTGTCATGGTCATCCGCCCATTCTAAGTTAGTTTCTCAGGCACAAAGGGCTTTCTTTGGCATAAAAGCCTATCACAGACCTTTTGGTTATTTCTCTGCTGTTGATTTATTTAAGATTTTGATTCAATGGTCAAACCTATACTTTGCTACGCTTCTCAGATTTGGGGCTATGAATATGTAGACACGATAGAATCGGTTCACAGAATTTGCAAAAACATTCTTTATGTACGTAGAACTACTGATACATGTATGGTTCTTGATGAATGTGGTAGATTGCCATTGTGTACTACATATTATATAAATTGTATTTGATATTGGTGTAACTTGCTAACCATGCCATCACATAGATCATCCCTAGATGATGCTGGTAGAAACTGCTGGGCAACAAAGATTAAAGCACTTTTGTACAAATATGTTTCAGTTTTATATGGATTAGTCAGGATGTTGGCGATGTAAATGCTGTTATCAGAATGTTTAAACATAGAGTTGTTAACTATTGTACAATAGGCTTATTGTTGAAAAGTATTTGACTATTGGTATTCAGTTAAAATATAGAATTGTTATGTCAAAGTTTCGCCTTTCAAATCACAGACTAAATATTGAACTAGGTAGATATAACAATGTTCCAAAGGAAAATCGTATATGTAACTTTTGTCAGCAGTCAATTAATGCAAGTGTAATTGATTGTGAATATCATGCATTTTTTAAATGTTTTAAGTACGATATTATAAGGCAAATATATATTTTTAACTGGTATGTACGTGGAACAGAACTTCACGACTTTAATGCTCTTTTGCCTTCCCAAAACCCTGATATTGTTAAAAATGTATCCATTTATATTTATAAACTTATGAATGCAATTAATGACATTTAAACATTCGCTTTATACAACTACTGTACTGTACTTGACATTTTATTATGTATTATATATTACTATGCATTTTGGGCCGGTGGCCATTATGTACAAATAAACGATTTGATTGATTGATTGATTGATTAACCTACTGTTTTATTTGTGTTCATACATTATTTTAATTTAATTAATTAACATAAGATTCTTCTCATTTTTTGGCTTTTATATTGAATGCTTATGAATTGTTTGTATGTCTCTACACCAGGTAGACAGGTCTGTGTATGGGGAGCAATGCTTGTACATCCTATGAGAGTACTACATACTATCACCGTCTGCAAGCAGTAGAATGGCCTTCCCTCAAGGTCCAAAATGAGTCATCAACCGAAAGATGAGAGGGTACAGGGCCTGTATAGTCGACTCTTTATGAAAGCCAATCCTACAGAGAACTTAAAAATGTTCTAATTCTTGTTGAGAATATTCCCAGTGGCCAGTGTTTAGTGTGAACGTGATTTCTGACTGGATTGCATGCGCATAGACATTGAGATGTTGAACGTTTTAATGGCCATCTCGATTGAAGGACTCATACTAATTTTCTAGTCATAAAGGTCTCATACTTAGTTATATTGGTATGTTACTGTAACACAATGCTTGAACTTATTAAACAATTTGATTTAACTATTACTTGAATGTGTATTGTGCGTTTTATACTTTGGTCTAGTCCAGTTCAGGTCAGGTCTAATAAGTTTTGTTGATATTTAATAAATATCACCCTCAGTAGGATTGGATATTTAATATCACATCCCAATAAGGTTAATAACACCTATTATACGTATTGTTAACCGAGAATGTTATGTACCCGGAGAAAAAAGCTACTGCATGATTATCGATGATTAATATCACGTGCTATACCATCAATGGAGTGAGATATTAATTAATGTTAGAGGACAAACTCTTAAATACAGTTATAATGCCAACATAATGTTTTTCTAAACATATATTAGCGCCAGGTAAACATTTAAAAAGCTTCATTGACAAAGACACGATGTACGAGTAGTATGTAAGCGTTCTATTTTTGTGTAAACAAACATTTTACATGGGCAGGTCATGTGAAGTACACATGTATGTTAAATTGTAATATATAGAGAAAACATTAAATCCACTCGCCTCCCCGACATGCCTGTATAAAGATCAGCTTCGGTTTTCCAGCCAGAGAAGGGCAGTTTTGTGTACCAAACATGGTGGTAATTTCCTCTACTTTTAAAATTTTGCCATCTGATCCATACACCCCTTCGGAAGTACCGTGGGAGAGAATACATAACACGAAACACTCTACAGAACATTGCTCAGGGTCCTGGGATTCCGCTCGTAACATTGTACGCATTTCCTGGAAACAAATAGCATAAACTTGGTTTTGTTGGGTTGTATTTGAATATTAACCGGGCTGTCATGTATTGATACAAAAAATCTTTTTTCAACATATTTTATCTTCCCTATATATTTTTTGGAAATACTTTGTTGTCTTAATCAGGCATTATTTGACCAACTTATGATTCCTCTTCAAAAATTTATAAGCATATTCACTATAAAGTGTTTGATCTTAATATACTTTACATAAGTCAACAAGTGTCAAAAGATCAAAGCTATATTACATTGGAATATTTCTCAATATGATCATTGGCGGCAGCAATTAAATGAAAACAATGAGGTCAAAACCCCTAATTTACATGTAACACTTAGCCTAGATTAAAGGACGTAATTCTCATGCTATATTTCTTGTCTTAGAAATTAGATGGCTAAATATATGTACACGTATTATGTCTTACATGAACAGACACATTTCTTTGTACATCCACTTTGAAATAGAGTTGCAAAAAAAGAGATGATAATGCCTCTTCGTCTATTTCTGTCCCGCGTCTGGTCGACAATGGGAGGCGCTGGTTTCCATTGGCCTCCACTGCCGCAATGAAAGTTTCATTTGAAAAAATCACACATTTGCCCGTTGACGCTTGCTTCATGTTGTACACCTGAAAAGAAAATGTTTATTTTTGTTACTGCGTTATTCTCCAGATAATCAGATAAGACCGACTATGATGACTATGGGCCGTGCCATAGCACTGGCCGGGAAAACTGCATTAAGCGATTCACACCGGCTTCCTTTCCTTGACATGTTAAAGAAAAATCAGTAGCGCCTGAGAAGCAAAGAGGTATTAAAGGAGTAAAGATTATTTTCATAAAAATGGATCTTGTATATATCCGATAGCTTAATAGTCGACGTGATACCTGATCGCTTGCCTTTGCCGGCCGCAGCAGAATACTTTCCAATCACCAGAACACGTGCACAATGCGAAAAAAACGTATTGCAGCATTAAAATGCTTAAAGACTGTATGAAACCTACTCGGCTTATGGAGTTTTACAGTCACTTGGAATTAGTACATAACAACTAAATCTTTTAAATAGAAAGAATCACAATGACGTTGCAAGAATACAGCGAATGATATCAACTTTAAATTAGTGTAACGTTTAATAACGTTACAGATTGAAAAACTCGCAACAAGAATTACACAAAATATTTTTAATTCAAAGCCACAATAACCTACACAGAAACATTCTTCGGCTATGTCCATAACAGGCTCTGGTTTCAAATTACACTTAAAACTTATCTGTCCTAAAACTTATTGTCGACCATTTTACATCTGGAAATGTGCTAGGTAGTGAACAGAAGAGAGAGAAAAAGTAAAGGATACAGAAAAAAATGTTTGGCTTTTGTATGATTAAACCCAGTATCTCTTGCATGGCAGTCCGCTACTCTACGTACTTCGCCACTGATTCTGGGTGTATGCATGTTTAACTTTGCTCAGTGACAGCTTCTAATAACAGCAATGAATATATTTATCAAGCCATATACATATTATTTCTCTGAAAGAGTAAAGCTGAATTGAGTAATTCATACAAATTAAGAGCGTCCATAAAATTAATGTTTTAAGTCTTTTTTTAAAACCGCTTTAAATGATATGGTCCATAGAGGGTGATTATCTTTAATCAAACATACTAAATTTATTTTTATTTATAATAAAGCCTCGTAGTTTCACAATTGTTATCATTATAGCTACGTCCAGCAATGTTTGTAGAGGAAGATGTTTTGTTTTGTTTGTTTTTGGTCCATCGCACCGACGCAATTATGGTCATATTGGCGACGTCCATCTAATACATAGTTCCCACTAGCCCGGTAGGTGCGCGTCATGTGAGATCGCCGCCATCTTGTAGGGCTAATGCGCGAAGTTTAAAGTAGGTGTTGATAACGCTGACAACAATCGCGTAGGCAAGCAAAAGATTAAATATTGTGCAACTTAAAGGATAAAATGGTATCAAAACCGCCATAGCTGAATTACAGTGATGGATTAGACGAGCAGACACGGCTTAGATGCGACCAGAAGATCGCGTGCATTGGAATTGATCCCTATGAAGTTTCAAGCATGAATGATCCAGCAAAGTAAGATTTGCTCACGGCAATTTCGTACTATGACATTGTTAACTACTTGGTACACACAAAGAGTGCGTATTCATCAGGGAGGTTGAAAAGTAATGGAATCGTACAACCAATGCTTTACCGGCAGGGTTAGGATGTATCAACGTTGAGAGTTAACTACAAAGTACTGAAGACAGGCAGAGTAAACCATTCAATACATGTTCATATTCATTATTGACCTTTTCAATGCATTGTATTAATTTGGAAATAAATAAAAACAACAGCAACAAAAACAACATGCATTATATACTTAAGTGTAGAGACAAGTCAAAATATGTGTGTCATTGTCTTATAAAATTCATTGTGTTATGTGGGCAATGTTTATATATTGAGGCTCTGAAAGTTTCAAATGTTTACTTTATTTGTAAAATCATCTTAAACCTAAAACTCACATTTCCTAAAATAGTAAGTGTAAGGGTGTCTTTGTTTAACCAAGATTAAATACTAGAAGTGGAAGCAAAATCAGTATACGTCTTAGGTTGAAACCCTAGTCGTGTCATATCAAAGTAATGGCATGGCCCTCTTGCTAACGCTTCAGCACATATTAGGGTAGTTCAACAACTGGTCTGCCCGGTGTGAGGATTATGTAATTGTGTTGTATGATGCCAGTGAAAGCAGACCTGTATTTGCTTCAAGTCAAAAATGTTATCATTTAATTGAACTCTTAAATGAGCGTATAAAATCAATCTTATAATTAACATAAAGGATTTGCACTTTAACTGTATATCGAAAGTATCACTGGTCTCGTGGTAAAAGCGTTAGACTAAGGATTGCGGGGTCAGAGGTTGAAATCCCTCCCGTTCTTAACAATCAACTATTACATGCAAATTCTAGCCTGTTGATTACACAAAATATGGATAAATAAATCCACTTGTTCTTGTCATTTGCAGGTGCGTCATTCCCGGCAGATGAAGGTTACATCACTGCGGCCTTGTGTGATATCGTCACTGGATGGAATTGTAGATTCAACTCACAGCCACTGTAATGCAGGTCTCGGGAAAGTATGTAGCCATGTGGGGACCCGTCTGTATTGGATTGATGCCACATATTTAGCCAATGCTTGTTTGACTGTGGCACAAAAGAAAACATATTGGCCAGTCCCACGTTACGCTGAAGTCAGGTTTATAAACTTAACTTCATCGGATGTAATAATGTGGAACTGAATGTTTTTTAATGGAGACCAGCCAAGCACGAAAGGTTGTCTCAAGCTGCCAGATGTACCTGAGCCAACAGCATAGGCAATTAAACAATTTAACTAGGGTCTTATTGGGACTAGCTTTAAGCCAGCTTTGCTCTCGGTTATGTCAGTCTTGCAGGATGACTATGTTCCTGAAATTATGAAAAAGGCAGTCTGCCTATCAGTTTCGCAGCATTGCGAGATGAACAGTGTCAGGAAATGGATAATGATCAGCTTCTTGAAGAATGCTGTAAATTCTGTAGCAAGGTATATGTCCCTGATCAATTGAGAAATTAATAAAGGACAGTATAAAGTAAGACAGTGGTATACTCTCCGCCATGGGCGAACTACAGCATCAAAAATGAAAGTTGTATGTGTAGGGTGGAAAAGCCTGCCAAATCAACAGTAACTTGTTTGTGCCAAATTTGTTAATCAAGCGACAATATGGGGATGCAACCATGAAAGTGCTGCTCTTGAGGCTTTCAGGAGAAAAATTTCAGAGTGTCATAATAATGTTGTTATGGAGAGTGCAGGATTTTTCATATATTAACATCCTCACTTAATGACCAGCCCTGATGGTCTAATGTATTGTGAATGCTGTGGATAGGAGATATTGAAATTAAATGCCCCTACTGCATAGTACAGACTCAACATCTGGCGACAAAGAGAGATTTCTGCCACTGGGTTTGTCAAATGCAAGCAATGAAAAGAAAGCTGATCTATTTGAATAAAAAAAGTCCAAGCTCTTGTTATGACGAAAATAGTGACGTCACCGAGAAGAAATGTCAACATAGAATTTAGAAGAGGTAAAAAGTATTATGTACAGTTGTACATAATGTATGTTCTTCATCTCAGTTTGGTTTTAAAATATACAATAAAATGAAAACAACGCCTTTGTGAATTGCATATATCACATTTATTTATAAATTAAATTATGACTATAATAAGGCAAACAGAAGTTCAATATCATGAGGCGAGTGATTCAGGTACTAATTACTATTTAAACAAACAACAAAAGCATGGCCCAGAAAAAATGTATCAAAGTAATAATAGTATCTCTGCACTTAAATGTTTGCGTATCAGTGTACATCCCATAGGCGATTACATACTTGTATATCAGTGTACATCCAATGGACACTGTATGTTACATACATGTACACTATCAATACTGAAAAAAGACATACTTATCTCAAATGTAATGACAGCGATACTATAAAACCCTCTACCGAAATAAAATAAAAGTGTTTAAAATTGTGCTCATTAATAAGAGCTTTGACAAGCATTGGATTATCATAAAACTGGAATAAATCGTCGATAACAAGATTTAAAAGAAGGCAGAAGTTTTAAAATCGAGCTCATACAGTAAAAAACTCCCCGACCCCTAACTGCGTGGGTTCTTGTCCGAGTCGGGGCGCGAATTTTTATGTGGGTGAGTTTTCCAGCTACACTGTGATAAGGCTTAGGTCTTTCTCCACGAACAACTTGCTGAATGTCGCCAATATAACAAAAAATATGTCATTGCGATGTAACCAAAAAGAAACAAACACATCTATCAAGTTTTAATAAAATATTATTAAAAATAACACAAAACAAGTGTTCCTTACGTTTTGTCTTTATTTACAGTTAAACACAACTAACTAACATAGCGACAGATGTGTCATTTTAGTTCGCAATTTTGTTAAATTAGTACTCTGTGAACTTCGGCTTGTTTCTTTGTTTTCTTTGATTGTAGAATTTTGAAAGCATTTTTCTTGGTTAATGCTATTTTTATATAAAATTAAAATTTGTAAAATGCTTGTCCGATTTTAGAATTGGAAATTTAACGTACATACGTTTAACATGTATTTAGCAATAATTTGTGACTAGTACAGCAACGCTGGCTGAAGAACTTCTCTCTACGTCAGAGAACAGTACTGAATTGAGAATCTACCAATTTTTGATACAATTGTGCGTTAATAATATTTCATTATCTAAGAGTTGATCATTCCTGATTGCATGCAAGTTCAAAACAACCATGAGATATCATCAGTCATTTGGGTTTTAGGATTTTCATAATACTGACATTACTAAGAGGACGTGCCACAATTTTGTCTACAACAGGCACATACCCAGTTTCATTTAGCAAGACGTCTATCGGCAACTTCTCTTGCAACATAGTGTATTTGTTGCGAACAAGTCCAATCACTTTCCACATGAATCCTAACAAAAGCAATTAAGAGAGTTGGTTCAATGTCTGCTGTTGAGAGCTGGGCCTATCCTTTTGTAAAACTGGGATAATTCACTTGTGCAAAACACTGTCGTCTATGTCAAATCCTCGGTCAGACAAAACCAAATAACGCGGGAGCAATTTCCTCAAAGATTATGATGATCCGTTATGTTTTTATGGTTTATTCTTCCGCCCCAAGCATAAGATACAAAAGAGAGAGGCCCTTGTGGAGTGATAACAATTAAGAACTTCACTGTATTGTTGTGTTTGCATAATGACCAAATCTTTGCTCTTGCTAGCATGTTTTGGGGTCGCTGTTTAAATATTTTAAACAGTCTCACAACAGTTTCCAGTCCAAAGTGCTTCCTTAACTCAAGAGGCATATTTTCCTCAGTTCATCACGCTCAGGCCAATACAGAAGGTGCGTTAGGCGCCTATACAAAACATGAATTATTATCAAGAAAGTTCTCGAGACTGTGGAGGATGAAGACTGGGATCGGTTAGCTAAGTTCTGTACCGACATGCTTTCTCAATCTCATTGGAGTCATCATGAATCGTTCAAACGACCTTAGTTCGTTTCCACGTGAAGCATATGGCTCTGTCATACCTGAAGTATAAAAGGATTCTTAAAGCATTTCGTGCAATCAAAAACCTAAAACTCTTTCTGCCAGACTTAGAAATGTCTGAAGATATTAATGAGTTCTTTAGGTTATAATCATTAATACAACTTCCAGCATGCGAACGAAGAACCATTCAAATGTCAAGTAAACTGAATTCCCTCTTCTTATTGGTTACATTTACAGCCCTGAACTGACACCAAATAGTACAGCATAGCATTAAATGTAACAAGACATTTTATTACAATATTTCTTCACTTGAAATTAGTGAGCAAGCGTTATTTATACCATTGGACATGTTATAAATCTATCGTAATGAACTAGTAAACTGGATTTGGCAAAAGGTATACCAGTCAGCAACATAACGTTTAAACAGTGTTATTACCTTTTAAAATCTGTTTCTGTCTTCTGCCTCTTTCTACCAGACTTACTTGGTGTCAGGATGTCTGTCAACTTTAATGTGGTTGCCCAGTCAGGGTAAGCCCTATCATACAAGCTTACAGGTTTCCCTAAAATAAATAATTATGAGAAATAGAACAATAATTTATATGATAATATAAAGTAATTTATGTTTGCACCCATTACTTATTACTTATTGCGGACAGATGGTGGAGCGTTACCTTTATATATTTAGTCCAGTGTATCCTACTGTACAACGCATTTGTCAGTCTCGTTCTGAAAGCGCAATGGAAACAAAGGAAATCAGAAAAGTTCACTCCATTTTTGTTTATTTTCTTCCATTTTCGATCTTGCTTAACTTCTTTGTTTGATGGGATCTGTGTAATAACATTGTTACAGTTATTCTTTAATAAGTTAATCAGTCGCTTTCGACACAGAGGCTTCTGTAACGGCTTATTGCCAGAGATTTCTTTGTTCTTGTTTACATAACGTGCTGGTTAACCACTTCACGCCTCGCATTAATTCTACATAATTATACCTGTTGGGATTGTAGACAGTGGTAATTATATCTGTATTCTATATCTTTGGTGATTATTACTTATTTCACTTAACAGTATTTTACACGTTTAAGCTAAATCTCTGTCAATTGATTTGATCACTAAATTGCTTACTTTCAGCAGGTTAAGGGTGGCTGTTTACAGTTACATTGTTACATTTTGCTAGTTTCACGATGTACAATGTTCTCATCCTTGAACATTTATTCACCAGAAGACTTCAATCTTGGTGTTATGACCAAGGACGTTTGAATATGAATATTTATTTATCTCGATTACAGATATTTGGGCATGAGATTGAGGGGCCACTATAACAGATCCATATCATGCCAAGTCATTGAAGTCGGATATTAGTCTTATTAAGGATCTAAATATTGACGCTGTGTTTTCCTGGACATTGGAAGCAACGATTTGTGCAATTCACAGAAACCAACACGTCGGGTAGCTGATAAGATATTTACATTTGCATGTAGGATTTTGCTTGATGGATGCAAATATGTAATTATTGGTGAGATCCTTCCAAGGTACAGCACTTCAGGGTTCAGCCAAAGGCCACAGGCTATAAACTCACTTCTTCAACAATATTGTGCTCATCATGATCAATTTAAAATGTGGAACGACTCCCGCAATAACTTTAATGTCAGATTTTTGCAGGATTATGTAGCAGCCGAGAGAGTGAATGCTGATAATGACAGAGGAATAACACGCTTTTACAGCTCCATACGGGGTGCTGTGTTGCAGGCTGAAAGGTGCCTTCATTAATATCTTAATATTAATATCTGACAGCTTACTAGCATTAACTTGACGAGGGTTAATAGCCAGCTATTTCACGTGTCTTAAGTATAGTATAATTTCAGATTCATCGCTCCTTTACACCATAACCCAAGATAGAATAAATCTGTGGTAAATCATCAGATCACTGCAACACTTGAGCTGCTAACAGACCCTTTTTAGAAGGCAGGAGTACCACATACCCCGATCATTATGTGAGCCATCCTTATGAATCAAGTCACTATATGACTATCTTATGCATTCTTATGCATGGGGATCATTGTATGACCCAGTTCTCTGAATAAAAATCATGTTTAACACAATTTTAAACAAAGGGATTATTATATGTCCCTACTGTGTGATGGTCATTATATGGACCATCTTTATGTATTAAGTCATTATATGACTATCTTATGCATTCTTATGCATGGAGATCTTTAAATGACCCATTGTCCCTACTCTATGTATTGAGCTAATAATATTCTGCAATTCTACTTATATGGATCATTATATGACCCAAATGTGTGTTAAAGGTCTATCATACGACATCTTATTACCCTTTTTTTAGGTTTGTACTAGTATCTGGTAACATTTATTATTTCATCTATCTGCCACCTTAGGGATATGATATGTATGCTCTTAATGACATCTGTTTCGGTCATCATATGACCAAGTTTAATACCTAATATTTAGTCATCATAACGCCTCAATCATTACATGCTTGAAAATCATGTTCTCTGCTGTTCCTATACTTGGATGATTAAGGTTTGGGTTCGTGATAAGTTAATACTAAATTATGTTTGCCAACCATTCTTCCATATTTAATGCAATCATCTATAGATATGTTGGCACATGAATAATCTTACAACTGTTTCTTTGTGACTTGTTTGCTTTCCCTACTGTTTTGTTTCAGTATGCCGAAGCAAATACCAACTACATCTAAGACAGTCAAACGCCAACAGGCAACGAAAAAACCAAACCTGGGAAATCAACGGCTAACGCAATTAATTGCAAGGGTCATATCAAGTGATGCATGGCTGCTTGAGGAGATCCAGGGCCTGCTGCCCCAGAAAGTACGACCACACCACCTCAGATAGGGACCGACCATCATCAGATGGAGACTAAACCGTTGTCAACGCTGGATCTTTCGTCAGACTTCTGTTGATTGTAAACAGAACGCCATATTTGTATCTAGGAATCCATTGTAAAGCTCGTGAAAATGTCTGAAATATATAGCGACTGAGGAAGAGCACCCATAGGCAGAACCCTGTCAAAATAATAGTTGTTATCAAATTTAAAACCCAGTTTGTGATAATCAAGAGGTTAAAATTGGGATAATACGAAGGGCTCTTTAATATCTGCTTTTGCTAACAGTGAACCCCTCCCTACAGAAAGAACCAAAGATGCCACATTGTCAAAATTTTCCAGAATGACTGCAGATTTTTCTCGAGGAATAGTTGCATTGACAGAAATTGCATGTTTTGGATAAGAAAGGTCATGAATAATGCTGAAAGAAAAGGGGGTTTTCTTTGGGACGACGCCTAAGGAAGAGCAAATGAAATTATTTAAGGGGGGTTTACTGTATGGTCCCTTGACTCTGCCTTTTCTTACTTCAGAAGAAATTTTAGAAAATACAAATTTTGAATGACTAGCAACGGAAAGATGATTGTTGCATAACCTGGCAGGCATCACACTTGTAGAATCCAAGGAAAACCCCTCTCTAAAACCTTTTAACAGTTTTGATGTTTCGTGATTATCGTATCCAGCACCGTTCAAGTGCTAACGGATCAATTGGTGTAGGTACACTAAGTATGTTTTTGAATTGAACGGTGCGTGTTTGCTGATGGGGACAGTGTTTTAAAATCTTTGATGCGTCTGCATGGTTTAAAACAACGGCTGACCACATGTGACGAACCATTGTAGTTGCTGCATACATGCTGCAATGTACATTTTGATTTAAGGCATCGGCCGGAATCCTGGAATTCCAACAGAAGCCCTTTCTTTGACGGACAGAGAGGGCCAAAGTCTGAATAATACTCATATAACGGAAAAGTTCTGAACATTGAGTAGGGTATTTCCCACAATATATACCAGCATAAAGCTGGAATGCGCGGCACCATGTGAGGATTGAGGTAATGTTGTTTGCAGAATTAGTTTTTACTGACGTGGTGATTGAATTTGCTGATTTGTTTATAGTTGTTGTCTCAAAGATAGCTGATTTAAACAGTAGTGTTGAAAGGTCTTCTACAAGGACAGCATATCTCAACTCCTGGCGAAAGTTTATCGAGTTCATCGCAAAAAACATACCCCAATGCTACGGTTTTCCCATCTACGCCACGATACGTATCGACCTTTGTGGCCCATCTCCATAATTTAGGATTAGCTCCTTTGAGCATAAGTGCTCACCTTTCTGCCATTTCATTCTATCACTCCATTGCAAGCACTAGGGATCCATGTGACCACCCTATTGTTCGGCGTATGATCCTGGGCTGCCGTAAGCATAGAGTCTGCCAGAACATTCGCAGGCCCCTTTTGCATTGCCATATAATAATGCTAGTTAATGCGGTAAACCACCTATATGCTGCGTCACGTTACCAAATGTTCCTTTACAAGTCAGTTATATTGTTGGCATTTTTGGGGTTCTTTCGAATGGGTGAGCTGTTACCAAACACATGTACTTCTGCTAAGAAGTGCAACTCTCGCATATCTCGCAATTCGGAACAATGGCCCGCTCTTTCATGTAGCTGCTTTACAGTCCTTATCGCAAATGCGTGGCCCTGTACCGGACCCTCTGTTTGTATCTTCAACAGAAGACCCATTAACCATACAGCAATTCAGAAGTGGTTTTAATGACCTACTCGCATTCTGTAATCTGTCCAAATCAGTCTACAAGCTACATAGTTTCAGAATTGGAGCATGGACGGGCATGGATAACTATTTTTATGCATGGTTTTAAGTATGGTGTTCACCGAAATGCGGTGTACAGGCTTACCAAATGCCAGCATATTGTTCAACATCCAAAGAATGCTTGTAGGATATTTGGGTGTATCAGGCGGGCATGAATAGTAAACCTTTATGTATATGTTAATGTTTTCTACTCAGTCAACTGATGTGTACATGTGTACAAAACTCCTTTCTCTGCATATTGTTTACCACCCAAGGTTATCATGCTTGTCAGATACTAGGGTGTATCAGACAGCCATGGATAGCAGTTTTTATGCATTGTTCTATTGTGTATATATCATTCATGTTTCCTGCCCAATCAAATATTGTGTACACGGATCTAAAAAAAATCAATTCCACTATTTTTTTCTACAACATCCAAGCTTGACATTCTATTCTGATATTGGGGTGTATCAGACAGGCACAACATTTTTATGAGCTGTTATTTTGTATTGCATTATATATCGTCCTGCTCAGTCATTATCTGTTGTGTGTATAAATACTAAAGATTTTTTCAATTTAATTTGTTAGTCTTTCTACTCAATCACTTGTTGTATAAATAAATACCAGATAATCTTCCAATTTATTTTGTTAACTGCTTAACCTGAACATTGTAAGATATAATGTTATCAAGGTGTATATTGAGGTGATGTGCCCTATACATGTTCTCTCAGGGATCTATGTTTTACAAATCTCACATTCGCCATTGTCATTTACATCCAAGCCTAACATGTATTTCAGATATTGAGATTACCACAGACATAGGTTCTATGAACTGTTTTAGCTGTACATATCTTAAAAGTTAATGCTCATGCGAATTAAAATGTCTACATGTATGCAAAATATTTACTTTGCAAACTGAGTAACACCCAGAAAAACATTAATTGCTTTTTAATTGTTTAAAAATTTCTCTTGCATTCACTGTTATTCTCTAGTAAGAAGCCCTTTTATGGCTTTAATATGGGGGTTTAAAATATATATATATAGTCGAAGTTTTCAAACACCCATTAAATGTTTTTCAATCGACAAGCAGGGCCTTAGTTTATCGCCATCATTATTAGCCCAAAAATAGACGTTTAGACTGTGTGGGTCTCATCTTGACTATGGGTATACACCATCCAACCATGCCGACCGATTTATAATGATTTGGGCCTCAGCTGCCTTATTCTCTCCACACTCAAGCTTACTTGTCTCCAGTTTGTGCTATGCCATTTTCACCATAAGTATTTCGGCGTCTCATTTTAATTTTGATAAGCCGGTCAAGTTTTTGCTTTGCATTAAATATGTCCAGTACCGAAAACTATGATCTCATAATGCACTTTATACTAGTCATTTTATGTTGCCAAAACAAATATCTATATTGTTCACCTTTTTCAATTGTGTTCTAGTCACTAACCTCATTATTATCTTTATTGAGTTTTAAATGCCATTGTTTTACCTACAACAAATACTTAGTCATCCTTATCAATCTCCTACCTTTAACTTTGCTCTTTCCCTGCCACTTTGGTTGGACGGTGGTGTGGACTTTTTATTGTCCAACTTTATGTCACACTTTTTGGTGACAAAAATGAACTGCGGGGGCAGGGAACGCGCAAATATAAAACAATACTTTATATGATAATATAAAGTAATTTATGTTTGCGCCCATTACTTATTACTTATGGTAGACGGATAGTTTTGGTGGAGCGTTACCTTTATATATTGTGCAGTGTATCCTTCTGTACAACGCATTCGTCAGCCTCGTTCTGAAAGCGCAAGAAAACATAGGAAATCAGATAAGTTCACTCCATTTTTGTTTATCCGCCTTCTACCCCTCCACCACCCTTTATATATTTTTGTTTCTATCTGTGCAATTATAACTTCTTATTGTTGTAAATATTACCTTGCCAATATGTGTTCCTTACTTATTAACTTTTAAACCTGTTATGATTTTAACTCAGTGGACTTTTTTTTTGTCCAACTTTATGTCACACCGTGTTTCATGCTTTTCTTTTGAATAACGATCAATGTAAATAAATTCGTCCGGCACCAATATCTGTGCCAGACAGTATCAATCACTACACGATTGTTGGACTTTCTTAACAACCCCTTTAATTTTTGTGACATAAATGAACTGCAAGGGCAGGGAACGCGCAAATATAAATAACACCCACCATCCTTATAAGCAGCAACATTACTGTCTTTTTAGTGAGGTATATTCTGAGTCCATAATGATCTGTAATACAAAGAAAAATAGCTAAACCAGTAACTATCTTGACTCTCTCAAATCAATTTTTTATGTAAAGAGTAAACAAGAGATCGATGGTGTTCACTTCAGTATATTTTACGTAAGGTTATTTACATAAACGCTCACAACATTGTTATTAAATTGCCCACTATCAAAAAAGGACAAACTCAAAGGTGAAAGTTTAAACTCAGCGTTGATTGTGTTCAAACACACAACACAAAGTAAAGGCCTGTAGGTTGTTCAGTCTGGTTTTGAATTATGAATAGATATGTACCTTTAAAACATCGTGTCTCTTCATTAACTCTATCGAAGTTAAATTAAAATGAAAATTTGTCCGTAATAAGGTAGTCGAAACATATCCGAGACGAATTTGAAGGTTGGCATTTCCCGCTGATGTTTGCCAGCCACAATCTCTGCCTTTCCTCGTTTTTTTTTCCGTTTGTTGGCCTTCATGTCATCTAATCTTCAGAATGCAGAAAAAGTTACGCTTCGTTGTACCAGATCCGCGATAAGTACACTGTTTCACCCAACAAGAAACAACCATGATCACTTATTATATCGAAATTACATATAAACAAAGGGACGCTGTTTTTGCCTTCCAAAATGGCGGATGGGTTAAAAGTTTTTCGCATGTATGACGTCACATGGGAACTATGTATTATTGGTAGAGCCACCATCGCACCTCGCCCCGACTAGGACTTGAACCCACGCGATGAGGGGCTGAGGAGTTTCGAGTCATCGACTCAAACCGCTCGGCCCATGATGCCCCGTTAGAGGAAAATTCAGACAGTTTTCTGGGTAAAACCACCAATGCACCGAAGGTCAGCTGGAAGACACTCGCAAAGTAAGTCCTTCTCTCAAAACGTTATTCGAACCCACACGGAGAGACACTAAGCAGTAAGATGAGTTACAAGTCGGCAACTACTCCACTACGCCACTGGCGCCCTTTGCTAAGAAGACATTAAATAAAATAATCACACATTGGCGATTATTCCATGAAGTAATTTGTTTTGTTTATAGTCAAATTTAAAATGAGACATAAAGTCTTAAAAGGACATAACCCATGTCACACATAATTTTTATTTTGATAATGTAAAAAGTGTTTCGAGTTTGATTCTACACATAATATCTTTTATTGCTTTGAATAAATCGGCATTGTCAAACAGGATAACCACCGTCGACGCTGACCGGGACGCCGACGCTGCAGGGACGCCGATATCGGCACGCCGACGCTGCAGGGACGCCGATATCGGCACGCCGACGCTGCAGGGACGCCGGCGCTGACCCGTCAACGAGAGGTCGTGAAGCTAATTAAACTTTCTTTCTCGAAAAGTGAAGCTAAAATGAAATCTTCTAGAACATGCTAGAAATGTACCAATGCTTTTGACAAAACCATGCACAAGTTCATCAAGAAAATTTTATCAAATATGTTAATATGTTGTCTTTACAGTGAAAGGTCATAACGTCAGAAAAAAAATTCTTTGTTGTCAAAATTGATCAGCACTTGAAAAATAGAATATTTTTTTTAAAGAGAATGACTTCCGATAGGCTAAAAAGGATAAGTCCTTTCAGTGACATAGAAGTTCAATGATTGAAATATTTACTTTCTACAGATAAGATTGTTGTTGCATCTGAAGAGTGTTATAATTTGCATTTTCGGCCACTTTTCTTTTTTGTTTAGAAGTAATTTGTGTTGTTTGCTGGTGCTACAACAGACATTTAATTAATATACATATTTTTCAGATGTTACTGACCTTGCATAAATGTCGGAACGTAAGATGATTCTAGGAAACAAGGTAACAGCTTTACGTGACACGAGGTCAGAGAGTTATTTTTAGTCTTGATTTCTGTTTTGCCTACTTACCATCGCTTCGGCGTGACTACCGCGGCTGAGTCCGTGCATGGTATAGCATCTTAGTGGGTAAAGCATCTTCGTGAATGAATAGGCACGTACGTGACGAGGCGCGTGTGAGACTGACTAGTAAAATATAGTGAGTCCATCAAAAAGCACCTGTGAAACTGACGAGCTGCGCCAGGGAGTCAGTAACGAGGCACGTGTTATGTCCGTGCATTAAAAAACGTGCGTGACTAAGAGCAAGTCACAAGTTAAGGACACGCGTGAGACAGACGGTTGTGCGTGACGAGGAGTATGTGCGCCTAGAGTGACTATAATACACTTAAGTAAGGCACGGCTGAGTTAGGTGCATCAAAGCTAGGCTCACAAGCTCCTTTGCTTGAAGTCACTGAGGCTAGGCTCGCAATCCCCATTCATTAGTATTCTGAGGTTTGTCTGTGTCTAGGTTTCGACCGCTACCCCGACTGTGTCTACCCTCACTCCTCCTCCCCTACCCTCTCTTCTCTTTTCGACTCAGGCACACCTTACAGGTTTTCGCAAACTCTTCCTTAGTCATCAATCATTTCATTTGGGGTTCCTGTCCTAGTCATGACCGGACCTTTCGTTTCATGATGTTTTCCTGCAGATTGAGGATATGTTTATGGTTTGACATAGTACACCAACAAAATCACTATGGTACAATATGTCATCAACTGTTTTAAAGTAATGTATATACAAGAAATGATAATAAAGCTCTTACAGATTTGTTCCAAATGTTCCAATACTGAATGGCTGGATTGGAATTCGATCTCGACGGAGTTACCACAACTTTCTCAAAAAATGTTTTGACGTTTGACTGGACTGCAAAAATATAGTCTCTTATTATAAATCTATGTCTAAGAATCAAACTTTGTTAAATAATGTTTTAAAAGCGTAAGGAACATGTACATGTACAACAAAACATGGCTGACAGAAGGTGGTGCGATGAAAGGGGAGTGAACGATGGGAGAAGTTTAGGGTAGCTGGGCGAAAGGAAATTAAGGTAGAGTGCAGAAGGACAGCTAGGACATAAAAATAATGAAGAAAGGCAGATGGATGAGAATAAAGAGCACGACGCAGAATATGCAGATATTTAGAAATAATAGAAAAAAGTAGAATGTAATGCTAGTAATAAAAATATTAATGATGTAAACGAAATTAATAGCTGGACGAAGGGGAAAGAGAATAAGAAGAAAGAGAGGAGAAGATGGAAGGGAGGATGCAAGTATTGTAGAAGTCTGTAAAATAGAAGAACGACGCTGATGAAAAATATTTGATTTCATGTTATGTTTCTTTGAATAGCAAGACAAAATAGTTGTCAGTATAGCGAAACAGTTACTTTTCGTGGAGCAATTCCCCAAAAACTATTTTGAGCAGAATCTCTAACTCTGGTCTGCCATATTGTGTCTACTTATAAATGTGATTAGCATGTTTGTTTGGGTGCATGTATGTTTATTCGTGATGTGATAATCGGTTTGCATAAGTGAATGTGTGTATTTATGCGTGCGTGAATATTTGATACTCTTGAAAATAAAATGTGATAAATTCTTAATAAAATGTGTGCCTGTAAATACCCGACTCAACATCATCCGGAGGCGTAGATATAGGTCCCGCATCGAGCCCGTCTGTGAAAACATAAAAATATGAGTATTAAAGGGAAAACTACAAAGGAATGTATAATATGAAGAATGATCGAAAGAACATTTGGCATTGTAAAGAAAGAGGGAAGTAAAGAAAGGTAGAGAAGATGCGAGTTATAAATAACTGGAGGAAAATAAATATGTTTAGGATGAGAAATGTGTGTGAATTAGAAATGAGAGGGTTAAGACAATCTGTTTGGAAGAAAATGGTAAGAAAGCTAGTATGAGAGTCTCATAAATGTAAGCCTTCCCATACCTGCCAGTGTTAAATGTGATCCGAAAAGCTTTGGCCCAGATAGTCCTAATTCATCTAAGGGGGATGTCTTGTTAGCAGATTTGTTACATCGGCGTATGATCAAACTTTTCATCCGCTGTTGTTTGTGTCTTTTGCTCAATGCAATAGCTTTTGCCTGAAAGTAAACATGGAAACAAAGAATGAACATTGTACTTCTAAGACAACTAAAAGTTAATTTACAATGACGAAATTATGATGTATGTCAACACATGTCTGTATTTCCAGACACATTTCATGAAACTTTTGATTACGTACCTTTTTAAAACTATGTCTGTTTTTTCTTCGAACCCAAACATACATGCAGAAACGTACTTATTTTCTTCGTATTACTTTTTTTCCATTATAGACATTAAATATGTATTTACTTTTAAACGTTAGGATAATTCAGAATCGCGTACATATATTTGTATATACTATACGGTTTTTGTTTAACATGAAAAGAATCGCATATATTTAAGGTTAAGGGGGTCTTATATAATACGTACAATACAAAAACTAACAAGAAATGTTTTATTTTGATTTTTAGTTTTGCCCCTCAGTGTGGATATATATGTATTAAGGTCAAAATAAGGTGTATGTTGTGTATAATAATTATTAGTCCTGCGACCCTCTAAAGGGTCAGATGTCGCATATAACTGCACAGTAGACACAATGCAGCACCTCAAATAAAAGAGTGTCCAGCTTTGAATCTATATGCTGAGTTTCCAGAGGGTCAACATGTTGTGTGTGTTTTTCTTTCTTATTTTTTTATCTTTGATCAAATATGAAGGGCATACGAGATTTTAATGAAAAAAAAAAGATTGATTTAAATAATAATTTTATATACACCATACTAAATGCAATTACAACAATAATACCGGACATATTCCATGTTTGTTTCAAATGAACGACGTTCACACATTTAAGGTCTTTCTCCATTACCAAGACTAAAACATGAGCAGTGAGGAGGTAAGAAAGAGTCTGCGACTCTAACCACTCGGTCACTGTTGTCCATTCATTCTTTCTGACGTTAAGTATATTGGTTCTTGATATTGTGTTGTTTTCTACTTCGCAAATTAAACCAAACCTGCAGCAGACAACTGCAAAAGCATTCAGACAGTTTAAAAGGTACAAGGTAAGACAACATTTTGATCACAGTTATAAGCTCATGGAATCTATGATAGTTGGGCATGTACTCTAGTGCATAATAAAGAAGATATAACAAAGATGACGTAAAATATGGACTACATTTTAATGTATTCAACAAATGTCTAATATGCGTGACATTCAATACATAAAAATCTAACGCTCATTATAAAAAATCGCCTCCTGAACTTAATATGCAAACAGTGCGAGAAACGTGCGAGAAAAATTATTTTTCCGTCCGTGAGTGAAATTGAGACTTGAACTTGACACAAAAAGATAACGCTCCCAATTTAGCAAGACTGTATTCCCTTTACAAGTGAGGTCAAACGAATTTTTTGTAGGTTTTCGCCGACACTGGAAAAGAATACAGCCATTTGTGTGAGCCGATTTGGTTAAAACAAGATGTTTCTGTTCGTTTTCAGATTCTGTGTTTGATGAATTGTTTAACCAGAAGTTTTTGAAGGTGATTGCCAGTACAATGTAATTCTCAACGAAGTTTATCTTTAGTAAGAGTACAATCCGATCCAACTGTTTCAGGATAAAGTTCTGACATAAAAAAGCTGCACTGAGTGAAGATAAAAGGTTGCATAGTTAGCAGGCGCCTCAGCTAAACTCAGTAACTGAGACGCATGTTTTTGTTACAGGCCAAGAACCTGTTGTATATTTCTCAATTGTGGATTAATCAGCTTCCATTCTTACTTTGTCACCAAAATTAGAGAACGTTTTCAAGAACTATGCAACTCTGGACTCCATGCCATTGATATACAGTATTTGCATTGTACAACCAATCAAGCCTCAAATGCGGGAACAAGTCAGTGAAGCAGACGCATTTGGATAAACAAGAACACTGTCAGTCATGTGATACAATGCAATGCAGATAAAAATAAACAAATACCTGCAACACCGAACACTTCAATATAATAGTGGAACATACCGTCCACACCACTCAAGAACCTGGCATTCGGGGACAGGACACATGCTGACCAAAAAACTTACCGCCGCATCATGTGCATTTCAAAGACTGGAGAAACACTCGACTAATACTTATTATGCAGATGATGCGCTAAGTGCCTTCCCCAAATCTCTGCAAATCAAGCTGTGGTTTGTTCATTAGTTTACATGCGAGCTATCAAAGTTTTATATGCATTTTTCATGCCTCACCGACATATCCAATACTTCTGCTGCTATTAATAAGAATAAGCTTGACCTGTGTCAAAGGGAGGCATTTTCACTAAGCAAAGCCTCTCTACTCCACTAGGCTAGACGTGTTGGCTATCAAGATGGTTGTATGAGTGCTATGCAATACAATGTCAGTAAGAAGGACAGAGTCATTTTGAAAAGGAATACCAATGTTTCGTGAGAAGACGGCGCTTTTTCTCGAAGAGAAAGCTCCCAATTTGTTTACAGTTACCACTGGTCATATACGAATGTATTAAAAGAGCGTTGACTCCTTCATTCTAGGTCTAAGTTGCACAACTCTTTGCAATTAAATATGTAAAATGTGGCTAAGTCACCGATTTGTTACTCCTCTGAATGCTCGCCTTGCGTCGCGTTATTCCAATTTGCTTTCGGGGCTGTGGCATAATTAAAAACGTAAAGTGACAAGAAATACATTAAGGCATGTGAGTTTATATTGGGCTTTCATTGTCACTGCATACGCTTTACCGAATAAGCTTACCGTAAATATCGCATATTAAGGCCCTTTTCCATTGTGTTACATACAGCCAAGACCATTTAAAGATCGTTCTTGTGTCTCAACTACATTGTTAGTTTTACAGAGATTATACAAGCATGTGCCCCGTTCTGACAAAAGAAACATAGGGAGTAAATTGTGAGGACGTATGGTGCTCGAATCTAGGCACACTTGAAATTAAGAAACATGTTTTATTAACTAAGCTAAGTGGTCCATTTGCACATTGTCTCATTCATTCATTTGGAAAAACAAGATACTGAATGCGTGGAAAAGTATGTGAAAGTAATATATTATTTTTAATAATTTAATTAATGTTTTATTAATGTTAAGTTATTTATGCAAATATGAGATCTGAGGCAACACCGTGTTCGTTATTCTGACTCTTTGTTGACAGGAATTAATTAGTTGCTTCTGCAACGCATTTCTTTCGAAACTGCGATGGCGCCTGTCCGTCGCCCCATCGACTCATCAGTCCCTTATAAGTTGGCCAAGCCCTGACCTGGACAAGACAATAAGGTATGGTTTTACTCTATGTTGCATCAGCGGTTCTATCTATACCTTTGTCTCTGGATTTCAAAAAAAGAAACAATAGCTGAAAAATAAAGAACTTACACCTGGGTTGTCCTGGTCATCCGTCCAGCAGCTGGAAGCTACGTTTAAAAACTCTGTCCAAGGTCTCTCATTTCGCATGTCTGTGAAAAATCGTATATGTGTGATATATATATATGTGGAAATATTGGTCGACTGGGGTGCTTAAACCGGTGGTACAGAGCTATAATAAAGAACTTACACCTCGTGGGTTTCTAAAAACGTAAGTAATGAAGAAAGCCGCTCTATTTGAATAAAACTGTCCAAGAGCTGAAAGTAGTGACGTCATTGGCAAATGATTACAAAAAGTACACAAAAATAGTTGATTATAAATGAAAATAACTTTATGGTCATTTAAAGAGACCTCCAGCTATTTAACATTAATAAACTAAACAGATTAACTTATAAATTTATTGAAGAGCTTGAAATAGTCTGTATGATAAATCCTCTTCGCCGTGAACCTGCTGGGGGCCTAGGTAGCTACAAGCTACATCGCTTCTTTGGTGCCTTGATGAATCTACTTTATCTAGCCTTTTAGCGCTTCCAGATTTCCATACTTTTTTAAAGTTGCGTAAGAAAACCATTATCTTGTTCATTGTTATTTAAAATACAGCATTTATTACGTGTATACTTAGGAGCTATTTCCTTATTTATATTGCCATATGCCATGTTTCTATGATGATGCGGTCTCGGACAATTCGCACGGTACTCTAAATATACACTGTAAATAAGATGTCATTTAAGAGAAAACAGTTGTAGAAGTAAGTCATATCGTCCTAAATCAAATGACATATTTTTCCCCCAAAACGCAACCATTTTGTATCTGTTTGGAATCAAGTACACTTAATGGTTGCCTGATAAAACGACTCAGTTTAAGAACTATTAAATAAACAATGCTAAGTTGTTATGTAAGCCACAACTCTATTAAACAGTCTTCAAGCAAAAAGGTGGAATTTTGTCATCAAACAGAAAGAAGACCAATGACAGGCACAGCTTGTGTTTCACTGACTTTGCATCATTTACTACCTGAGATACTTGCGATATCTCGCATGGAGCCTTCTCTGGCTCTGGACCAGGTTATGTTATAGCATAGATATCTCAGCATCTCAGTCTAAATCTACCGCGTTCGGAAAGGAATGGCGCACTCCGGATATCTAAAATCAGATCGCTAGGGACTAAAAAGGTTATATTTAACTTCAAACTTAGTTTATTTGGGTTGAATGTAGCATGTATGAGCATTAATTTTAGATCTAACTTAAGATGCAGTTGTAAAGAAAGTACTGAATGTTTATTAAAGCGGTTTCTATTATCGGATGTTAGTGACTCCGATGTAACTTTTGTCCCAATGTATAATCTTTATTTCAGAAGAGATGTTGTTGTGAGGGTTTTTTGCAGCTGAAAAATCGCCTTCTTTCCAAATTTCCAATGCTTTGTACATTTTGAGTATTTTAAGAGCTATGACCAAGTAAGAGCAATGTTCCTGTCAACTTTAAGATCAGGAGAGCATAAAGTTGATTTATATTTATAAGTATAACAATATATATATAATTTAATTTCGTTACTTAATACAGTCTTTAGTTTATAGCTTATCTGAGCTCACGCTCAGGGCCAGCTATTTTAATCTCTCACCGTCCGGCGTCCGCGGTATCTGACATGTGGCATCAGGCGTCACGCGACTGTCAACATTCCTTGCAGGACATGTCATCAGTAACCGCTGAACCAATTTCAATCAAACATTCTCAGAAGCTTTAGCTGGCAGGGGCAGTAAAAGGTTATTCGAAATTTTTTTATCCCTTTAAAATACGACCACCAGGGGCGTGGCCATTTTCCATAATATGACTATTAAATAAAATGTTATTGTCAGAAACTATAAATTAGAGTTAAGCTTAAATATTTAGTATGCATGTAGTTTTTTCTTGGATTGCCCTCTATCAAATGTGGTGGAAAAATAGTTCTTTATAATAATGACCGCCAGGGGCGTAGCCATTTTCCATATATGGCCATGTTATAAATAGAAACCGACTGTACAAATGTTGCCATTCTTCATCTATTCCTCATTTTATGGTCTGTTTGAACATTGCTGATATTAATTGCTTATTTTATCTACATATCTATGGCACTCTGTTGAGGGATAAAGGGCCATCATGACCCTCTTGTTGTTGTTTTTCTGTAAGAGTGAGTTCCATGACCCGGTCACTATTTGGCTTGTACATACGACAAGGCACACATTCCATGTGCTCACAATGAAGTTTTTCATATTTTCGTATTATTCTTCCGTCACAGCATATCGTCGGCATCTTCTTTTTGGGGGTAAAGTGTTTTTTTTAAAACAAAATGTTGAATGATGACATCAAGTCAACCGTTCAGTGTGCATTATCCGACAATTTGGTTCTTATTTCTTTTTAAGCAACCATATAAATAATTCTAATAGGAAAGTAAGAAAAGGTCCCATCAAAATGTTCACAGACATTAAAATCTAATCTACCTCCAGACAAAGGCAAACAGGGTAAATGTAAATATGACAAAAACATAAAGACGAGACATAACACACAAAAGGAAAAAACATCAGTTACCGCCTAGGAACGGTCAGTCGGGAAAAGGACCGACTGGGGTGCTTATACCGTGAAATGATGTTAATTGGAGTCTTACATCTATGTAAAATATGGTTAACATAACCCCATAGTTGTCTCTTCAAATACATGTTTCCTATCTATCTATTTTCAAAAATAGCAAGACCACGTGACCATTTAGTTTTGAGATGACATTTAATCATCATAAGGATAATTTGCTCTTCGATATTTATATTAAACAGAACTTCCTATCGTGCTTATTAATAGATTTAGAAAAATCCAAATTAATTCCTCAAAACAGACGGAAAATATTGTTACATGCATTTGATATAGGCTAACAGTCGGATACCACCTTATACAGCAATAACTTAAGATATAGCGCTAGTTATAATATTACTTTGCGATTTGAACATGGCAAAGATCTTTTTCTCTGTCAATATATTTACCATTTTTAAGACACAAACAAAGGTTCGTTGTTATGCAATTCTATGTTAACAAGGATGATTCTTATTTCAGACAACTCAAGAAAAAACACTTATATTTACACCAAACTATTTGTGTTTTTGTTAGATTGTGGAGACGTTCTACCCTCAATTAACAATGTACTATCATACATATTTGAATCAATTGAGGTAAATATGACATTGCAATCCAAAGTATTGTTAATTGGCATTAGCCTTTTGCGTTTATATCTGTTCTGTCAGAATAACCTTGCCGACCGACACAGTTGTAATTAACGATATGTTGCTTTTCAAACACTTTGAAAAGAAATGTTGGAACATTTTATACACAACATCAGCAAATGTTAACACTGGTTTAGGGGATTATTTTAAATGAGGAAATACTTGAATATGATGATTTGTGCATATATTAAGATTTGCTATTGGTTATAGATAATAGGAGAAGCATATAATCTAGATAGAGTAAGGAAACTTTGTCAATACAGGAATCTGAAATAATAGTTGGACAAGTATGTGTCATGTGTCCCACCCCCCCACCCCACCCCCCCAAAGCCCCCCCCACCGCCCCCCCACCCCCACCCCCCCCCCACACACACACATTATTATTAGGTAATATTTCTTAGAAATTAAGGACTATTTATATGGACAAAAATTACAATAAAATATGAAAAACAATTAATGGGATAATAGCATGTACATAACAGAAGGCTGAAAAAGCGAAGGAGTATCTATAGAAAGAGAAAGAGAGACTAAAAGAGCGGAGGAAGCTTAATTAAAGGTGGATATATTTGTGCTGATGTGTAAATGTCGCTTGAATATAATTATTGAAGCTGTTTTTGATAAAGTAAGAGTGCCTGTGTGTATGAACAATAGGGAAAACCGGAATATGTCAAGAAAGGCCAAGAGATACTGACAAAATACGAGACAGAAACACATATATCTACCTCTGTAATGAAGGTAAGGCTTATACCAACATAACGGTGAAATATCCCATCCTGGTTCCAACAATGACCATATATCACATTGTTTCGCCTGAAAATATTAAAAGAAACTGGGATAGATAAGTCTGCACATAAAATCGTTATTTATAAAGACATATTGAGCATAATAAATATTGTCGTTGGCAAAAGACAACTAAGACTGAATATTCTAGTATAAAATAAACATATGTCTCATTAATTTGAAAAAAAAGAACAATTGGTTAAACATCATACCACATTTAATGGCATAAAAGCTTGTAGGTTTATATATGTGTCCAAAACAAATAGAAAATGAAACGCTAACCCATAGGCATTCTTCATTATTGGTGATCTGTTCACATTCATTTGAAGTGAAGAAACTGTAAAATGTTGACAGTGTTTCTGGCTCATTTTCCACCTTTAGCGAATCCAAATCTCTGGCACGTTTCGACAGCGTGTCGCATTGCCGTAATTTGGAGGGAGGGGCTTTGGGCTGAAGTAAACACAAAAACATAGAATAAACATAGACATATATTTAGACAAGGTGTGACAGAACTTCAGATACCTAATTTTTGTGCTAGATCATTAAAATCCATTTCAAACTCTTCTCACTGTAAATTGCATTTAGATAGAAAGTTACAACCATTTACATTGTTCAGCCATGAGTTCCATTACTATGCATATTATTATTGCTACTCACCATTTAGTGAATTAAATATTGATCTTACATCAAAACCAATATAAACATTTTATGCTGTATGAGTTATTTCCAGAGAAAGCTTAGCGTTCGTTAACCGAGTGGTCTGCAATACTATTTCAACATGGTTCATTGTTCTTCAACATAATCTTTTGTGAACTCCTGTATCAAGTTTTGTTAAAACCCAAAGAAATGCCTTTGCAAGATATCTGTGAGACAAGGAGGCGATATCCTGCCTCGCAGAAGACTTGAACCAGGACTCGGTAGAAGGTAGAGAAATTAACTTTAGTTCCTTATGGAAGATGTTTACAGGCCTTGGACTATTGGGTTACGATTGAACACAATCACTATATAATGTGGGCAATACTGTAAAGAAATTATAAAGTTGAATTTGGCTCCGTATTGTGGGATTGAAGAGAGGACAGACTCAAAATCTCACAATTGAGAATGTACGTAATTTTATCACTGACATCATTAGCTGAGCTTATAATCAGCCAGTGACCATATACATTATCGTTTTTCTGGGTTTAGACTTTAACATTGAAACATAATTCTTAGCACGAGATTTGTGTTTGATTTTGCAAGACGCTACAGAAAGGTAAGTCATTTGTTAATCAAGTTGTCGAATTGCTTGTGTACTATATGTATAATATTTTATGTTTTTAATTTTACGTAGTAGTAATTTTGAGTGGATAGTTGGCTATTATAAATACAGTGTTTCCTCTCCAAGAGTCACCTCTCTGAGACGAATACCATTCTACACCGCCAGCTTGATATCTCACCAGTCATTTCCAACGTATTTTTTACTCTCGAGAACGACTACTCTCTATAACAGCTGGTCCAGCAGTAAGGTATGATTACCGCACACACACACACACACACACACACACACACACACACACACACACACACACACACACACACACACACACACACACACATACACACACACACACACACACATCCCTCCTCCATAAACGTGTTTTCATGGTTACCAAAATGTTTGTTCGGGTCTCTAAAAACTAGTTTTGGGCTATAGGAAAAAAGGTTGCAATGGCAACCATCATGAAATTTTGATAAGAGGGTAGGTGTAGAAAAAATGCTTCGCCCAATTTTTTTGTACCGGTCTTTAAGTGGAGACTAGCACTGAACTTTAATTTTAAGTAATGAATCATGCAAATAAGCCAACATGAATATATATATATATATATATATATATATATATATATATATATATATATATATATATATATATGGGGGGTGCGTGCGTGCGTGCGTGAGTGTGTGTGTCTGTGTATCTGTGTGTGTGTGTGTCTGTGTGTCTGTCTGTGTCTGTGTCTGTGTGTCTGTGTGTCTCTGTGTGTATGTGTGTCTCTGTGTCTCTGTGTGTGTGTTGAGAATTTAAATTTATACTTTAATTTTTAAAACATTATTAGAATTTATTTCATTTAAAAGCCATTTTCAAGCAAATTGAACAGTTTTAAAAGTTAAAACAGCTCTCTTAGTCTTTAGTATGTGAAGTTGATAAGAAACCTGCTTGTAAACATGTGTATTATATATATATATATATATATATATATATATATATATATATATATATATATATATATATATATATATATATATATATATATATATATATATATATTAGGGATGTCAACGGATATCCAGATATCCGGATATCCGTTCGAATCATCGACTTTGGTATCCGGATATTCGCTTAAAAATGTAAAAAATTTAAACATTTAATTAAATGTTTTGGCCATTTTACTAAGTTATCTTTATGCTGTCATGCCAGCTTGCATACACCCATACGCAGGTGTAACGGATTATCGACAGGTGGTGACAGGTGGTGACACACAGTATCGTATATTTGGCTTCAGAGTTTTAGAAATGTGCTAAAGCATGATGGTATGTATAATAACATGCTAATTAACCGCCAACGCTTGAAGCTTCTACTGATCCATTTTGTTTAGCAAATACTATCTTAAATTTTGTTGATGAACTTCACAGTTTTAGAAATGTGCTAAAGCTTATGTAAAATAATTAGCCAATTAACAGCTATTGTTTGAAGCTATTACTTACCTATTTGATTAAAGATTATTAACTTTAATTTCGTTTGTTCGGCTTTATTAAGAAGAGATAGAGCTACGATTATGTAGACAATTAACAGGTTTGTCGGCAAAGATCAGTTACTCATGTTTAATTAAGTCCGTTTGCATTGTATAAATGAATCAATGGGATAATCTTCCTCAACAAGAATCGTGCCACGCTTCCAGAGGAAGACAAAAGTTGATGTGACTTACTAAATATAACAAAAACATTACATATATGCTTGTTCCATGCTTGTTTCATCCTGTACTTCTTTATTTTTGTTACATTTTCGTAAAGATTGTTAGCTGCTGTAAAAATTGGGTATTTAATAATTTATAACGTTTTCAAATAAATGTGCTTCGCATGTACGCATGTTTGCTTTGATCAGATATATGTTTGATTTATTCATTTTATTGTGAATTGAAAATAACAATTGTTTTTTATCGTTGGTATTTCATTAATCTTTAAAATGATTAAGTGCCTATGCCTATGGAAATGTTGATTTAATTATTTCCATTGAAATGACGATTTAATTATGTCAATGGAAACGTTAGTAACCCCGCACACATCCAACTGCAACATCAGAATAACCTAAGATTTATATCCGGATATCCGGATATCCGTTCGGATCGTTCGACGGATATCCGGATACCAAATTTAGTATCCTTTGACATCCTTAATATATATATATATATATATTGTTATATATTGTTATATATAGTGTTATATAATTATATTGTTATGTACAGTAGTACACCAGCGTTTAAGGTTACGATAGTCAGGTTAAGGGTTTTTACCGTTGTGGTTTTGATGACGTAGCATACGCGTCACTGCTAGAAAAAAAAGATCATGCTAGAAAGTTCAATTGTTTATTTTGAACAGGTTTTCGAGAATGTTCTGGGTTCGTGAATGTTCTGGAAAATCTTTGGGTATATATAAGGGCCTGTTTGCCGATATAAAGTAAGTTTGGAAGTTTCGATAAAGTGTTTGGATGTAAGCTTTGGACATATAGTTTGTCACTAAATTTTATCAATATTCATAAGTGCTTATTTGTTTTATTGACACATGACCATAATGGTCATTGAAAAACCTTTAATTGAGTAAAAGTGTTATACTTCTACCTCCATTTTCGCAAAAGTTATAAGCATTTTTCTAAACGTACCCACCTATCAAAATTTCATGATGGTTGCCAGAGAAGCCATTAGATTTCATAATTTCATATAGTGCAAATGAGTCTATTTTTTAGTACATTAGAGATTTTGTTTCTAGACACCCTAACGAACATTTTGGCACTGATTAAAAAAAGTCTAGTGGCGTAGGATAGGGGTGGGGTCGATGACGTGGTACGCATACCTAGCTGCCAGAAAGTTACGTCATGTACGTTTTTTACCTCCGTGTCGTTTTAAAATATCCGCCCATGAGCAACCAATAATTTGACTCGTCCTGTATCGTTAGCACTCGGCGTCGGAATTGTCCGCCAGTACTCGGACGTGTATATTTAATATGAGCGATTAGATAAGGCGCGTTGGTTGCTGGTACCCAAGGGTATCGCTATTTATTGTCCTTCCTCCTATCACATATTTGTCAGTTTAGTTCGGTCACTCTTCAAGATCAATTCTTTATGAGAAAAGAAATGGCTTATTAATCACGCAAATTAATCGTTTATTGGTGGGTGGTGAAATTCTAGGGAATTTCCCAAACCCCCGAGTGGGATGAGGTTGTGTGGGGTGTGAATAACCGTAATGGTATATTGTCATTGCTCTTTCTGATAACTAAGTTGTCTGCCCTTGAACAGTCTCCAAATGTGCATGAGCACTCGCGCTGATTTCCCCTTCCGAGACAAAGCAGACATTTTATCAGCGTGTACAACATAAACATCGAGAAACATGGTAAGATTATTAAAGAAAGACACAAAATCGAATTGCCGGAGTAGTGCTTGATCGCGGGAAGTTTGTCGAAAACAGAACAGTTTCGTTCATCGATTTCTCAAAAGAAACGGCAACTGCGCATATCGATTCAACGATGTTCGACATTACGCAACAATACGGTACGGCAAACTCATTGTCAACAATGAAGTTTACAAATATGATGACCGTACACAAAAAATTGTATATATTGGCAGACGCCGTAGTACTAGACCTCAGTCATTACGTGGTCGTGGCCATAGGAACGGTCACATTGCAACCAATCAGCGACGAAATGGCACCAATGGCGGGAACCACGGATCATGCGCAGATCTCGACACCGAGGCTGAGCCTTTGGAAGAATACAACGATTACCCATAGGGGGCAGGCCGAGGCTTCACGTGCTCAACATGCGAAAACATAAACATTGTCGCATGGAATGTTGGAGATTTACATAAACACAGCGACAATACAGACTTGAAAACGTTCTTATCATTTTTTATATTATATCGCTTAATGAAACTTGGAGCTATTATAAGGGAGAAGTTAATAACTTTTTGCAATCATATGTACATTATGACATTGTAAGACCTATGGAACCAACTGCTTTACGAAATAGTGGAGGAGTCAGTGTTCTTATTAAAAGAAGCTTAGCCAAATAAACATATTTCAGCGAATATATGAACATTATGAAAACTGAGTTATATTATAATGTAAATTGTCGTCCATGTTTAGTTGTAATGATATAATTATGTTCTTTACGTATATATCTTCTGAGGGTTCTATATGTTATTATAATGTTATTATAATGATCGAGATGAGAAAACTGGAATATCTGAAATGTAAAATTATTTAGAAAACATAAAAATTGATTATCCTAACACGCACTTATTCTTGGCTGGTGATCTAAATTGTCAATGTATGGATTTCATTGATAATATTCCTTGTGTTAATTTAGCTCGTATATTTGGTAATGTTGAATATGATGGAAGTACGTTTGATGTTCCGCGACGTAGTTTAGACACTCGTGTGGATAATTTTGGTACATTAACTTATGTTGCGTTTTTTTATGTGCATTTTTCAAAACGAATATAATTTCACTTGCTTTGCCGATAATGGTGCGAGTTTGGTAGATTATATGATAACGTCTTCTAAATTGTTTTCGTTTATAGATGCGTTCAAGGTGTTGGATTGGGATGATTCCGACCACTTTCAGATATCTTGTAGTTTACGGTTAGACTTTAAGGCAAATAATAATTCTGATATGCATGCACGTGTTAAGACAACCCCCTTAAACAAAATTTAAATAGACATCTTCCGGTCAATCTGCTTTTGTTGACAATTTTCATAGCTTAATGAGTGAGATGTACAATGCCATTTTAGACAGGATTATCTCTGATGTAAACAACGCTGGTGATATGATTACTAAGTTCTATCAACAAGCTGGAAAGAATATGTTGGTTCGTGCAGTAGTTGGTTCTTTCCCATTGCAACCTCATTGGTGGAATTCATATTGTGATGTTCTTAAACGTCAAAAGTATCAAGCATTAAGGCTTTTTCGGGCAATTAACGCATAATTAGACTTGAGATTTTATAAAGATAAGCGCAATGAATTTAAAAATTATTGCAAGCACCAAGTAATACATTCACCAAGTAATACATTATCTAAATGAGAACAGAAATCGCCTGTTTAGAGTCGTAACGATCCGACTTCTTTCGGGAAAATTCTAAAACAAGGTTAACCACGTATAACACTTGATACCACTATATCACCATCTGAGTGGTACCAGTATTTTGCAAATCTGTTGTTTGATAATAATGCAATGTTCTTAATCCAACCTCTGGTAACGACCATGAACATGCAGAAGAATCTGCTGATTTACTTAATGAACCATTTACACTTGATGAGGTTATTCATTCAATCTCTCAGCTTCCTGTAGGTAAAAGTACGGGGATTGATGGGATTCCTACAGAATTTGTTAAGGCAACATTAGCCGACTAGACGACATTGCTCCGATTTTGATACTTTTGTTTAACCAAATCTTTCAGACTGGTTTTATTCCTACATCTTGGCGAGTTAGTGTTATAACTCCTGTTCATAAATCTGGACGTAGAAGTAATCCTAGTCACTACATAGGCATATCCATTACCAATACAATGTATAAAGTATTCTCTGGTATAATAAATAAACTACTGTATGATTGGGCTGAATATAACCATAAAATTGATGAATGTCAATCTGGAATTCGGAGAGGATATCCTGCTGTGGATAATATATTTTGTCTTCAAGCAATAGTGCAAAATATCTTTCAAAGCATTGAGGCCGTTTTTATTGCTTGTATGTCCATTTGCGTAAGGCTTTTGATAAAATCAACCATATAAAACTTTTTCCAAGCTTTATAGCTTTAAGGTATCCATAGACATTTCTTACAAGTTCTTAAATCTTTGTACTAAAATCTCAACTCTTGTGTCAAAATAACAGCATATTTAACTAATTTCTTTCCTTGTAATATTGGTGCACGGCAAGGGGACAAATCAAGTTCGACAATCTTTGATCTGTTTATAGACGAGTTATCTTCTCTTCTAATGGTAAATTGTGGTTCTGGTATATTTATTACCAAAGATATTTCCGATATAATATGTCTGATGTTCGCAAATGATGTTGCAAATTCTGCCGAGACTGTTGTCAAACTTCAGCAACAAACTAATGTTATTGACACATTTTGTATTAGTACTGGAATGGAAATCAACTTGGATAAAACTGAAATAATTGTATTTCGTAATGGTGGTCCCTTACGTAGGTATGAACGCTGGACTTTCCTCAATCAAACCATTAATATTACAACATTGTATAAATATATGGGTCTTTTATTTACTCCTAAATTATCATGGAATGCTGCTCACTTAAAGGTGACATCTCAGGCTCAGAGGTCTCTTTTTGCAATAAAATCATACCAAAAATCATTCGGTTACTTTCGGATTTTTTAGTCTTTTAAGATTTTTGATTCAATGGTTAAACCATTTCTATGTTATGCTTCTCAAATTTGGGGATATGAATATGTTGACACTATAGAATTTTTTCATTCTAAATTTTGTCGAAATATTCTTCATGTTCGTAAAACAAGTAATACATGTATGATTCTCAGAGAATGTGGACAATTACCTCTCTGTGTCAGCTATTATACTAATTGTATTAAATACTGGCGTACCCTACTTCCAATGCCTTTATATAGATATCCAAACAATGTTACATTATGCTCAAGTCACTAGACGATGCTGATAGATTGTGTTGGGCAACAAAGATAAGGAATCTTTTATATAAATATAATTTTGGCTTTGTTTGGATAAGTCAGGATGTTGGTAACATAAACCAATTTATGCGCTTATTTAGACAGAGAGTAATTGATAGTTGTAAAAATGATTGGCATACAGCTGTTAATAATTCTGATAGATGGCATTATTATTCCTCCTTTAAGAGTCTATTGAATGTTGAGACATATTTAACATTAGATATAAATATAAAGTACAAAATTGCTTTGTCAAGATTTCGACTTTCAAATCATAAGCTTAATATTGAACTAGGGCGACATTATGGACTAATGAAAGTTGCTCGGGTTTGCTTATATTGTCAACAATATAGTCAGATATATGTTATTGACTGTGAGTTTCATGCATTTTTTCAATGTTCTAGATACAATGATTTATAGAGAATACCAGGTTAGTGTTGATATAGATAAATGTTATCATGCGAGGCTAAGAAAATCAGAATGCACGAGGCTTGCCGAGTGCTTTCTGATTTTCGGGCCGAGCATGATAACATTTATCTATATCAACACTAACCTGGTATTCTTTTTATCCCACCATCAACAGCTTTTCAAAGGTAAACATTTAAATTTACCGCTACTGCTCCTCCCTTACATGATCTGACATTCCAATGCAATACACGAAATTCATGCGCGAGCAATAGAGTAATTCGGCTATAAGAAATAATTCTATTTTACAATTAAAAAATAAGACAATAAACATGTTATTTCTTTTATTTTTTTTGCGCTTTACATAAGGTTGTAATTTTATTGATAACGATAACTGAAAAAAATGGTCGGAAAAAAAACCACAACAAAAATCACAACCTCGTGTAAAGTAATACATGTAGTGTGTAATGTCAAGGCCGTGTAATATTAAAGTTGCTACGCACTTGGCATTAAGAAACGCGAATTACATTCGCGGTTTGTGTGTGTGTTTGTGGCTGTAACAAACAGTAGCTCATGGATTTTAATTGGTGATGACATTGAAATTATGAACATTGAATATAGCGCTTTATAATTTCGAAGATAGTTGTGTTTTTGACAGGATGACTTGCGAAATTTGGAGACATGTTGGGATTGGAGGTGGTGGGTTTGTGTTCATGTTTACGTCTAGAAACTGTGATTTTTTAGCACATTTGTCCAGATCTGTGCAGTCAGCTGTATTTGGTTCTACTAAAGATCGAGCTCTATCTAAACCATTTGAATGTTCATCATGTAACGACATTTGATAATCAGGGTCTGCCCTAAGATTAGGCAGATGATTGCAATCTGAGTCAGTCACCACAGATTCAAGATCAATTTCATTCTAAAAAATGTTCGGATTAAAGCCAGATTTTTCCTCGAAATCCTCATAGCTCGTCTTTTCAACACTGCTTAGGTTTTTACACGATTCTTCATTACATTCTTTCAATTCACACTACAGTAAATAACATCAACACAACGGGGTGTCTCGCATGGATGATGATCGGGCATTTCGAGAGTTGTTTTTATTTTTGCTACAAATTCGGACTTTTATTGATTTCATTACTACTACTAAACAATTTTAATCATGTTTCTGTAGTACATGTTTCATTTTTCTGGTAAGATTTTTGTTTTTCAAATTTTCTATATAATTGTTAAATAAAACTTCGGAAAGTTGAGAGGAACTGTCCGATTAGCTCAGTCGGTAAAGACGCTGCCACTTATGTTTTCAATCCTGCAGGTCAGAGATCGAGACCGCTCGCATCCTCTTTTTTTTTTTAATAGCCTCTTTTGCTCTATTTCACCAGTATTTATATTAGGGACATTTTTGGGGTGACCACAAGCATAATTACGGGATAAATGAGTTTCGTTCTCGTAAACACTCCTGATCGTTTCGTCAAAAAAGTAGTCCGGCTTAGAGCAGGTGCGCGAATATCGGTTGATAAAGCTCATCTTTATCACACGGGTTATATCAACCGATATCTACAGAGATGGTGGGATAAAAGACGTTCCTTCTTATTTAATTGGTATGTAAATGGAACTGATATACAAGATTTCTACAATCTATTATCATCACAAGATACGAATGTTATTAAAAAGGTATCTATTTACATCTACCATCTAATCAACGCAATTGAATCCATAGAATTATTATTCATTTATAATGACACAACTATAACTTCATAACTTTGTATAGATTATTATATATGCTACGTATTTTGGACCGATGGCCTTTGTTTACCAAATAAACTTTCTGTTCTGTTCCAAAAAAAATAAGAAGTTTTAAGTGGACAGATCATTATCGTTTATGTAGTGGAAATTTCGTTTAGTTCCGTACACGATCGTTACAATATACCACTCAATCTATTTTTCCAACTGAGGGTGGAATTACAAAAGAGGTTCCTTCGTGTGTATGTTCACATGTGTTCACATGTGTTTCACTGTTTTTACCATGTAGTTTTCACTTTGTAACGAAGAGAATTCCGAGATTTTGACACTAATTACACTTAAGAAAGACACATAAAACGGATTGATTTTATAGCAATTCATTGGGTTAAGCTGATTTTATTAAAACAAATAATTTTGAATGTTTCAGCTTTTTTGACAATATACATATTTGTACTTTCAAAAAAATCTATACTTCAACTGCCACTTTGAGTTCATTTTAAAGATATATATATATATATTAAACATAGCGGTAATGATGTGTTAATTGTTGAAATATTTAAATTTACTTGCGAGATCATTTCTCTCTTTATGTTAAAAATATTTTGTAGGATTTTTTGTAAATGGGAAGTATCCATAGTCATGGGGTGAGGGTAAAAAAGAAAAGCACCAATATTCATGGGAGGAGTCGACAATAATCCCAATAATTACAAAGGAGCGACGTTAATTTATACTGTTACAAAGATCTACTCGCAACGACTAATTAATAGATTAACTTTATGGGCGGAGATAAACAACCAACTGATTGCAAATAACCAATTTTGGTTTCAGAAAGTATACTCGACGAACTGTTTGTCCCTGTTACATTCAATTTTAAAAAACACAACCACATCAAAACAGAACCTAGATTTATATACTGTCTATGTTGTTTATTAAAAATGTTACGATGAAATAAGGCAAACTTATAGGAAAAGTTCATTTGAGCTCTAGAACATATGTATACAACAGTAAAACTGTATGTGCGACAAAATGTAAAAAGATATAATAATAATAGATTTAATTGGCTTTCATGTTAAACACGTACTAGAAAATATAGTGGCTATGATAATCAGGCAAATGCAATACCTACAATCTATTTGCCTTGACTTAATAATGCTGTGTATAGTAGATATATTTAAGCAAAATTGGTATTCTAATAAATTTGTATTTAGGGTTTTACGGCACACCGACACGTCGTTTAACGTAATTAAAGTATCAATAGGTTAAAACCTACAATCGTAAGTATAAATATTAAAATCTATAAGGTTAAAACTATGTAAATTATAATTGAAAACAGATTAGGATGATAAAAGTAAGGAAACTTATTAGGAATATCAATCTCATTTAATAAGCAAACAAGTTTAGACCCGGACAATGTCTTAAATAGTTAGTTCATGTTGTTTACATAAAAATACTTAGACCGAATGTGGTTTGTGTCAATACAATTTAATAAAATGTTCAAATATGGTTAACTGCCAGTGGTTCCTGGCAAGGAACATATTCATGTTGAACTCCACTTTTTTAAAAAGATATGAATAAGTTATTCTAGTATGTTCAATGCGGCAGCGGGAAAGAGCTACGTCATCTCATCTATTTCCTCTGCAAACAGGGATATTGGTACCGACCTGAGGTTTAATTACGTGTAGTTTGTTTTAAAAAGTATTGTCTCATCTTGTTTGCCTTTTGGTTAAAATATATCGATTTATAAGGGGTTTAAGATAAGTGTGTGGGATGCAAAGATCTGTCTCAATAAGGGCTGAAGCAGATTTTGCACTCTTATCTGCATCCTCGTTTCATCGGATGCCTACATGACTAGGTGGCCAACAGAAAACAATATTGTTGATAAGAGAAAGTTCAATAAGTTTCAAAAGTAGTTTACTTATTTTGGGGGTTTGATATATCGAAATTTTTAAGACATTGTAAAGCTGGCAAAGAGTTAGGAAACATTACAAATTTATCCACCATTGTGATCTGAAATAAAGTAAAGAGAAAGGTTAACAGCCTGAATTTCGGCTGTAAAAATGGACGAATCAGGGTGTCATTTTTGTTGAAAACAATAAATTCAACTTAAGGAAATATAGCCGACATATGAATCTGCTTTTGAACCATCATATATATTTTAAGGTAAAATATTTATTGTTGTGCCGTTCGATAAACTTTGAACGTAGTACAAGAGGGTCTGTTTTTGACAGCTGTAGTTTTAACTGCCTTGGTGGAAATTTCAATTAATTATTTCCAATAACTTTATTTAACATCAGATTTGATGACTGTATTTTAATATAAAAAATCCACAAAGCTATCAACATATGTTCTATTTAAACAGGACCTAGAAATTGAACAATATCTGGAAATAAATATAGAAACAGAAATACAAGGTAGCTGTCTCAAAGTTCAGGCAATATGCTCATAGTTTATGTATAGAAGCTGGAAGTTATATACATTTAGAAAGACATGGGCGAAGATGTAGACAATGCAATTTGAAGGTGGTTGAAGATTATTACCATTTCTGATCATTTTGTCTGAACTACAAGATTTAAGACTCAAATACTTCAAACCATACTACTGCGCTGATGGGCAACAATATATATGTCTTCTAAAAAGAAAAGCATTATAATAAACATTGCAAAATCTATCATTTCGGCGTATAAACAGCGGAACATTAGAAAAACATCTATTTACTTAGGATATAGATGTTAAGTTTCCGTGATATAATATGTCACAATTTCGAGTTCAGACGCTTTTTAACGTTTACATTGCGTTTATGCATCTGAACGAGAAACCGCGATATATTTGGTGATAGATCAAGCAAACCTAAAATCTATTTCCATTCTAACACATTCTACAAGAAATTTTGACTTAAAAGGGACACAAATTCGCACTACAATTTACGTACTGTTGTTTCCCCTGTTTTGCTGTTCCATTTCACCCCCGCAAACTTCCTGATTACTGTTTTTTTTTCTAAAAGAATATCAACAACCGACGGAATTGGTAAGTTTTTTTTTATTTATTATCACAGTTTAATACTTATGTTATTAGTTACGTCAAATTTAGCTAAAAGAATAAAGTAGCACAACATGTCAGCTTGGTCAAAACAGGTAGGGAATGGCCTGTCAGCTTTGGTCAGTACATGTAAAGATGGTTATCGTGTGACGTCACACATTTCTTAGCATGCAATGCGGTCCGCCATATTTGTGGTAAAGCCATTGTTTACCAATGTCTGCTTAGGTCCCTACAATTCGACGATTTAATCGATTATTTCGCGAAAGATGTCGTGTGTAATGGCTACAAAGTGCAATATGACTATATTAATACACTGGAGCTATTGTGCGTGAAAAGGACTTGAAGAAGACACTTGAAGTCGGACATTGCATATCCAGACATAGTGAACTATCTAGTGTTTCAGCAAAGTGCGACATCCACTTAAATATTGGTGGAGCTAGCTCCTAGACTTGTGCCAGGGTAGAACCACTGCGCACTGCAGGTTAGCTGGTAAACCTTCACGACCAGGACTCGAACTCATGCGCTGAGAGGCTGGGGAGTTACAAGTCAGCAACTGCTTGGACAAGGGCACTGCTAAACATTGCTTTTAAAACAGGGTCATTTATTATGTGTACTGTTTTCAATTCTTATATCATGTTATACTATTTTTTCATTGCTTTGAGTTCCTTAAAACCAATGTTATGGTTGTCATATTTATTAAATGTAATCGAATACCATTACCTGCTCCAATTTCCCCTAGCAGTCTGTTTGTTTCTTAACTGCTTTTGCTTTTCCTGTTTATTAATCGATGAATTTACTGTCATTAAATATTTGTTACCGTAAAATGTGTTGTTTTTAATTTGGAAAAGGTGTGGTTCTAAAAGAAGTACTGGAACTTGAATTCAATATTCTGTGAAATTATTATTCTAATATAATGGAAGTTTGCTAAATTTGCAGAAAGGTAGGACAATAATAAAAATAAAAACACTATGTGCTATTATTTATTGACAAATGTCAATGTGAAAGCAAAACCATTTTAAAAACTTAGCTGTAACAGCTAGTTCAGGCTCGTTCTGAGAATAGTTTGTTTCTTGTACTTAATTAGAGCTGGTATCTAACAGTTTGGACGATACAATTTTCTCTTATGCATTCAGATAAATGATTTTTGCTTGTAAAGATCCCGCAAAATGCTGTTTTATATTCCGGACTGTATCCTTTGGCTTTATGGTGAATAGAAGCTTGGTAATGGCGCGGAGTGAAGTTATAGAAGTGGTGATGACAAGAGAAATTAAAAACGTTACTCAGGAATGAAGCCATACAGTTGACACTCTAGCTCATGCCATACTCAATACACAACCATTTACTTATACCAATACAAACTGTCTAGGTTATGTATGACATTTTACTTTTGCCCATGTTGCCCCTGGCTATTTACAGCCCTTTGTCTGAAACGTGTTGTTTTAATAGTCTAGACCACATGGCTTTGCTTCCTGATGGCCAAAGGTCAGGTGCAGGTGGATTAGCATTACTTTCTCACGTGTATTTTAGGTTAAAAAGAAGTTTAATTAAAATATCTGAGTATTTATCAATATGACTATACATTATTTCAAGTTAACTAAATTAAGATTTCTGCAGTATTTTATGGCAAAAAAAAATCATAGTAGTATTTGTCACTTTGGGGAGCATTTTCCAGCAGGTAAATACCAGTAAATACCACTGGTAAATACCGGGGGTTGAATTTACCGCCCAACCTTGTTCTTACAGCCATGGACAAAAGCCCCTGAGGACAGAAGCCCCTGGGTCAAAAAATGTCAAGGTGGACAAAAGCCCCTGGGTGAATTTTACAACTAGGACAAAAGCCCCTGGATGAATTTTGCAACTAGGACAAAAGCCCCTTAATGAATTTTACAACTAGGACAAAAATCGATAACCATCTATTTAGCCTAAAATGACAGAAACAACATGGAAGTTATGAGTCTTTCTGTTGGAGAAATGTACCAACAGCACAAATGTACAATTTGACATGCATGGTCAGGGACAGCCGTCTTTAGCACTGTTGAAATTCATTGAATGAAATAGTCCTGTCAAAAGAATGGCCATTTTGTAGGAGAAAATGCCTATTGCGCAGCTAGTAAGATAGAACAAATAGTTGTATTTACTTACCTCCATTCTCTTTTCTTACGTCGTGAATAAAATCCAGTCGAATTGACCTTTACCAAATACAAGACAATATAAAAAAAATCAAAGACAAAGTATTGCTATATATAATAATATATTAATATTCGCAAAGAAACACTACACAAAGGTGACGACGTTCCAATCAAATCTAAAAATAAATTACCTAGATAAGGTACAGTATGATTGGGCGATATTTATAGATTTATGTTGTTTATTTCATTCGAAAAAAAATATGTATGTTATAAAATCCCCGTTGCGTCAACACACGGACCTGTGTGAATGCACTCGGTGTATCGTGGGTAAAGTAGTTCTTCAACATGGCTGTTATGAATACAGAAATGATTGCTAAAATGAACAAAACAAGTACGAAGAGGTATACAACAGATTATTTTGGCATTTTTTATATATTTTTATAGTTGAAATATGTTTCATGCAAACATTTTGAACTAAATTTTGTAAACGGTCCAGAACTTTGGTAATATTGTCAATTAAATTCGGTGTATAACAAATAATAGATGTCCCTCACTATACACAGCATTACCGTGTATATGCAATGAACGTAAAACGAAACCAACATTTGTTCATAATCTGGACAGTAGCCAATGTAATCTTAAGTACAAGTCACAATTAGGACAGCGTATTTTTTTTCAGAAAATATGCACTGTTAAGCTTTTATTAAAATATACTAACGAGAAAAAGGAACGAGTTTTACTAATTTACTTAGCACGACCGAAAAAATTATTCAACAGAAACTCGAACGATTTTAATCTGTTGATTACATAATCCGGGTACCCATGCAACTTTTCTTCGTGCAGCCCGTGCACAAAAATCACGTGTTCAGGTGACTGCAAATTTTACAGTCGTGTGTGTTAGTCGATATCATTAGTAAATTCAGATAAGTTTCTGACAATACTGAAGTTAACGACTATGCCTAAATTGAATTCTGAAGAGGCGAGCACAAGTTTTGTATATGATCGAATGTGGGCGATCATATGACCAAGTTGCTCGACGCTATATCAACCAGATACTACGCCCAGTGATTATCCATTTCCAGCATCGTCCAAATATATTTTCCCAACAGGACAATGCTCGTATTCATGTTGCTTATGTCATTTGGACCTTTCTACAAGACAACAACATTAATGTTTTGCCTTGGCGTGCGGGCTCCTCAGATTGCAATCTGATCGATCATGGGATTATATTGGACAAAGATTACGTCTCCATCAGCATTGTGTTGCATGATGATTGGGAAAGATTTCCAACGTATCTGCTGGTGTAAGCAACAAAGATCTTGTTCAGAGGTGATACAATTTTCTCCAAGATCCAAGTCCAGAATACAGCCATTGAATTGGTTCATAGAAGATTTGAGTCCGTCGAAATGCTTTATTTTGAGGTGTAGTCGGTGGGAAAATGTTTTAGAATCTTACGACCAGTGTGAAACTTATGTTTTCATACAACTTTACAATTAGCATACACTGGGGCGTTTCTGTTTCTCGTCAGTATAATTAATAATCAATAATTTTCCACTTTTAGAAAACGAAAGTAGAATTTACCAGGTCATGTAGGCGTACAGATCATTTGTTAGACCTAGTTTTTTCATTCAGTTGATCTAGTTTTAACAAATCTTTTAGTGATAGGAAATGCTTGCTGATGTATACCTTCTAAAGATGATACTATACCGCCTTTATTAGATAATGGCGTTTCTTTTAATGTATGTGTTTGTGCATTTCTTTGACTCTTGTCGTACACCACAATCAAATCCAGGACACCACAAGGAGCTTTTAGCGGCTTAAACGGTGAGTGCAAAAAAACAATATATATATATATATATATATATATATATATATATATATATATATATATATATATATATATATATATATATATATATATATATATATATATATATTATATATATATATATATATATCGTCATTATTTATTTATTAAAAAAATAAGTAACTTAAATATCGCTTCATGTTGGCATATCACTTGTAAAATGTGAATAAAATAACACAGAGACATCGAAAACAATGAAAAAACACATATAGATACATTAAACAAAAACGTTTGATATGTGACACGTTAAAGAACACTGTCATGAAACTCATGTGAATTGTACATTGTTTAGTTTGTCCATACATTTAGCAAAGAAGTCTTTAATCGATTTCTGTACTGTTCCTTGTGACATAACTTTATTATGATCCAGTTACTCCTCTGACACATGTCTACTTAGCGCCCATCTAACAACAGTACATGGCCACTTATATTCGTTATTTGCGTTACGTCATCGCGACACTCAACTTAGGCGCTCTTTTTGAAAGCTAATAATAGAAAACTGAGTGTACTGAATGTTACGTCATGATGTCTAAAAATAAATCACAGTTTCGGGAATCGATGTACATTTAAGTTTTAGTTGTCTGTTTGTTAAATTCTCGCATGTGACATTTTCATAAACATTGGTCGAAAGGGGCGTGAATTGATCCCTAGTGTCAAATCGATCATTGTAAAAATGTACCAGCAGGGTGAACGGATCAGTGCTATTAGTGATCTATTGGATATTCCTAGATCTACGGTGGATTATATTGTGAAAAAGTTTAATCGTACTGGTAGCGCGGAAAATTTGAAAACAAAACCATGGCAGTGTTTGATCTACGGCCGAGGTGCGCACATTTTAGGACGGCTTGTAAATGGTGACAGCAACTTTGAGAAAGGCTCCTTTGAAGGAAATTATGGCCAGATTTAATAAGACACGGAATGTGAAAGTGGGTGCAAGGACTGTGAGGAGGAGACTTAAGTTTCCTGGTTATCGAAAGGTTGTTTATAAGAAGAAGGTTGTCATCAAGGTTGGGAACATAGGGAAGCGGGTAGAATGGTGCCGGGGTAAGAGATGGAGGACTGTAGATAACCTTTGGAGGTATGTATTTTTTCTGACGAAAGTCAAGTTTGTCTTGGACAGGATCACCGTGTTTATGTTTGGAGGAAACAGGAAGAAGGTCTGAGACCGGACCTTGTGAAACGACGCGAACAGTGTCCGGTATTTAAGTTATGGTATGGGGATGTTTTTGTATCCATGGCGTCGGTACAATAGCGAAGGTTGACGGAAATATCAATGCGGAGAAATATATTCGGGTTCTCGAAGAACATCTTTGGCCAGTCATAGCCAGACATTTCCCCCTCCAATGACTGTACAAGATGAACAATGCCCCCGTCCTCCGCGCACATGTGGTGCAAAGATACATGGCCAGTAATAGGTTAAAGACAATAAGTTGGCCAGCCCAGTCGCCAGACTTAAACTTGATTGAAAATGTGTGGCTGTATTTAAAAAGAAAGCTGCAGGCTAGTGCTCACAACATAAAAACACCCGACGAACTTTTTTACCGCCTGGAGTAAATTTGGCGGTCCATACCCGCAGGGTATATCCAGAGACTTTACAAATCAATCCCAGACGTTTAGCCAGCGTAATTCGCTTGAAGGGTCATATGACGAAATATTAAGGTAAAAACAGTTTGTTTGTTTTTTGTTAAAAAGTTTGCATATTTTGCATTTGAAAAACACTCCCTCCCCTAAAACGCGCACGTCGTTAACGTGTTTTTTCGAAACAGTAGTAACCCTTGCCTTACGATTACGATAAGGCATTAAATTGTTATTGCGTCGGCAAACAACAGAAACACATGTACGAGGTACTATTAAATTCATAAATACCCTTTATGTTTATTGTGGATGGCTTAAAATGCTCTTTTAAAAGCACCGTGCAATATAACATATGTTAAGATATACAGATAAAAACGATTATACAGTAAACATATCATGATATATATATATATATATATATATATATATATATATATATATATATATATATATATATATATATATATATATATATATATATATATATATAGTTTTCGCAACACAATGTCATTTAGGGTAATGTTCTGCATTTTTGCTGTTATTTTTGTGCGTGCGTGAATCAATAACCTGTGATTAAATTGACTATTATGTATTATTTAAGTATCAGAGAAGGGTTGAGATAATACAGCTGTGTCAAGGTGTTAAACGAACATAAGGCTGCTATGTACCGGACCTGTTATGCCAGATATCAAACGAGTTAATTTAGACAATAAAAAAATCACAAGCAGCATTGGATGCAGAGGAGGAAAATCTTATCAAATCTTATTTTACACATAATTGGGATTTTCTTAAAAGATCTTCAAAACTGAAAATATTAAATCACATAATGACAATGTGTAGAATGTATACAGATGACCAACATAAAAGAAAAAAAGAGCTGCCGATGCCAATGCTGTTTTACAATGGAACACTCATTGTCCACCTTATTATAAAAAACATCTTTTCTCATTTTTTCATCTTTTATTTTTCCAGCATTCAGTGGTACAATCACACAAACATTCTATATTTACCTTCACATTTGAATTGGTGCATTAACTTAAATGTAAGTAACACATATATCAACTATACATGCACCATAAAACATCTAACATGCATAATTATTTCATTTTACTTTCAATTATCTTTCTTTAATATTATCTTTGTTTACATACAGCCACAGTCTCACACGTACTAACATACACGCACATATTATATTCCATACAAACATTTGTCTTGCATGCAAAGAATAATGTCCTTTGACTTTAAGCTGTTTGTTAAAAAATACAGAGATAGCATTGCCAATAAAAATATATATAAAAATTACAATAATTAAACAAGTTACGGTTTGGAGATTTTTGTATGTATATTTGTGTTGTTGTTTTTTTATTCTTTTGTTCTGGTAGTGGTGGTGGTGGTGGTGGTGGTGGAGGTGGTTATGGTTAGTTGATATTAGCTTTCCTCAAGTGTTTTGGAGTGTTTCAAATTCATTTTTAGTAAAGCAATTTCTTGAATAAGCCACACATTTTGTCCAAATGCAAAGCACGTATAAATAATTTTAATTCACTTCTTGTGACTTTACTGACATTACTGTGGTAAAGAATATAAAAAAACTTAACTGTAACACACTCAAATATCTCCAAGCGAATATGTGTTGGTTATATATCATTACTCTGCAAGCTGACTTAAAACAACATAAGTATTGTAATCAGTTTCATATCTGAATGGAAGCCATTTTAATTAAGGTATAAATCTTGTGATTTAAAGACAATAAGCATATAAAGAATGAAAAACTGGTCAAAAACATAATAACGTTAATATATTTGATTGAACGAAATGGTATCCTTACTGGTCACAAACGTAAGCATATTACAGCAGACACGCTTGATCTGTGAATCTATTGAGGGAGCGGAACATCTGGTATTGACAGACTGTGGCAGGACACCGAGCAATGCAAAGTTGGATGGATAGAAGCAGCCCATCCAACACTACTGTTGGTCATTTGGGAATCATTTCCATCAGTAGCCCGTTTCCCAGCTTCTGTGTCTTTGGTTGAAAATTTTCTGATAATATGTACGCATCGTATAACAATATAAAATTTTGCGATTTGTAAGTTGTAAACACGCTGCCCTTTTAGGCTTACGGCTTATGGTTTGAGAGGTAATCATGTCAAAAGTAGGTCACAGAGCCAAAATTGTCTTGAGAAGCAAGTTCTAACAATCAGGTTTTAGATAGTTCACGAAATTTACAAGACTGAAAAGGGTTATGATAATCATAACTGTTTTAATGTATCAAAATAAATGCAATGCATTAATTGAATTTGCTCAAGGATACAGTGGAGAGTATTGGCATATTATAAGTGCACTTTTTGTGTGAACTCTCCCTTAAATGTTCAGTGTATAATCTTCTTAATCCTTGGCATTGCTAAAATCAGTTCTCTTGCTGTAACAATAAATCTTCAAAGCAGTATTCATAAAGACTTACTTCTGTATCTTCCTGTCTTATGCTTCTTGAACTGCGGAAGATTGTCGATCTCGTCCGTCTCCAAAATCTGGACTTTTCACAGTCTTGCCCTCTATGCAATTTGACAACCATGCTACCCACGCTTTTAGTTATAATTATCAAAAAGAGACGGTCATGTTATTATTTTATTATATTGTGATTTTATGGAATTAGTAGTGAAGACTTTTAAGCATTTAAGATAATATTTTTCTCGAGTACCTAAATGACTATTTCAAAATCAAAATACAACATGTAACAGTAAAAAAATAAAGAAATAGGGAAGAAATATTATTGAGTTTTTGAGAGCTAAAATGTTTTAACATTGGGGGTACAAAGACGATGTGAAACTCGTGTGCGAGACATTTTAACGGTCTTTTTACGGTATAGCTTAAGACGGGTCGTGGTTGTAGGGAAAATAAAGGTAATCTTACCAGCATGTGCGTATGTCTGATGATGTTTATATCTTGTTACAATATGTTTAAAATATGATATCAGATTTCATTTTAATTTAAATTTTATAAAAAAAAAATATATTAAAGTGAACTTAAAGGAAAAGTGACTTCATCATATTTGTCTAGCAATAAATGATATGACAAACCAAACTTAACAAGATGACTTTTTAAGTCACGCTTCCTTCCAAATAAAAGACTAGCTGCATGCATATTAAGTGTAAAGTAAACGTCCAGGCGGTCCAGGCTAATTAGGGGATTAGCTGGTCATACGGATGCCAGTTTATCCGATAGACGATTCTAAATAGCATCCCTCTTACAAGAACTTAATTACATTAAACTATACCAGTGCTTTTGCTTTGTGTAAAAAATATAATGTCAAAATTAAACTATTTATTTATTTAAATGTATTTTATATTATAATAAACTTGTGTTACTCATTTTTAAAACTTCAGTTAATAAAATTATTTAGATTTAATGTGCATATGTGACGATGCTATCTTTTAGTGGTGAGAAAATTAGCTGAATACTCTGTGTTCAGTGTACAATGCTTAAAGAATACAAGCGCAAAAAAACCCACACACTTTCCTTAGTAACAATTTAATCATAATTTTCCAACGAGTTTTTCTTGATAATCCATGCAGAGTTACAAGAAAGATAGGCCAGCGAGTCGAGTGACGAGATGAAAGATGAAACATCCCGCATTTCTGCGTCTGATTACATTATTTTGACAAAAAGCCAACTTTTTTGTTTTATATGTAATCATATCACTTTAAACTTGTGTTTATTATATTCAATATTTTAAAAGTGAATAAAATGATCTGTATGACAAAGGACGATGCTACAATACTTAATGAAACAATGGTTGATTACTCCGTGTTCAATGTATACACAAATTTTCCGAAAATACATCGTCATACATGTATCCCTACTATCGTTGTAAATTGTTTACTATATCTATTCAGTGACTTACGTCTCGGTGACAATATGGGGCCAGAAGTTTTTAACAAACCGTATGTTTTCTATCACTTAGCTTAATTTACTTTAATCATTCGGTGCTGTGACAAGAATAGATTCTTGATACATCATTTCGACAAAAAGCCAACCTGTTTTGTTCTTTATGTATTTATAACACTTTAAACTTGTGTTAATTATAATCAATAAACTTGAAGTGAATAAAATTATATTTAGAAATGACAAAGGATGATGCTACAAGACTTAGTGAAAAATGGTTGATTACATTGTGTTCAGTGTATACACTCATTAACTGGTAAAAACATGTAACTGCAAAAAAACACAACTAAAATCAACTTTGAATACCATATCAATAATTGTTTTTTGGAATAATTATTTATAATTATATAAAATATTTCCATCTCAAAATATTTAGACTATATCGGTACTCAGATCAGCATTTACACGATAAATCTACACTTATTACATGCAAACACAGCGAGGCCATAGCGTAATTGAGGGCATTTTGAAGCCTCCTGAAGTTAGTTGCATTTATAGAGAGCTTTGTTGAACCGGAATTTTCACAAATACGAATATGTCACATGTGTGGTGAATTCGTACGAATTCATCCCCTCATGTGTGACAAGTTCGTACGAATATATCACAAGTTGGTGTTGTGAATTTTTAGAACCCCCTTTCTAGTGACACCTGTTAGTATGTACGAATTTTTCACAGCTTTAATAAAAAATCTGTGAGAAATTCGTACGAATATTTCACACGTAATAAAACAAGACAATCTTGGGTACAAGGCGATATGGAGTGGAAGTAATTTACTCATATGTTCATGAACATTTATGTTTCGTATGTACTATTATAAATGTGTACAGAAGTAACACTATTCTTAATAAATTGTAAGCTTTTTTAAGTCAATGTCTGTACATAAGAGTGATAATGTAAATAGGGTAATCAAAAGTTATCGTTCATAAATCTAAGAACAGCAGACCCCCCTAAATGTAATCTATAGGATTTTATTTGTAAAACGTTTCATATTTCATTATATGAGAAAGTTTGTCGTATATTGAGAGTAATAGTTCTAAGTTACTGCACTTCCTAAAACAAACGTTGTGGATATTAGAAGAATAAAGCCATTATGAACGTTTATTTTAATAATATATATAAATGGAGATAATTCAACAAAATATAACCTATTTATGAATTTGCTTTAAAATATTTCTCTCAAAATACATTTGCTATTACATTTATCCTTAATGCAATTTTAAAGTTATGTTTTCTAGACGGGAGAGAGTAATCTGTATACATTATTATACTTATTATTTTGTATAGTTTAGTTTGTCTATAATTTAACTTCAATTTGACCAAATAATTGAGAACGCGTAATTCGACATTTCTGTCATGAATATATTCATTTATTATTGTTCGTAGAGCAACTGTTCGAAATTCTTGTCTAAACACGAAAGCCGCATATATTTGTCAGCGGGGTGCGTGTATGTATAACAACATAGCAGTTATGCATCTTATTTTCAAACTTGTTTATGGAAATTAACACACTTTTCGGAAGACAGTTATTGCACATGTTAAGATATAGAAAATGATACAAAAATAATGTGTTTTAAGTTAGTTTTTATGTTACTTTATCAGTTTTCTCGTTTAATAATTGTGATCACGGCGTTAGCATTGTCCGAAAAATGTTGATGAGTAACTTAAATACACAAATTTCGTCGTTAACACACAATCATATGTTACAAAATAAGCCAAATTGAATCATAAATTTATGTTTAAGCAAGGAAAGGGAAAAAATGCTCTAATTTAGTTTTTTTATAATCATTTTATGACTCATGTCGCTGTTTTAAAAATATTAAAAAATCTTACTGCTAATTTGAATTTTAAACATGCATTAAAGTATCAGCATTAGATATTTTTATGATAAGTTACAATTTATTGATTAATGAAATACAATATGTTAGGAAGCTTTCGCTATTTTTACGTTTACCAACATAAAACAAGTTTACCTCAAAACATTCTACACACATTTACCATTATCACCCCCTAAGACCGAAATAGGATCTGTACGGTAAACCAGGGCCGCTGGAGTCAAATCAGCAAGAACACGATGACAAGGATAAAAGAAACAGATCGTGCTTCTAGGTTCTTTTACAAGATTTACCTATAAACCTTCATTAACTCTTAAAACCCCTGCTAACGTAGAGGTAAGCATCACAATCAGCTGTTGATTGGTCAATCACCCATCAGGCAGACTTTAATACTTTTCAAGTTATACTTTTGTGATTTTTATTTAATAACGGGATATGGATAAATTTGGGACATCCAGATTAATGGTTCTTGGTAACTTAATTTCTCTCAATGAGCACATTTTCAGTTGCAGCTTAAAACTACAATTTCGACTTTTGAAACAAGACTTGGACGAGATTGTATTATTTTGAGATGATGAATACTATGCTAATACTTATGGATGCTTTAATAAATCGTCTTAACTTAAACAAGGACCTACCTGTGAAACGTGATCATTCTTAAATGCCTAAAGGTAGTGGCTTATTGTCTTGACATGTATTTGAAAATGAAAACATTATCGGATATCACCTTTACATGGACCCTGAGTACTGATAGGCTACGGATTTTGGACACAACCAGTTTTTAAACAACTTGTTATGTACAATAGTACACCAGCGTTTAAGGTTACGCTAGTCAGGTTAAGGGGTTGTTTACCGTAGCATTCGCGTGACTGCTAGAAGAAAAGGATCATGCTAGAAAGTTCAATTGTTTATTTTTAACTGGTTTTCGACAATGTTCTGGGTACGTTAATGTTCTGGAAATTCTTTGGGAATATATAAGGGCGTGTTTGCCGAATTAAAGTTAAGTTTGGAAGTTTGGATAAAAAGTTTGCTTTAGAGATAGGACATATAATTTGGAAATACTTGCAGCTTCTATTTTAAATCTTTCTGTTTTGGAACTTACGTGGACTTACTATATTCTACAGTGGCATAAATATTAAAGTGTTGAATTTGGATTATATCAACTGTGCTTATCTACGAGAACATTCTACCGAAAACTCTTCAGGATTATTCGACACTGGATTGTTTGTTGTATTGTTAAAGGGACACCTCCTAAAGGGACAAACTGTTAGCTAATATTTATTTTGCCTTCTGAAATTTTGTTTCATTTATTTGTTATTGTTTTATTACGCCATATTTTAATTATTTTTAAAATAAAACATTATTGTACTAGTTTGTTGCTGGCTTGTTCTTTCTGTTCAACCATTTTGTCGTTTAGTAAACGTGCCACTTTATAAATAAACTTATATAGCGCGACGGGTCGTAACAGAAATTGGGGGCTTGTCCAAGATTTGAAACGTTAAAGGATAACTCTGCTATTTTTGTGGGTTTTTTTTTTTGTTTTTTTTTTTTTGTTGTTTTCTTGTTTTTTTTTCTTTTTTTTTTGTTTGTTTGTTGTTTTTTTGTTGTTGTTTTTTGTGTTTATTTTGTTTTGCTTTTTGTGAACAAATTTTCTACAAACCAGCAACAAGCTACCATGGCATTTAATTCGGAAAAAATTATTAAGTCGCCTACCCAAGAGGAGTTTAATTTGGCCAAAAAGTCTGATTTGCTCGACATCGCTGCTCATTATAATGTTCCTGGAATTAAAGTATGCATGCGAAAACAGGCTATTTGCAACATGCTTATTCAAACTTTGATTGATGACAACATACTTTCGACTGACTTTATGTCGTTTGTTAAAGAAGATGTGTCAGACCAGGACTTAGAATTAAAATTGCAGTTAGAGAAATTAAGAATGGAGAGAGAAGAGCGAATAGAATTAGAAAGGTTAAAGTTGGGAGAAAAGAAAATGGAACGAGAAGAGAGAGAAAGAGAAAGAGAAAGAGAACGAGAAGAGAGAGAACGAGACGAGAGAGAGAGAGAGCGGGACAGACAGTTTCAGTTAGAATTGAAGAAACTAGAAAGAGCAGATCAGACGCCCATTCAAAATAAAGCATTTGATGTGTCAAAGAATATTAGACTTGTTCCTCCATTTCAAGAAAGGATGTTGACAAATACTTTTTAACATTCTGAGAAAGTTGCAGATAACTTGAAATGGGCAAAAGAGCACTGGACTTTACTTCTGCAAACTGTTATGTTAGGTAAAGACGTGAAATCTACACACAGTTAAGCATTGAACAGTGTTCTAACTATGATCTTGTCAAAGATTACATCCTTAAAGGCTATGAACTGGTCTCTGAGGCATATAGACAAAAAATTAGGAATTGTAAAAAAGAAACTAATCAAACACATGTTGAGTTTGCTAGAACAAAAGCACAGTTATTTGACCGCTGGTGTTCATCTAAAGGAGTAGAACAAGACCATGCAAAATTACGGCAGCTTATGCTTATTGAAGAGTTTAAACGCTACATCCAACCTGACATTAAGACCTTGATTGATGAAAAGCAAGTTGAAACTTTAGATGAAGCTGCTCGTTTGGCTGATGACTATTCTTTGACTCACAGGGTCTCATTTGTTCCAAAACCAAACTTCACATCTACACTTAGCACTACAAGAAATACTAATTCAAGTCCACATGCAAATGCTAAGTTAAAACAGAATAGTAATTCTACTCGCCTTTCAAGTCAGTTCAGTTCACACAGACAAAACAATCTGGTGAACGAAATACCTCATTCAATGTTACTTGCAATTATTGCAAGAAAACTGGTCACCTCATTTCTGACTGTTTAAAATTAAAGGAGAAGCAGTCTAGTGGTGTGTACAAACCAACAGGCCTCACCACTTTCAAGTCAAGGCCACACAATTGTGTCGAAGTTGACACTTTTGAACAGGCAAACAAAGCTGATTTCTTGCCAAAGGCAAAAGAGCCTTTTTATACCATTGAGGTTTCAAAACCCAACTCTGACTCTGTTAGATATTTATGAGCCATTTACGTCAAATGGTTTTGTATCACTTCCAGGTAATTCTTGTCCGCCTACCCCTATTAAGATATTAAGAGACACAGGGGCGTCCCAATCTCTTATTTTGGCAAACTCCGCACAGGGTTTACGATATCGCTACGCTCGCTTAAAACCACTGCCATCATAGAAAATCACGTGACGATAGTAACCAACAGGCAGATTAGCTATGACGTCTTTGCCTGCCAACAGAGACTGCAGACACTCGATCTGTTTGGGTTTCGCATTTATGGAGGAGTCAAACCCCGTTGTTACTTTGTGAATTTCTTCAACAGTATCCATTGATTGTTTACATTGAACCGGTGTAACACTGAAATTTCGCTCTCGGCGAAAGGACGGAAAAGGCCAAGTTGTTACGATTGTAGTGATAAATACATTTTTTATTCTTTATCGTTAGAATTTGTTTTTTCATCCATTAATAGTCGTTTTTCTAACATACACATTCATTCCGATTGTCATTTTACTGAACAAAAATTAAAAGTAAAAAAATCAAATCCCTCCAGATCTGGAAGGATTTCTGTGTGGTAGCAGAGATTCTCCTTACTGAAAGGGGGAGATCACTGCGTTGGAGATTGTTATTTTGGCAGATATTCTGCCGTTTTCCGAGAAGTCCTTCTCTGGAATTAGTGTTGTTATTCAGGGTGAAGAGTGTGGTTCTTTAACTGTTCCTCTCCATAACATTGTTTTGTCTTCCACTTTAGTTAGTGGTTTAGTGTCTGTCGGTCTTAGATCTTCATTACCTTTTGAGGGTGTCCATTTGTTGCTAGGCAACGACTTAGCTGGATATAAGGTCGTGGTAAACCCAATCGTAACTGACACACCTATCATGGACAAACGTCCTGATCCTGCTAAACAGGAAATTCCTGATCTTTATCCTTCTTGTGCAGTTACTCGTTCTATGGCTAGCAAAGCTATCCAGAGTTCGGCTAAAAACGCCGTTGACAAAAATGTCACTTCTAATGTTGACTTGGCTGACACTTCTATAGGTCAGATTTACAACGAGGCTAATGACCCGTCCCTTAAACATGTAAGTTCGTCACATTCTGATATGTCAACATTTTCAACTGATGTTCATTCATCCAATGACAAATTTGATGATAAAAGGTCAAGGTCACAATTTGTTCAGGACCAACACAGTGATCCTGACATTTCTTGCTTGTTCAAGAAAGGTTTTACCTGAGAATGAGATTTCATGTGCGCAGGTCGGTTATTATGTACGGAATGGTGTTTTGATGATAAAATGGAGACCACCAGATGTTGCAGTTGATGATGATTTGGCGGTTAACCATCAGATTGTAGTTCCCCGTCAGTATAGACAAAAAATTTTAAGTCTGGCTCTTGAATCACCTATGTCTGGTCATTTAGATATCAGAAAGACCCACAATAAGATCCTTAACCACTTCTTCTGGCCAGGTCTTAAGTCTGAAGTGTCTCAGTACTGCAACTCTTGTCACGTTTGTCAAATGGTTGGTAAACCAAATCAAACGATTCCCAAAGGTCCGTTACAGCCGATTCCTGCATTTAAGGAACGGATTATTGGAATTATAATAGACTGCGTTGGACCTTTGCCTAAGACAAAGTCAGGAAATCAGTTTCTCTTGACCATCATGTGTGCTTGGACACGTTTTCCTGAAGCAATACCTTTAAGGAATATTCAGTCAAAATCGATTGTCAAGGCTCTTGTCAAATTCTTCACATGTGTTGGCCTCCCTAAGTCAGTTCAATCGGACCAAGGTTCGAATTTCATGTCTGGTATATTTCAGCAGGTCATGCATGAGCTAGGAATCAAACAATATAGGGCATCTGCTTATCATCCTGAAAGTCAAGGTGCCTTAGAGAGACTTCACCAGACATTGAAAAACATGATTCGTACTTATTGCTTTGACACTGACAAAAGCTGGGATGATGGAATCCCATTGCTCTTGTTTGCAGTTAGGGAGTCAATACAGAAGTCTCTTGGATTTAGTCCATTTGAGCTTGTGTTTGGTCACTCTGTTCGTGGACCGTTTAAACTACTTAAGGAAAAGTTCCTGTCTGATGATGAGTCATCATTAAACTTGTTAAAGTAAGTATCTGATTTCTGAGAAAGGTTATCAAAAGCTTGTGAATTGGCAAGTTCAAATCTCAAAGCGGCTCAGGGAAAAATGAAAGTTAGATATGATATTAATACTCAAACTAGATCTTTCAAACCAGGTGACCAGGTTCTTGCACTATTGCCAATCCCATGAAAACCATTACAAGCTAGATACTTTGGGCCTTACATTGTTGAGAAGAAATTCAGTGACCTCAATTACATAATACTTACTCCTGGGAGGCGAAAACAAAAACAAATGTGCCATGTTAACATGTTGAAGTTGAACATTGAGAGAAACAGCTAAAATGTTAGTAAACATGTGTCAGTTGTTCACTCTGTCCCACCTGATTTAGACATTAATAATTCAGTTAGTGACAGTGATATTGAGATCAAAGTGGATCCTTGTCCCACTAAGCTGAAAAGCTTGGACATTCTGAGGAACATTGATGGGAAGTTCATACATCTGGAACCGGATCAAAAGGCACAGTTGAAACAACTTGTTCGTGAATTCCAACACTTGTTTCCTGACATTCCAACACGAACTGATAAAATCCAACACGATGTAATCGTTGAAAGTGAAGCTGCTGTTAAACAACATCCATACAGAATGAATCCATCAAAATAACAATATCTAAAAAAAGAAATAAAGTTTTTACTGGACAATGACTTTATTGAGCCTAGTCAGAGCAAATACAGTTCATCGTATATTCTTGTGCCCAAACCAGATGGAACATATAGACTTTGCACTGACTACAGAACGATCAATATCATCACAAACACAAACATATCCCATACCAAGGATGGATGATTGTATTGACAAAGTTGGGAAAGCCAAATTTGTTACTAAGTTCGATCTTCTGAAAGGATTCTGGCAAGTACCTCTTACAAACCGGGCAAAAGGAATTGTCTGCATCTGTGACACCAGAAGGACTGTACCAATACAATGCTATGCCATTTAACATTAAGAATTCACCAGCAACGTTCCAACGACTCATTAACTCTGTCATTTCTGGACTTAACGGGTGCGATGCCTACATCGACGACGTCATCATCTATTCTGAGACGTTTGCTGAACAACTGGAAATCATCCGATCTTTCTTCAACAGATTGAGTTAGGCAAAGCTAACCATCAACCTAGATAAAAGTGAATTTTGTCATGCTACGTTGACCTTTTTAGGACATGTTGTGGGACAGGGTCATGTAAAACCTATTGAAACAAAAGTTATGGCTATTTCTGAGTTTCCAATACCTACATGCAAAAAGCAATTGATGCGATTTCTTGGTATGGCAGGCTATTACAGAAAATTTTGTAAAAACTTTTCTGACCTTGCAGAACCTTTGACAAACGTTCTCAAAAAAGGTATATCATTTGTATGGAGTTTTCAATGTCAAACTGCATTTGACAAATTAAAAGCTGTACTTAAGAGCTCACCAATTCTCTTAGCACTAGACTTTGGTAAAAGTTTTTCAATGGCTGTTGATGCTAGTGACGTCGGTGCTGGTGCTGTTCTGTTACAGTAAGATAGTTAGGGTATTGATCATCCCGTGTGTTTTTTCTCAAAGAAGTTTAACAAACATCAGAGAAATTATTCTACAATTGAAAAAGAGTGCCTTGCTCTTACTTTTGCTATACAACATTTTGAAGTGTATTTAACTTCTTCAGTTAAACCTATTGTTGTGTTCAGTGACCATAACCATTTCAAGTTCTTACACAAGTTAAATACGAAAAACCAAAGGTTACTAAGGTGAAGCCTGCTCTTACAAGAGTTTGATTTAGAAATCGAACACATAAAAGGAAAAGACAATGTTATACCTGATGCTCTGTCTCGTATGTAATTGTGTTAACTGAAGCACAATATGTTATTACACGTTTATTCAAAATAGTACATGTATTTTGAACTTTGTATAACTGTTATTGTGTTATATTGATTACCGTTTGTTTTGATATGATGTATGGTAAAAATGTAATGCATGCAATGTGTAACACTAAATTGTGTAAATTTGAAATATCATATGTTTTGATATTATATCTGTTTAATTTGTGACACTTATATAGTATTTTGTATCATTGTTGCAATAACTTACTTAATTGAGTAATTGAGTAATTGTAAATTTAATATTCTAAAAAGGATTTATTGCATAAATGTATTTGAAAATGAAAACATTATCGGATATCACCTTTACATGGACCCTGAGTACTGATAGGCTACGGATTTGGGACACAACCAGTTTTTACACAACTTGTTATGTACAATAGTACACCAGCGTTTAAGGTTACGCTAGTCAGGTTAAGGGTTGTTTACCGTTGTGGTTTTGATGACGTAGCATTCGCGTAACTGCTAGAAGAAAAGGATCATGCTAGAAAGTTCAATTGTTTATTTTTAACTGGTTTTTCGACAATGTTCTGGGTACGTTAATGTTCTGGAAATTCTTTGGGTATATATAAAGGCGTGTTTGCCGAATTAAAGTTAAGTTTGGAAGTTTGGATAAAAAGTTTGCTTTAGAGATAGGAAATATAATTTGGAAATACTTGCAGCTTCTATTTTAAATCTTTCTGTGTTGGAACTTACGTGGACTTACTATATTCTACAGTGGCATAAATATTAAAGTGTTGAATTTGGATTATATTAATAACATTCGTGTATTGTTTTACCTTTGGATTATTTCTACTGTGCTTATCTACGAGAACATTCTACCGAAAACTCTTCAGGATTATGCGACGCTGGATTATTCATTGTATTGTTAAAGGGACACCTCCTAAAGGGACAAACTGTAAGCTAATATTTATTTTGCCTTCTGAAATTTTGTTTCATTTATTTGTTATTGTTTTATTACGCCATATTTTAATTATTTTTTAAAATAAAACATTATTGTACTAGTTTGTTGCTGGCTTGTTCTTTCTGTTACACCATTTTGTCGTTTAGTAAACGTGCCACTTTATAAATAAACTTATATAGCGCGACGGACGTAACAAACTGAACATGTATACCTTGTTAGTATTATATGAACATGTAGGCAGATTCTCTTAATTTGAAAAGATTTTAATTTGTTTCCTTGTAATACAATCTCGTGTCGTGGATGTTACTTTTCATGTATACGGGAAAATAATTCTTCCCTCTTCGTTACATTATTACCAAATTCACATGTAAACGTCCCTTTTGAGGTAACTACCTGTTGTATTTAAGCAATTTTGGTTGGCTTTTGGTTTATTAAATTTAACAGAAAGTGAAATATTTCATATTTTGCTCGTGTGTAATTGAAGATAATATAGTGTATGGCATAAGTCCTATCTTGTCTAGTCTTAGTTAGCAGAGTTTTTATTGAATTGATCCATTTTTTATTTTTATGATAAATTTCTTTCATTGATGCTGTCAACTGGTCCTCATTTCCCCCAGCTACATGCGACACGTGACCGTGTCAAGGCGGGAAAGGGGAGGGGAATAAGTGGTTGTACGCGGTGATAGAATATACAGAATCATGAAGTGTGAAACCAAATTTAGCACAGACGTACAATTGATAAGTTATGTGCTTTCAATACGGTTAACCTCAGAGCAAATAGATATCCCGTTATCCCGTTAACCGTGGACATCACTAATTTAAATAGTAATGAAGTATTTCTAAACCTATCAACATCCGCTATTACTGTTACTGTTAATATATTGATCAATGCTTGATCAGTGGATTAATAGTACGATTCACGACAAATGTCCGGCCTTAAATTTAAAGAGGGTAGGGCGGGCGTGTGTATGAGAAATACATGTGCACACACAGACACACACACACGCGCACACACGCACACAATCTCCTTATTATAAAACAACACAATCCTTGTACACAATAAATCTACACAATAAATCTTGATGGGGTGCAAGAAGACAAACAATCGGAACACCTCGGCTAATAAAGTCTGCATCGCTGGTTGGGCAGCGGACAGCGAATTGCGGGTTTTAAATGCACGGCAAACTCCGCACAGGGTTTACGACATCGCTACGCTCGCTTAAAACCACTGCCATCATACAAAATCACATGACGATAGTCAGATCATGTGACAGAAGCAATATGGCGGCTGTGTTGTTGGCGTGATTTTACGTCGCTGTTACGATTGTAGTGATAAATACATTCTTTTTTTTTTCTTTATCGTTAGATTTGTTTTTTCGTCCATTATTAGTCGTTTTTCTAACATACACATTCATTCCGATTGTCATTTTACTAAACAAAAATTAAAAGTAAAAAAATCAAATCCTTCCAGCTCTGGAAGGTTTTCTGTGTGGTAGCAGAGATTCTCCTTACTGAAAGGGGGAGATCACTGCGTTGGAGATTGTGTGCACGGTCATTATCTTTCATCAGAATGAAATCAGGACCGACATCACCAGCGTATGTACGTACATGGACGTCCAAAATCTCATTGATGTATCTGTCTGCCGTCAATATACCGGTTTCAATGACGTGTAGGTCCGTCTTTCCATGGGCGCTTATGCTCGCCCACACCATGACTGAATCCCCCGCAAAAATGGTCATGTTCTGAAATGCATACTGGAGCTAAGCGTCCATTTGGCCTTCTCCAAACCCTAACCCGTCTGTCCGTAAAGTCTAAACAAACCTGGACTCATCAGTGAAGATTACCGTGGTCCTGTCATTAATGGTCCATGTTACATGAGCATGCGCCCATTGCAGACGTTCTTGAATATGGTGTGGTGTCAATGGGATGCGAATTGCTGGCCGCCGTGACCTCATCCCAGCATCGTGCAACCGGTTTCTAACAGTTTGTGTGCTTATACGCACACCATTTGCATTCTGGAAGTTGTTACGTAAGGTCGTGGCGTTACGGAACCGTTTGCGCCTGGCCTGAAGCACGATAAATCGGTCCTGAGCTTGAGTCGTTGAACGTTCCCGACCTCCGGCGTGCCGATGCGAGACAATTCCAGTCGTGTGGAATCGATTCCATATTCTGGAGACATGCGCAACATACCTTTGTCAACGCTCAGCCTCCGGCATTCCTGTACCCCTGTTCATCTCAGCATCACTAAGATGACGTAAAACTGGTCGATTTGCCATAGTTTTGTTAATTTCAAACAATAACACAAGAAAAATACTGTTACATGTACAAAAGTACACATAAAATTGAAAGAACGTGGCCATAAAACCCAAATTTTCATGGGTATGCTTTTCCACGAGCTAATCGTACAAGGTGTACATGACAAACCGAAAAATTAACTGCACGATTGTGAGGTCCGTGTACAGGTTTATCAATAGCAAATTTTGAGTAGTATATTATATTGTATATGTAATATTTTTTAGTTCTGATATCAAGTTATGTACTTTTAACATTAACTTTATACTGGCACTTTGTGGGCGTTTAACTAAAAGCCAAAGCCGTATTGTTTAAACTCTTTTATTGATGCTAGAGTATGTAATAACTATAAGAGTAATAGTTGGGAACTGATTGGATAGAGATAGACAGATAGGTAGAGAGATAGTGGGTGGGGCTTAGAGGGGCTGATTAGCAGTTATTGTAGACTAGCTACTAGTACAAGTTTATGACAGTATGTATGGGGAAAGGTCTATGAATCTCAAAACCTACTATTATGTTACTAAAACTCCCTGACCTATATCCCCATCATACACTACTGCTGTTGTTTGGCGGCTTTTATTAGGCGAAAATATACCACTGTTCAACATTAGCTCGACGACGAAAATTGATCTTTCTGGTGTGTTTTGGGGACGGTTAATACATATCGCCAAGACACTTGTTGCTTGCTGGCGCGATGTTAATTCCGCTACCCTGATTTCAAAGTTGTTGCTCGCCAGCTTAAAAGTAGTACACCTTAGACGTGGTTGCCCCTTCTTTAAAACTACCGGCGCCTTAATAAAGGCCTGATTTGTCATTGGTTAACAAACATATGGTACGTTCACCTATGGGTAACTCCTCATACAAAGAAATACATGCTCAGGGTCTTCCTCGAACACCTCGGCACAAGGACCCGACAACATCTTAAACGATACAAATGTCAAATCATCACTCACAAAGACACCACAAGAACAAACAGTGAACACGCGAGGTCATTTTTTTTAGTTTGTCGTAATTTTAACAAGAGCTAAGACCATATTAACAGTTCAAAACTGAGAATGCTAGACAACTCGCCCCAAACCAACTCGCGTCAGGTAAAATTCGCCGCAATATCGGATCACTCTCTCCAAGAATACTCTGTATACTGCGGCAAGCGTTGAAAGCTGATCGTTTACAACATGATTGTTGGTGTTAATTGTAGTCCGACCATGCTTTAAGATCGTGATATATGTAGAGACTCAATCAACCATGTCGCTAAAGGGTTAATCCAACAGCATTGCTTTTGGAAGTGCCTACATGCACTACATATATAATCATATCCACTTTCCTATTGGTTTTCTATTTCATACATATTTTGTGTATTCAAGTAATGTCATATATACCGGCCGCAATAGTTGAGGTGGTAGAGCGTTGGCTTGCAGATCTGGAGGTCGCGGGTTCAAACCCCGGACAGGTCAAACCAAAGACTTTAAAGTTGGTAGTGGCTTCCCTCCTAACGCTTAGGGCTAAGGGGACAGCATTATGCCTGGCTCGTCAGAGTCCCTATAATGGACTGGCCAGGTTCAGTCCCTTGGCACCTCATAAGTGCCCTTGTGCTGTAATGATAAAAATGTCGCTGCACAGTATCGGCAAAAATGCCGGCAAATCCCAAAGGTCGTATATATTTATATTGATTACCAATCAAAAATAAGTTACTAGTCACTAGCAATAAGGCAATTATAGTTATCAATTATTTATACCTTGGTTACCAATCAGTCATTGAGTCAATCAGTTCATAAGCATGAATTAAGTTCACTCAGAGGCATTATCTTTTAAAGTAAATAATGACCAAGCCACTGCGACTGATATAAGTATTACTGTATTTGATACCATGTAACAATAGATTTTTAATCTTAAATAAGATATATATGTGCTACAACAATCGTTCTCTTACTACCGATAATTGATCTCCTTATTTTTTTTATTTTATCAATTATGGATGTATATGTATGCATGTATCACTATTTATCAGAGATAGATGTGCTGTGTTACATACATGTAAACTCTCCCACATTTGAAGGGAGACTCCCACTTTTAAGGTTCCAAATTATTTGAAAAATGAGGGGTGTTTCACTCATTTTCAGAAATTTCCTTACTCGGAAACAGATAATTCCCTTCTTTGTTATTGTAAAAAAAAAAAAATCTCCCTCTTTGCAATTGGAAATCTCCCACTTTGGCCTCAGATAAAGTTTACATGTATGATATTATCTTAAACTGTATTTGTTTGTTCACAAAAATTGTTCTCTTACTACCTTTGCACTGTCCATGGAATAAAGAAAACATAAAATACAAAATTACACATGGCAAACAACAATTAATACCCCATCATATTAATAACCCCCCAAAGCATTGCAGCGTATACATGGGGCCAGTTGTCCAACATTGGGGCGACTTTAACCTGGCACAAGTTGGTTTGGCATGATTTGTCCTGTCAACCCAAAACACCTTTTTTTATAAATACAGGAAAAAAATCAGGCAGGACATTTACTGGTCCCAGAGTCATGGTCTGATATTCCTACCATGCTTTAATTTCTTAATTTAATATCAGACACCACCAGAACTGATACATTTTTATGTATTAAACATGTTTTAAATACATGTTTTTAAGAAAACCTCAGTGTGTAGCAAATTAATAACCCTTATTAAGAAAGAACATTTAATATTTTTTTCAGTGCACCACTCAACAATGGCATCAAGTTTTGCTGAGGCGGAGGAGCATGCCAAGTCTCTTTCAGTGTGTATGTTTTGTCTGAAGGAAGCTGTAAAGTATACATGTCCTCGATGTAATCAGCCCTACTGCTCAGTCACCTGCTACAAGTCTGAAAAGCACCAGGACTGCTCAGAAATGTTCTACAAGGATTGTTTTATGGAAGGTTAGTGCAAACAGAAATGTTGACTCCAGTTTTAGGAAATATTTTTCAAAAATCTGTAGCTTGACCACTCGTTGAATAAGTAGGACACTATTTTTCTAACCCAAGCACAGCTTTGCTATAATGCTCAAGTTTGCAAGTACTCTTTAAGTAAACATCATCAAGCCATTTGATAGTCAAGCACACTGTTTTATGACAGCTTTTTTACGAAAGGTAAAGGCATTGTATGTAGCATTGAATGCCAAGGTAGTTAACTTTACACGATAGTAGCACCTTCTTTTATTGATGCTGTATCTATATGCCAACTAAATAGTAAAAAGGGGACCTGTGTGGCCTAGTGGATAGAGCCACTTACTCCTCTGACTCCCTTACAGATGAATGCTTAGGTTAGACTTTCAGTCAGAGGAAGAGTTATAACGTGGGCAAGTCTTCCAGCTGACTTGTGGTGCAGCAGTAGTTCTACCAAGATATTTGTGAGTTGTTAATACAATCTGCCATCGTTATACATGAATCCAATTGTCTTTTTTTAAACTTTGACTTGTAAGTTATATATCAAACACTCTTAGGTCTGAAAGACTTCAAAGCCGATCCAGCAGATAAACAGAAGATTCTGGAGATGATACAACGAGCGGAGACTGAGCCAGATCTGGGTGACCTTGATGATGAAAGTAATGACCTATATGACAGACTGGCTGACCTTGACCTAGATAAGGATGCAGCCAAAATCTGGGACAGGTTGACAGATAAGGTTAGTTTGCTTATATATTGTTTACAGTTGCTTTAAGGCAGTGTTCAGTTGCTTAAATAAAATACAAGGTTTAAGTAAAACTTATCATATTACTTGAACTAACTGAAGCAATCAATCTTCACGCTAAACTTTTCAGAGCACAAGCCCAGACGGGCGATGTTTACTAGCCCGAAGCAATAACCACTAGCATGAACTATTTCCAAACATTATTCATAGGTAATTGTAACCATGCAGTAATAATTGTTTATTATACTGTGATAAGTAAACATCTTTCTCCACAATGATTTTTATTCTCTGAAGGACAAGAGAAGGAAGAAAACTTGTTTTTCTGTCATCTCAGTTTCTTCATCATCACTAGCTTCATGTAAATCATCATTATTAGGAAGCATTGTGGGATTGAAAGGTTGGCATTTGACGTTGCAAATGTTATGATGGTGCGATTCTTAGCAAATGGCACCTTTGATGTGAAAAAAATATAATAAATCATTTGATTTTTGTTAACAGGCTCACATAGAACTCGTCCAATTGGGCTCGCTAGCTGCATTTTCTATTTTACCGACACAAAATTTACTCAGCTTGGGCTTCGGGCTATTTGTTTAATGAGAAGACTGAGCATCTTTACTTCTGATAGGTTTTGCTATTGTCTTTAATAAAGAAAAGGTCTTAAATTAAGGTAACTAAAAGGATTTAACCATTATGGTATTAGTTTCTGGCTAAAATTATTTAGGTAAAGAACAAAAATATGTTGGGACATTGTAAGGTCGACACAGTGACAATATCAACTTCAGTTGTCCTGACAATGATTACTGACTTTTGAGAATAGTGTCAGTTTCATATTGCTTAAGCTACCTAAAACAGGTGAAATACTTATAACAAAATGTAGATTCCTGGTAACTGAGACAATTAACATTTTCATTAGTGTCTTTTGTCCGGGATCTGATCTTATACCAAGACATATCAGTCTTTTAAAAAATACCCTTGTGCAGGTTCTCATGAATGGGCAGATAATTAGCTTGATAATTGTATTTTACTCCCCAGAGTGTCAGTGTCGGTGCTGGCATTGCCGTAATGCTCAGGTACTGTCAATCACTTGAAAAGTCAGGTACGCTGTCATTGACAGCTCCTGTTCACACAATATTCTAGGACTGGTTGGCAAGGTGTCAGGATAATTTGACTTGTGTTATGATGTCATATGTTGATGACATGCTTTAATGACACAGGCAGCACTGTATATGCTTAAAGTTACACCATTTCTGTACAGTTGAAGGACTGGTGGTAAATTATTTAGAAAAGTAGGTAAGAGTGGTAGTGTATTACTTAGAACAATAGATATACAATACAGAAATAAAAATTATAATAAATTGGAATGTTGCAGGAGAAAAAAGAATTTCAAACCATGGTTAGCGATGGTCGCCTTGGCAATCTGATGGAGATCTGGACACCTTGGTGGTCACCAGGAGCAATGCCCTTGGTAACAGAGGTTACCACCGAAGCAGACAAGAAATTAAAACAAATGGTTGGAGGAAAACCAGACATTCTGGCTAACATTCCCAAATTGTCAGCCCTAACAAAGGCAGTCCCTGCAAGTGATATCAAATACAGTATTGTTAACATATTGTACGCTTATGCCTTTATTTGTCGGCTGCATAATGGAGAACATGCTGCCATGGCAACTGAAAGTGCCAAAGATTTTATGGAGCTAAGTGACGTTATAGGCCGACAGGCAACACTCGAGTCAACTAGTGATGCTATTCAGGCAAGTGTGAACAGGTTACAATCTCAGGGAAGTTTGTATGAATCTACCAACCAGTTCAACATCAATGTTATGAAAGACGTAAAACTTATCATAACATCATCCCCATCTGATAACCCTCTAGATTTCGTCCTTAGTTCACTCTCAGAAGTTTGTAGGATTATGAAGAAGGCTTACAAACTCACAGCAAAAATGTCAAAAACAGATAGGCTTTCAGAAAAACAAAGGAAACAGCAGGCAGCTCAGAAGTCGATGTTGTTCAAGTGTGTGAAAAAATGTGAGTTTCTGCTTAGCTGGGTTCAGTCCTATGGAATGTGTTTGTATGGACTGATACCAGAACTAGAGCTGGAGATTGCACGATGTGAGGACGAGTTAGAAACAGTGGAGCAGTCAAAGCATAGCCTAGAAGCTGAATGGGGCGGGCAAGTGAGGCCACGCAAGAAGGCTTTGATTGAAGAACTGTAATTTTTGTTATAATATTGTGTTAAAATGTATCACTATTGATAGCGTTATTGATTTTTAAACATTCACTGTAACAATTTGTATAGTTATTAGTTTTGTTGGATTAAGTACACATTATTATCAGTGTTCCAGCCTTGATACTAAATATACTCAGAAAGGGTAATGTATAATCTTTTGCCCATTTTTCAGAGCGACTTTAGTTAGTTGTGTTTTCTTGTCAAAGACATGGTGCTAAAAATAACAAAACTTTATAGAATTTATTTGTGTTGTTTTATTTGTTATAACAACTACGATACATTTTGGAAAATTATATTATAGAAATTATATATATATACCTTGCCAAGTTCTACAAAACAATACACTATATGTCAGTAATTGGACTGCAGAATTTGAAGATATTACTTATGATAACTGATTTTTAACCTTGGCTACTGTGGTGTAGTGGTAGTGCACTTAGTCATCATCCCCTTCCCAGCTATGGAGGTCAATTTTTCATGTTGATTTTCAAATTATTATTACAGTTGCTTATTACTGAAGTCATAGTTAACAGATTTCTTTTATAAATGTTTGGTATACCACAAAGCCACAACTATATATACTAAAACTTTAGCAAGGAAGAAAAAAACATTTTGTTAGTAAATTAATAATTTATCTTTATGGCCTTTGGACATGACTATATATTTATATTTAACTTACCTCAAAAAAAGTCACTTAAGCAACATTATAATTTTTCACTGTAAAAGTTCATCTTATTCCGATTCTAAGATTTAAAAAATGGACAGGATACTGTTAAACTTTAAACGTCAAAACAATGCCCGCTTTATGTTGTGGGATTGCATCACAATGACTAATTATGATCATTATAGTGATGTCCAGCTATTTGGTGGCGGAAGACCCCAGACAAATATCAGGGTAGAACCCCCAGCACACTGCAAGTCAGCTGGAAGACCTTCCTACATGAAGTCCGCTGAGAATGGGACTCGACCCCAAGCAGTGAGAGGCGAAGCAGTCGGAGGAGTTACCAGCTGACCACTACCAGCATGTCACAGGCGCCCCTGATACCGTTTTAGTTTACTTTAGACTTAAGCCATTTCAGATCATATTCCTGTCATATTTGTTATCCGTCATCCAATTATTGCATTCTTTTGGTGCAACACAAGTAAAGTGAAACCTTTTTTGAAGCTGTTTTTGTGCAAGTCCAATAGGGTCCCTTTAAATAAGTTAAATTTGTTTTGGATTTACATATTTATTTATTTTACAAAAGGGTAACAAACATTACAGCTAGCAAGATGGGATATTATAAGTAATAGCAGAGAGAACTCATTTCTTTTTGTAAGACTGATAAGAATTTTAATTGCAGACTACAACAGTTTGGAAGAGTGAACTCTACAAAACTTCATGTCATGTTAGTAAGCCCAAATAAGAAAACACTTTCACCAGAACGAAACTTAGTTTTTAAAAAAACTAAGAGAAAAAAAAGCTCCATACCTGCAACTGTAAATAACTTCCCCTTTTTCAAATATAAAATCATACTTGCCTTTGTGATTCAAAATGTTACATAAAAAAGCTGCCATGTATTTTGTTACATTCCTATTGAATGCAACTGTAACACTGAATATTAATTAAAAACAATAAAACTGGGAACGCATGTACTTAATGTAAAAGAAAGGTCATATTCTGAAAATATTATTTTAATCAAAACTGACATTTTTATCTTAGGCTAGGTTCTTAATCAAGCTTTTACACATCTTTTATGTGAAATTTTTACTTTAAGTTGACCAAAAAACAATTATTCAAATATGTAGAAAGGGTGTATTTATAAATGCATCACATAATAAGACATCGAAAAAAGAAGAAAGTGTTTCCTAGGGCATAGGGGAAAATGAATAAGTTTTAAGACCAAATCTCGAACAAACTAATCTGAACAAATAATGTAGACTGTGATGAGTCAGCTTCTACTTGGAATCTTCCTTCTGGCTGCTGAGGCACTTTTTAATACATTCTGGGTCTTTTGCATCTAGTTTCAAGCAAACCTACTAGAAGTTACTTAGAATTGTAATAGTGTGTATTTAAGATATATCCTTTGATTTGTGTACAGGCTGAGTGTTTTCAAGTGAGCTACTCTCATGTTTATGGTGGTATAAATGACAACAGAACAAGGTGCAAACACATAGTGAATTATTGGATTTATTGTAAAGCACTTATACGTAAATATTTCATTTACCAAACAAACTGCAGTAAGCAGTGTTTCCTAACTTAAAGTATCATAGCCTTTACAATAATAAGCTTACCATACTTTCTCACTTATAAGACTATTCGCTTATAAGACGACCCCCCTACTTTACCTGTGAAATTGCAGGTTTTTGCTTGGACCCGCATATAAGACGAGCTGGAAAAATGAACAGGAGCTTCGACCAGTCATGCTGTATCAACAAAAGGGTTAATTGGTAAACAATGACTGTTATTTTCACGAGTTGCGGATGTATCTAGTCTCAGCTGCACCGCTATCCTGTAGCGCATGGCGGCATAACATTAATTTCTTTGATATACGTCACCAAGTCTGGTATGACTGTACACGATATACCCAAGAACAGTGCAGTCCTTGTGTACATGCCGCCAATCAGTAATTTCATGGAGAAATGTAACCGGCAGCTGCTTATAAAAAAACAACGTTCACTGCCTCAATGTCAAACTGCTCTGATTGATATCACTTTGACAACAGCTTATCTCAGTCAGTCACTTGACCTGTGTTATGAGGCAAGTCTACACAGAATCGCCAAGTAAATTACAGTTTGGTGTATTTGGCAGACTGATGTTTAAAGTTTGTTTCAGTGTTTACCGACGGATAATATGCCATGTTTCATGCAGAACAAAGGGAAATGTATGAGACAGTTAATTGTTGCGGACAGAATTCAAAGTTAAATTAAGGTAAATTATTGGCGGTCGATAATGACGGCACGTTGGGTCATTGCATAATCGCTAACAAGTTTATGTGATATGTTTTCGTCCTAAAACAATGTGAAAACTTTTTTCCAGATCGCTAGACCCCACCTATAAGACGAGCCCCACAATTTGAACATGAAATTTAAAGGAAAAATCCCTGTCTTACAAGTGAAAAAATACAGTAATCAAGTTAACACTAAAAAATCATTTTATATCTTAACTTATAAAATGAAAAATAGTATTATTAGGCATATGCTTATATCTTGACCAAGATATCATTTTAATAAACAAAAGTTAATTTTTCCATTTACAATGCCTAGTAATTATCTTTATTCCAAGAAATGAAGTAACACCTTCCAATTCTAAAACAAGCAGCGTACAGAATAGTTTCAATAAACTATTTGTGAAAATCAAACTTTGGCCAAGAAAATGGCAACTACCACCTCAACTCAATGTAATTAACAAAGACGACTTTTTAATACTTTCTACAGATGATGATACAAATTCATTACAACATGCTGAGAAAGTGCCAACATGCTCACTGAAAGCAAAACGTGTAGTGATAAACTTGTAGTGATAAACTAGTAAGTTCTTTGTTGTTACAATAAATTTCAGCAACATAATAATGGTCATATAAGCAATGTCCCACTATTATAAATAAAGGAATAGCCTAGAAAATGTCCACATATAACCACTGGCACACAGCAGGTCCTCACCACATAGATTTTACCATAGTTGAGTGAACTCATGCAGTGGAAGGCTAAGGAAATACACCTGTTTGCTCATGGCTGCTCACTGACTTTTGTGTTTAATCCTTAGCCAAGCTTAGCTCATAATTTTAGAACTTAAAAGTTTGAGTATAACAACAACCTCACATCTGGGCCTAAGAGAATAAACTAAAAAACTAGCTCACCTCTTAGAAAATATACTCCACAGTTGCTTCATTACTCCTTGGCCCTCTCTTTTTATACATGACCAGGCTTGGATAAATAATCGTAATCTGTATGTCAGCTCCCAATGGTGCTGTTTAATCAAGATCCTGAACATTTGCAACCAAGTGGGGAAACGCTTATGGAATTTACTAAGGACCATTGTAGTAGGCTAAGAGTTAACTAGATGTGTTTCTCACATTCTAGCATGGTGAGATGTGCTTTTATTCTTATTCAAAACAATTCAAAAGAAGAGGATGAAATAGAGTTATGGTTCTTTAGCACTGTACTTCTCCCTTTCATACTCCATGTTAACAAGTTTTAATGTATCCATGCAAAAGTGTTGAAATTCTTTGGAAAAGTGTGACAGTAAGGAATAAATCCATTATTTGATTAATCAAGTGCTCTTAGAAGCTGAGGTTTTGTACCAGGTGGAATGCAAGCACCAAAACTGCAAAAAAAAAGAAGATAAAACAGACAACCATTTTAACATTGCATATAACACAATTGTCATAATAAATCGGAAATCCTGACAGACATCTCCATCAAGGTTTTAATTAAAACCATATGCTTATGGGTCAAGATGTCTTGAATCTTGTTTAGATATTATGAATTGAAATTTGTAAGGTGGCAATTGTGAACACTTAAACACCATTAATTATTATAAATGTTCATACATGTACACATACAGGCAATTCATAATAACAAAACAGGGTTCATTTACACAAATGAACATACTGTTTTATTTCAATATGGTTAAGTTTTAATCCTTTCATAAATAGATAACTCAGGAGTTCTGAAGTACTTACAATATATAATGGACAAATGAATTAACAAATAATACACATATTTAAATTCATTACACATTGTCTTTAACTAATTTAATAAGAGAGCACTTGTTTTCTATTTCATTTAATGAGAATTTCATTAATACATGTAATATAACATTCATTATCATTTGAATAATAAATCATTTGAATAAATAAAAATTAGTTCAATTTACTTTATTTCTTATTTAATAAATACAGACTTAAATGCAAAAACAAAGCAATAATGATTCATTATAACTCATTTGTAATTCAACATGCAAATCATGATAAATAGAAATTGTGTGATAAAAAACTCATTTGATTGTAATTTTTTAACTAGAATGCAAATACAATTTTTAATCATTTCAACTATTAACTCATTTCATTTAATGCTTAATACTAGTAAAACAAAAAAGTGAAAGACTAAAAACAGTTACAAAGTTTACAGTAGTATGAGTAGTTCAATTAAATATTAAAATAACTACCACATCACTGTGATGCTGGTATCTTGCTTTTTACCTAAATTTACATAATTTTGAGGATTTCCTCTAAGACTTATTCTTTGAATTCTATTGGTAAAATTCAAACAGCTACTCTTAAGAAGACCAATAGATAACCAGAGATCAGACGTAATTGAAAATAAAAATCCAAAGCAAAATTCTGCTGTAGTCAAAACTAAAGATAGTTTAACTTAATTTTAAGCATTTTGACATAAAAGAAGTTCACAATAATAGCAAAAGCAGTAGACACACATCATTAGCATGTATTAAACAACTACAACTTTAAATATAAAGGCTTCCAAAATTAAACCCATGAAATAAATGTTTTGTAAATAAAGAAGAATAATGTTGTAACAAAAATAGCCAAACAAAATATATAACAAAAACCAATGTACCAGTTACTTTAAAATTGATCTCTTTAATCACACATACAATAGCTTGACATTAAAAAAACAACAACAATGAAATATAACAATACTTCTTTCAAGTTACTGGTACTACTTTTGTTGCCCAACACTTTTAACAGCCATTTTTATGGTTTCTGTTTATCTATTTTATATCACAATATTAGATAAAAGGTCTAGAATTTCAAGTGATCACTTTTCCCTGTTCAGTGCCTCAATAAATTCTTCCAACTTTTCTTGAATTTGTCTAACTTTTTCTGAAACACAAAATGATAAAAAAAAGTCAACATTTGTATAAATGACAAAAAACAGTACAACTTGAAATATAATATTTGCCAAAGAACAGTTGATCTTGAAAACGGATTCAATACACAAGAGATGTCTGCAGACAGAGTGACATACTGTAATAAAAATTATAAGAAAAAAGAGATAACTCAAAATTTGTTTTGTGATTTTCTGCCTTTTGAAAAATTGGTGTTAATTTTGACGGGACATATTTTTATACATGTAGTAAGCGAGAAATGGACATTAACACAAAGGGTAACTAATGAATTGTTTTTCTTTGAAAAGTAGAGCTAACAGGATAGATTCTGGGATTTTAAGTATATTTGTTTAACTGTAATCACATTTAACAACAGAAGTCAAAGGAAAAGTTTAAGCTGTAATAGATGTCTACTAAATTGTCAGCCAGGTCAGTTTACATAAGTTGGTTCATCCAATCAGTGGAAGTGTAAATCTGCTGGTGAAAGTTTGACCTTCTTTATACATGAGAACTTGCTGTTCATTTGTGATAGTGTTTGTGAGCACTACCTAGGTATGAGTAGAAACTGTCAATTTATTAATAGGGGAAGAAGTTATATACAAATAGTGGAACAGTCCATTCTCTCTGTACGTAAGGGATGTTACTCTAACATGTCAAACTGATATGTGCTATATCCCTTTTGGACAGGTCTCTGATCATACATTTAAGATGCTACATTATTGGTGGCAGAAGATCATAACTCCAGATCGGTAAATGTTAATTAGTATTGAAATGTATACCTTCAACAACATTTCACTTTACTACCCACACATTAATTAAATGGTTATTAGTGCTGTTAAGTAAGAAAACAGACATTCAGCAAGCAATTCTGATGAGTTTTACATAAAATTCACATTCTAAACACAGCTTAAATAACAGAAAGTTATGAACTAAGTATAGCTAAAACAATTCAGAGCAACTTACTTAATTCTTCGGCAAGTTCTACTGGTCTGCCTGTCAGAAGTTTCTTCAATGATTCTGCATCCTCGGAAAAGTCATCTAGCACATCTTTGATGATCCGCTCCAGCCTACGGGCTGAAAACAATAAAATTACTATTTACAATGATAAAAACCTTTTGGGGGCTGAAATTTATCTGAAGCTTCCAAAGAAATAAAATCATACCTAATAATATTGTAGATCAATGGTTGCCTTACCTTCATTGTTCATAACTTGCTGGCGTAATGCATTGCTGGTCACATTCAACATTCGCTGGAGTCTCCAGAATAATACCACCTCATGACAGTCAAGCTGGGAATGGAAAAGGGAAAAAAAAATCTTTATTCTTTAGCATTAATTTGATCAATGGCTATTTATTGATTGCCTTTATGGTACATTGTTGTTAATATCAAGTCAAGAGTTTTCCTGTTATCATTTCTTTTTTTTATCTTTTTTTAAATACATCCAACACCATTTTATATCTTGGTTTATTTGGAGAGATGGATCTTACTATTTGATCAAATTGGCCTCAATATGTGACGAGTATAAACTAACAGTCCTCATAATCAAGTTCTCACCTACCCCAGAGTTTGGAACATTGTTCTGATAAAAGTAGAACCCTTTTTTGCAGTCACTGCACTGTTGTAGAGCTTTCTTGATGAACCTCTCCCTGAACACGTGGTACCATGTCTCCTTAATCTGAGTAAATATAGTATACATAACGATTTAGTTTTTATAAGTATTGTTGTATTAATATCATCAAATATTATAAAATTCTGCAAGCCTATTAAAAGTAGTATCCGACAGTTTGGATCAGATTTTTATCTTTCAAAGAACCAAATAAATTACTGTTGCCTGAAAAGTTCCTGCAAAATGGTGATTATTGATGTCCTACATCTATGTAAAAAGTGAAGCATGACAAATCACTCGTCATTACAAATAAGTATTTAATATCTTAGCCAGGCTGCACAGTTAGCTATTTTTAAACTAAGAAAGACCCATAACTTTATATAATCATTCCGGTAATCCGCCCTGCTGTCGCTGTCTATTTTTTGCAGAAAAAACAATCCTGTTTATATATAGTTTAAGAAAGACTGGACCTGTAAAGTGATTTATTTCACGATTTCTACTGTCTTACAAAATTGGACAGTGTTCAAAATCGTCTTTTGTGAGACTTCTGTTTGATTTTTTGCAGAAATGATGCCCCGATTTCCCCAAACAAGGTTTACACGTATTTGACGAAGACAAACTATCGGATACGACCTTTAACTCACTACCTGGTTTTATCGAAATACAGACAATTTTCAGTCCGGACATTTCTCAGTTAGTGAAATTTGCAGGGTCGGACAATTCTCAGTTGGTTGATTTGCAGGGCCTGACAATTCTCAGTTGGTTAATTTGCAGGGCCGGACATTTCTCAGTCCGGACATTTCTCCGTTAATATATTTTAAAGTATAGCAATATTTGTGATAAAATTGTTGTATTAATCCATGTTGATGTTATAGTGAAATAATTAAAAAATGATGCAGATATTGTATTTGATATGTGCATCGTGTATTTCACAGACAATTAAAGAACAGTGGGTTGGTCAATTAAATGATTTTCGCGGCTTTGGTCAAAGCGTTTGTTATGAAAATCAAGGAGTATAGAAATAATTATTAATGCAATTTGTAAGGATAAATAGTTTGTTTGGTTCACAGGTTTATTTATGATTGACAGCAAAGAAAATTATCTGGTTTTTGATGATTGTCTTTCAGTATTTAATTACAGAGTTGTTTTATAACACTTATGAAATTGATTGGTTTAATCAACGTCATAAATGCATCTATAACAATTGTCTGGCCCTACAAATCAACTAACGAACAAATGTCCGGACTGAGAATTGTCCGACCCTGCAAAACAAGTAACTGAGAAATGTCCGGCCCTGCAAATAAACCAACTGAGAATTGTCCGACCCTGCAAATTTCACTCACTGAGAAATGTCCGGACTGAGAATTGTCCGTACCCCGGTTTTATCTTATAGAAATGCGTTTGACTTAGAAGAAAGAAATTACTTCAACTCTTAAACTGCCATACTAGACAAAAAGTAAAACTTGAAATATACTACTTTTCTTATGTTCTTTTTAAAGCAATTAAAAACAAAGTTAAAAACATAGTTGATATACACGAGCTTAAAGTTACTATGATTAATTAACTTACAAACTCCATGTCCACTTCCACCCCTGAAGACTGAAGGGTCTGTCGGACTGTGGTCAGTTCATCCTGTGACAGGGAGGGCTTGTGTCTCTGAAATGTTCACACAAAATTAATCATTCATATCTCTGTAATATTTAACACAAGAACAATAACAATAAATCATGGCTCTGAAATTTTCACAACAAAAATAATAATTCATGTCTTTGAAATATTATAAAAAACCTTTCCCTGAATTACAATAAAAATAGTAATTGATCTAACTAAAATAGACATGAAAAGAATAAGTGATGCCTCTATAAAATTCACAAGAAAAACAATAATGGCGCCAAATTATTTACAACAAAAATAATAATTCATGATATTGAAATGTTCACAACAAAAAAAATAATGGATGTCCCTGAAATATTCACAACATAAAAAATAATGTCCAAGAAACATTCACAACAAAAATTATAATTCTTGCCTTTGAAATATTCGAAACAATACTGATTACTGATTATTTCTAATACAACTTAATTTTTTAAGGGGCTTACTTGGTAGCTTTTTATTAGCATTGCCCGCACTTGCTTATTCATTAACCATTAAAATTAAAGTAGTCAGACAAAATACTTTTTAACCCCACTGCTAATCAATGTTGTGAATATCGTAGGATTTGTATTTTCAATGTCAAATACAGGGATTAATTTCCAGATACATAACGGGAGTTATCTGATATTGAACATGCTTAGAAAAACAATTTGGACTTGGTTTGAAACTCAAATTTGTATGGATCTTGTTCCCTGGGATTCAATAAAATGCAAGAAATATGATGGGCAGTAAAAAAACTGACGTGTTGCGGTTTCAGTATCCTCTCAAGTTCCCGCCTTGTGGCGCTGCGGTTCTTGTGTTCCGGTGTTCGATACTTCCACTGCATCCACTGTTCCCAGGTACCTGGACCTATCATACTTCTCAATTTCTCCTCATCTGCAGTAAAAAGCAACAGTATATTTTATAGTACTTTCACACATACAGATGATTCCGCTTATATGCATACATAGCTTCCCATAGGAATTTATGCAATTAACCCGCATATGCGGGACACCGAAAATCAATGTAGGAGTACATTTTCAATGAGCATATTTTGTTTTCAGTTGCTGCAAATTTTATTTTTTAATATTAACTCTCAGCCAATGTGTTTCCTTAAAAAACCATTGGTTATAAATCTATTTTTAATTTTCATTACAAGATAATTATTGAGCTCGCAATTATTTCCAAACCCAGTTAAAGAGCTATTCTTTTTTTAAAAGATGGCCATTTTATTTTTATGACTGAAAAAAAAAAAGGCCATCTTTTTTATACAAAGTATTGCAAAGTGCTCTTTTCAGATGTTACTTTTAAGTGAAATATGTCTTCATTTATTATGATGTAAACGTTTAGTGGTCTTTCTGATTTCATTAACAGGTGCATTTATGTTAAAAAATATGCCCAAGTACTTCACTATTTTGCCAAGGGAAAGTAATGCGCTATTTAAAACTACATGAGTTATCGACAACTTCATTCACTGTTGACACTTGTTAACCTTTGCGAAAACCTGTGAAATTCATCTAAAAGATGTGATAGTAAGAGTGCCATTGGCAGTAGACCATAACAGTGTATGCCAAAAAGGTTGCTGATAATGAAATTGACACAGACTGGCGACTGTGTTTGCTAGAAAAGGTGTGAAAATTGCACCAGAGAAGCTCTAATTAGCAAGCTTCAGCAGACAAATGAGCAACGTTAGATTGTGTTTATAACCAAAATTGGGCTGAAACATAATGCATATAACCATACATTTTTTACAAAGGTTAAGAAAAAAAGGTTTGGTGTTTAAATATATTATTCAATTAAATGGAATATGCGTATAACTGTTATTCGATTAACTGGAATCAACTGTATTTAGAAATACAACATTAACGTATCATGGAATGAGAAAGCTGTCAAGTGTATTTTAACGGATATTTATAAACCTGTATGCAAATTAATTCTATAGTAACCTGCTAAGTGGAATTTGTTGTTCAGGCCTATGCAATTAATGTGGATTCAGATCAGCCAGCTTCTGCTGGGAGTTGTCTTACCAGTTTCTACACTTTTGGTTAGCAGATCACCTTGATACCTTTCGATATAGTTGTTAGAAATAAACAAGTATTGGTTATAAACAAATGTACCAGATTAAGTGTTTATATCAGAATTATTTTAACCTTAAATGGTAGAACTGTAGTGTAAGAGAATGTTCAGATCAAATGCGAACATCAAATGCTTTTTACATTGAACAGGTTGGAAAAAAGTATCCATTCACTCAAATAAGAGCTTTGCTCAACTTCTAATCAATATAAACTTAAAAGGGGTATGCTTTGTTACAAAGTAAGTATAAGTCATGTGATATCACAACTTTTGCACTTACTTATTTTAAGCTGCTCTGCCAGGATAGTTTCCATGAACTTGATGGAGACATCCCAATCCTTCTTGTCCTGGACTGACCGATCTTCAAGAATGCTACGCTGAATCACCCTCTACAAAATAATTAAACAAATAAGTGTATGCCCTACATTTTTGCTAAATCAGCTCCCAGTGTTTTAAAATAACCAACTGTTTAAATCCTGTAGAGTCCAGAGTTTGACCTCTTTGCTGCATAGAGACAAGGTATTTTAGCAAAGAGATAATAATGGCATCTGATTGGGCAAAAGGATCTGCAAAAAACTAAAAGAGTGTTCATTTATTGTTCTTTCCAGCAGTAAAAACCTACCACCTGACTTTTGTTTTTTAATGCCAATGAGAACTAGAAACAAACTGGTAATAAATAGATGCAAATAAGTTTAGTAACATCATCAAATTGTAAATCTTTCTTGACCTAGGTCAAACAATTAATAAGACAACTGCTCACCAAGTCCTTTACAGTTACAAATGTTTGATAAGCCTGTTTTAAGCAAAATGATCAAAGTTTTGCATAAATACACAGAACCACAGGATCCACATGTGTATTTACATTATTGGGTCACTACTGAGTCAATCAGGGCACTGTAACTGATGTATGTTGATGGTGGTGCTAAAAGACAGTTATAAGTAATTGAACAACTTTATGCAAACAGACTGACAGAATAGGAACCATCCAAAGTAACTAGAAAATCTGGAAAGTAAACCATACTAACTAAACTGTCCTCTGCCTTGCCGTCCCAGTTATGTGTTGTCTTGCTGGCCTCAATAACGGACAACTTGAGTTTATTAAATAGCTCATCATGACCTTCATGCTCGCCTTTTTTCTTTTTATCTTTCTCCGTCAGATCTCTAAATGCCTCATGCAGTACATCCCAGCCAACCTGTAAAGTATTACAATATGATGAGTTATATAAATGCATTGCACCATCCCAACTCTAGTCAAATATAACAAAGTCCATAACTGTTTAGAAAAGAAAGGAACAAGATAAATATTACGGGTAGATCCACAGGTAAAACCCAGGTCAACTTGAAGACCTCTCCACATGGCAATTTTTTCCCAGATCGGGACTCAAACTAGCATGGTAATGGGCTGAGAACATGGGAGATGTAACAAATCAGTGGCTCCACCTACTTGGCCATGAGTAACCTAGTCTTACATGATATTTAAACATTAACCTGTTTAGAGCAAATAGATCGCCTCCAGGCAGATAGTGCAGACCTTGATCATTCATCAGGTCACCTATTAAAGTTGAAACAGACTTTGTTCTCAAATTGACAGTAAGCAGTAACATCAGTCTATTTTTTAGTAACAGCAAATGTGAAGTGGACCCGCAACAGCGATAAGGCACCTCGAAGCTTTTCATTCACACAAGGTTTACATGTTGTAAAGATATGGCGCTTATGACAAAAAGAAATGACAAAGAAATCCCTTTTTGGAGACAAATGGACAGAAAAAGGAACAAAACAATCCACATATTAAGTCTGAGATTTCAGTGCCCTCTCAAACATTAAATAGCAGGGGTAAATATTATATATTACCTCAATGCTTTTCTTTGGAAGAGCATGATTGGCCCAGTCTGTAAGCTTGATATCAACAACTGTATTAAATTCTCTGAAAAAAATATATACCAATTGGTTAATTAGGTATGATATGATGAAGAAAAATACATATACAATTTATTAAAAGCTGCAAACTGTATTTCAGGACTGAATGTTAAAAATTAATACTTAAAAAAAAACTTTGAGGGGAAAATAATATAAAACTTAAAAAAACAATTTTCAACTCTTAGTTCCAGTTGAAGACATTTAAAATTGTCTTTTGAGTCCCCTCACCAAGATAAGAAAGTAATATTAAAATGCTGGAAAATCACTGTGGGACAGTTATATGCTAATAGTATGTACACTTGATGAACATTATATTACAGCACTGCCATTGGACATTTTGTGATTAACTGAAGTCTCTAGACTTTAACCAACCCTCCAAAGTCAGGGGCTCTAATGTGTCCAGCCAGGTAGACAATTAAAAAACCAGCAGATACCAATTTTCATTGTCTTTTATACTGAAAGCCCTAGGTTCAATCTCTAGCCTAGATATATAAAGTCTTTACAAATGGTATTCTATAGTTTATGAGTCACTTGATAAAGTATTTCTAAAATTGGTAAACAAGGTATTCAGAAAACAGTCCTGAGTGTAATATCATGTAGAGTGTGGTATCATGATATAAACTGAACAGATAAAACTATGTTAAGGAGGTCTCGTACCCTACACTGTCTGACTGGGCGGCAGGTAGGTAGATGTTCTCAAACACATAAGTGGCTGTCTTCTCCCAGAGTCTCTTGTGAAACATCGTCTCCCTGTATAGGGATTTTAAACATTTCACTTTCAGATGCCCAAATTAAACATGTAAACACACAACTACTTCTACTACAACTACTACTTCCACCACCACAATTATAACAACTGCTACCATTACTTCCACTGCCACTAATCTAATAATGAAGATGCATCCACTTCTGGAACACTTAGAAAATGTTTGTTTATTTGTTACAATGCACCGTCACAATTATGGTCATATTGGTGATGTCCAACTATAATAATTGGTGGAGGAAGACCCCAAACTAATGTCTAGGTAGAATCACCATCACACCGGAGGTTAGCTGGAAAACCTCCACACATGAAAGTTCTCGCCCTGACTGGGACTCGAACCCACATAGTGAGGGGCTGAAAAGTTACAAGTCGAGGCGTATAAATGGCTTGGCCACAGGCGCCCCCCTTAGAAAATATTAAAGGCTGAAACAGCCACAGAGGTATTGTGTTACCAAACTACTTAAACAGATGTCGAAAGCTGAACATGATGATATAATGACTAATGAAGTACACCTAAGTCATGAAAAAACAAAAAACAACTGTATTTCTGCACCTGAAACCTGAACTATAAGGATGCTTTTTTTCATTGCAATTGATAATTTAGACAGGATTGTTTTTGTTTGTTTTTTGAACATTAGAAATCACTTACGACACAAACAATGTTCTGCTGTTTAGTATATGACACACACCTAGTTTCTCGCAATATTTTATAAGCGGACAATTCCATTAAGGCTCATTAGGTTTTATTATTCTTGCTTGAATCAGTGTTTTTTTACCATTTCCACCATCACTACACTTGGGGATTTCAACAGACACATAGCCTAACTTTAATAACAAAGATCGCTACATGTTTTTCAGCTTACATCTGCTGCAACACCTACCACCCTAATATATATATAGGTCTACTTCTTCATCAAAGCCATTAATTAAAAGAAGATACTGTCTTCTTCTGTGGTGAAATAATGTTTTATTATACATTATTTCACTTTGTAACAATGGCAACAATCACCATCATTTATATTGAAAAGGTTATGAATAGAAAAACAACAATTATTCTTGCAGCTCTCACACCAATTAATCCACCCACTAGCTACTTCTTTATGCTTCGTTGTTTGGTGCAGAAAGTGAACAGAGCATGATCCCTAGATGCCTTCAAGCTTCTCATAAAAAAATTTTTTAACATGTAAGTAAACAACAAATCTACAGATTTTACACACCCTTACAAAACCCATCTGCCATATGTTACTCACCATTGTTTTGGTGTTATCAAACTAAGACTTATAATCTCATCCAAGATTTCTCCCTTTGCCTTGTCAAATAACTCATCCTGCAGGTAAAATAGAAACATAATGTATAAGTTTTGAGTTTAGCAAAGAATATTTGTATGTAATCTGTTATATAAAGTGACAGCTGTTTCTTTTCGATGCAAACATTTTTTTGTTCTTTTTTTTATATATATGTTGCAATGATGTTTGTTTATCATCTTAATCAATTGATAAAGAAAGAAGGCAAACATGTGGGTAGAGGCACTGCCCAACCACAATGCGGCCGGAGGACCTCCCCACTTGAAAGTTCCACTAGGATCACACAGTGAGGAGCTGAGGAGTTACCAGTCGGTGTCTCTAATCATAGGTACCCCTCATCTTGGTCAATATTGAATATACATAAAGATCATTCTGACACTAAGGCCTGAACTTGGCTGAAGGCACGAATCATGATTGGTTAAGATTTGCTGATGGCTTATCTATAATCTTACCCTATCAAGCTCTCGCATCCTTGGAAAATTGTTTTTCCATTCTGTCTCCAGGTTAAATCTGGTGGCTACAACAGAACAGTGTACAAGTGTAGGAAAAGTATTTTTAGATACTATTCAAAATCCTTTAGACTGCTTCAAGCATTATTACCATTGACAATTTATTGACTGCCAGTCAAATCTGTTAATATACATCTGCTGATCATCCAATTAGTGTAGGGGTAAAGCACATAATAAATAGATGAGTTACTCTACACAAACATGTGCTTTTTGTTTGTGATTCTGTTTGTGAGCACCTGACCAAGATATGACTAAAATCCACCAAAATATCAATAGGGCTGACGGCATCACATAATTTGGGTAATCATACATTAGAGAATATCTTAAGATTAAGCAGTTGACTATTATCAACACTAGATGTACCTTTAAAAGCATCTGCCTGTTGCTCTATGTTCTCTTTCACCATCTTCCAGAATAGTTCTGAGACAGCCATACTGAGGTTTTGAGTGTTCATCTGGGTTGGCTTCAAGGCTCCATCCCTGTACATTGACAACATCAGCATTTATATATTTATATACATGTTGTGGTTTTTATGATAGTAGGAAAGTATATATTAGAATCTGAAATCTGCATAAGAAAGTTTGCATATGTTAGTTGTTTACCAGTGCTGAGATAATCAATGCACATTTTGTCATAAAAGAATATCTGCTGCAGGTAGTTTTGAATAAATTAAGTTTTTTTTACAAACAATTTAAACAAACTAAATATATTTTAGCTTCTAGTATACATTATGATATGTCTGGAGCTTCAGTATGCTTTTTCAAATTTATGAATTTTTATGAATTTAACTACAAATTAGTTTTCATCTGTAAACGCGGACTGCACTTACTTTAGTAGTTTTGACTGCCTAAAGAACTGGTCCTCGTAGTCTCGAATGCTCTCTATACTGTCATTGGAGTTACCTGTGCAGAACAGGTACAGAAACCAGTTACAGGCCAATCATCATAACAAGTTATTAATTATTTCATAAGTGTGTCATATTAGACTTTCTGTCTGGCTGGCATCAAGGTTAGAGTTTGTAATGACTACTATGCCAATACAAGACAATTAAAAGCAATAGGACAAATAAAGCACTAATGGGGTAAAGAAAGGATTTGGGACTTGGTGGCAGTGACATTTCTATCATTATAGCACAGGGGCATTTATGAGGTGCCCAGGGATTGAACCTGGCTGGTCCATTATAGTGACACCGACGGGTCAGGCGTTATGCTGTCCCCTTAGCCCTAAGTAGGCGTTATGCTGTCCCCTTAGCCCTAAGTGTTAGGAGGGAAGCCACTACTACCAACTTTTAAGTCTTTGGTTTGACCTGGTTAATTTTGAACCCATAACCTCACATTCCACAAGCCGACGCTCTACCATTTGAGCTATTGTGGCCGGTAAAAGGATTTGATTAGCTGATACAACGAAATCAGTATATATCCCAAATCTTATGGCATCTGCTTTTAATGAGAGTTAATTTAATGAATAATCGCCTTAACCATGAATAATTATATTAATGCACAATAGTCTTATGGTTTAATTTTTTTTATTTATTGAGTGAATTAATAATATTGATCCTATTATTTTGTCTTGATAAGTCTAAGTGACCCTTGCCATAGTAGCTTTGGCCAGTACAGCAGTTCAAAGTAAAACAAATCTGGGTCACTATGAAATCACCCAAATTAACAAGATAGTACGGCAAAACATTTGGGAGAAGAAATGAAATTTCTTTTTCTTGCTTTAACATCAATTTCAGCATTTGAAATGCACTGCATCTAGACAGTTATACTCATAATAGCAACACCCAGCTATTATTGGCAGAAGACCTTAACTAAATGTCAAGCTAGAGCAGATCACCAAATGTCAACTTTATTTGTGCACATGTATGTAAAACAGTAAGAAAACAATCCTGATAATTACAATAATACAGGAGGAAGTCGAGTTTTGAAAAGTATTTTTTTCATTAATATCTGCATCTAAACCTTTTATTCTAAATACCACAGCTACATAGGTATGGTAAATAAAGAAAAGTCAAACAATTATTGGAGGAGAATAACAATGTTCAAATGTCAGGGTAAAACTGCATTCTGCAGGTAAACTGCTTTTCAAATAAAATTTATAAAAAAAACAACACTTAAAACGTATCTGGAACATTATGTTACTTTGAGGGGGTAACAATGATTTGGAAAGGGAAAAGATACATATTAAAACAAGGATCAGTACAACTAGGTATGCTCCCTGAATATAAGCCAGTAAATAACTGAGTTACATTTTTTTTGTGCTCTGCATGAAGCAGGAAAAATAAACCAAGGTAGATACCTTAAAAGTTAATGTAGGTACAGTTATGGTTCTTGTGCACTGCACTTCTATTTTCCACCAAATAACCATAAACTAAGTTTTAACTGAATCGGTCAAGTGGCTTTCACATTATTTTCTTGATAAGATAAATAAACTAAGGCAGATAACAAATAAATGTAGGAAGAGTTATAGTTCTTGTGCACAGCACTTCCACATATTAAGATCCTATCATACCTCAAAGGTTAGAGACAAGATGTGCAATGGGTTTTGATGAATGCTTCAGACAAAATTACCACAGACGGACAGATGGCTAACCAGACAAATGGACAAATGGATGGACAAAACATGTTGTGACTTATGCACCCAACCTCAAGAAGGATAAAAATTACCTTTTCCAGTGACCACTGCAAAGTATCCAAGGGCTTTCATTGGAAACAATTTCCCTTCCAGAATGGACTTAATCTAAAATTATGAAAAATGTTTTTATTTTTTATTAAAATAAACTTAATTTAATAACCAACTGCAAGGCAATGTTTTGGTCTAATGGAGTTTGATAAATATAGTTAAGTGTTACATGTATTGACTTCTTATAACATTTAAGGTAAAAATAATCCTACAGTTTTGCTAAAAAAAACATAAATGCTATAAAGCATGACAACTTAACAAAAACACATAGTTGTCCTTACAAACAAAAGACAACACTGAAACTTACAAATATCCCCCCACCAGATGCAATGAACTTAAATATAACTGAACTTTAAGGTTGCTCTTGCAAATGGAATGCTAGTCACACCTTCAAGTGTATGTCAGTATAATGAAAATTGATTAAATGCCAGAAATACACATACATAGCTTGAGTAGCCATTGATAGGGAATGACATTCAGTGCAACCTTGACCTTATTAGTTGCTCCTGTAAATATTTTCTCAATGTGTATTTTTGTGTCTGTCTGTAAGATGGTGAAGTTTGAGTGAAGTACTGTAAATAACATGGAAGGTTTTAACATGTTTTTTTCCTGTAATCTCAGAGTACTTTTTAAAGAATCTTTCTCTGTTGAAACTATCTAGCAGACTCTAGCATTGCCTTTTTAATTTGTTTTATGCTTTTCTTTTTTTCATAACAAAATATTGAGAGCACACTACAAAGTACTTACCCTGTTAGGATTATATAAGGAGCTCTCTGCCAGGTCAACTTTGGTTAGAACGAAGATAGTTCGTTTACCGATGGGGTCAATCTCTCTCACCACATCTGTCACATTGCTTCTCTCTGCATCCAGTGATCCATCTTCATGGATTGAAAAACAAATTAAACTTACTTTTAAAACATTGATGTTTGTGGTTACATTGTAGAAAAACACACATACACACTCTCAATGCTTGTCAGTAAAGCCACATCCAGTTATTGGAGCAAGGTCTTAGACAAATGTCTTGGTAGAACCAGGGCACTTCAGGTCAATTGGAAGATGTCCACAGATTAATTTTTCACCTGGACTGGAACTCATACCCACATAAGAAGCTAGCAGTCATTGGAGTTACAAAAGGGTGACGGTACCAATCAGCCTATGGCATCCACTTATACGTTTTATGTCTAATGTGCCATGCTCATTAACTAGGTACACAATGACAAGTTACTTTTTCTAAATACATGTTCATGAAGTCACCAGATGTTTAGACTAAAAACATTTTAATAGTTAGGCCTATTTTTAGTTGTTCAATATGCCTTTCACAGAGTTTTTACATACATTTATATTTAAAAGTACCTGAAATAAATATCTTGCAACCACTGACCAGTCTACAAATATTGAGAAAAATTCATAACATATTTTGTGACCATGTCTGGGGTCTGTACAAGCAATAAGCTCAAAAACCTCTCTACCAATCTTCTTTCACTTCAATTAAATGTGAATAAACATTGCACAGATATTGTTATGCTCAATATGGCTACATCCAGCAATAAATGGTTGAGAAAGATCCCATACACATGAATGGTCAGCTGAAGACCTTCTCACATGAACATTGTTGTCCAGCTTTGGTCTATAACCCAGCAGATAAGGAGTTGTAAAATGGCCATTCTAACTAGTTGTTGGTTGGTAGCTGTTTTTAAACATAATACTGAGAATGAACACAGGAAGAGGTATAACCTAATTCAATAATAATGAAGACAATGCTTATTTATTAATAAATTAATAATAGTATTCGTGATATAAAGATACCTACATTTTTTTATTATTTCCAAAAAAAATTAAAGAAAACACTATTTCCAGACTTATAAGAAGAATGAATCAACACTTTCCCTTGGAAATACTTACTAACTGGAAAGCTTCATCAAAAGGAAATCTCTCAGGTTATGTGGCTACCAGACTTACAGAATTAGGGGAATGTGAGAGGTTATAAGACAGCATTTTTTAATCCTTATGCCATGACTTAAAATGATTTTTAGCATAGCCTAACATACCTTGTATACACAGCACAATAGCGTTCGGGTTCTCCATATAGCTTCGGACCATCTTCTTAATACCCTCCTTGGTATCTGGCGCCATCCCTGTTGTTTCAGTCTGAAAAATGTGAACGAAATAGGGACTCATGTTGTAACTCATTGCTCATAATGGCATGTTGTTTTATAATCTGTCTTTGTAGCATTGTATTGTAAGACACCATAATATATAAGCACAATGCACATGTTATTGAAATTTTAAATAATGTAAACCAAAAAAAATTTTTTTTTTTTAATAATTTGTTTAAGGACCTACTGAGCTTTTTAAGTCATCAATGTAATAAAGTATTTTCTTCTTTTATATTTATTTTTGTAATTTTTTTACAAATTACAGAACAAATTTAATGTTATTTACTATGTTCAATAATCAAAACTATCAATGTAAGTTACTTGTACTTGATTATTCCACTATGTTTTCTTTGTTCTACCAACACATTTGGCTGAGATCCTTGGATTAAAGTAACAACAGGGGGCGCCTGTGGCCAAGCGATTAAAGTCGCTGACTTGAAACTTTTTAGCCCCTCATCACGTGGATGCAAGTCCCAGTCCAGGTGAGAACATTCATGTGGGGAGGTTTTCTGGCTAACCTGCAGTGTGCCGCTGGTTCTACGTAAATATAAGTCTGGGGTCTCCTTCCACCAAAATTTAGCTAATATTATCACAGTTGTGTCTGTGCGATGTAATAAAAAAAAACCCATAAAATAACAACAATACATCATCATCACACTGACGATTATTTATATCATGTATTAAAGTAAAATCCAATTAATTAAACTAGAACTTACAGAGATGATTCCAGGTAGGTCGACCAACACCATCCTCTGAATCCCTGGTCCCTTCACTGACATGGCAATACACTGAAACACAGCACAAAACAATACAACTGACATGGCAATACACTGAAACACAGCACAAAACAATACAACTGACATGGCAATACACTGAAACACAGCACAAAACAATACAATTATACAATCATAAGTCATCTTCCTTTGGTTTGTAAGGATTAACAGTCTATCAACAACATTTCAGTACCAATGTCTCATTAAAAATCTTTCTGCTATGATCAGGTGATGTTCATTTAAAGCTGATATAATGGGGCCTTAACTTTGTAGGCATACCTTGAACACTTAACATGATACCACCTCAAGTCACAATATCCTGACAACAGGCTAACCAGTCTAAAAAGTGCAAGTAAACTTTAGATACATTTTCTTGTGTAGCCCTCAATGTCTTTCACATCAGGGATAGATATGTTGATATATTCCTCACTGATCATTTGTTAAATGTACTGACATAAACAAAAAACAATCCCAAGCATAAGGATCAACAATAACTCATGACCCCAGCTGTGATTGTTTCCAGTATCATTATCTTTTTATATTTTTCCACACCAACAACTGTCAGGATGACATTCTAACTAGCTGAAAAAAAATGACATGCAATAAAAAAGTGCCAGCAACAGCTTTCTGAAAATTAGTTTACGTAACTCACCTCGTTACTAACAGTTTGTCCTTTTCCAACACTCTTTTTCATCCTCATCTCAACCTCTCTTCTTAATGCTTCAGTCTGTAAATAAAATTTAAAAAAATGTTAATCAAAATATATAACACTTCCATACATTTCTGGTAAATATACATTTAAGAATTAAAAAGTGGCGTTCAAGTATCAGCAATAACACAAAAAATGAACATTGAAGAAAAACAGAACAAAGTGTGGATCACAGAAATCAAAATGTATAAATGTGCAAAACAAGTTTACTAATAAAAACCAAAATAAGACCAGATAGATGACATGATGAACTTTGTCAGCATTTTCCAAATATTCAGGTAGAAATATCAAAATATCTCTTTTCTTAAATTATTATTATCTTAATGTTATTAAAAAGTAATTTCAAGCATACATCTGAAGCACTGGTAAGGTCAAACTCTCTGCTGCTGTCCTTAAACTGGGCCACGTGGAATGGTCCCTCACTCAAAGTGACCTTGACAGGAGACCTTGTCATCATCTCACCAGAGCCCCTAGGAAAAATTATCCAAAATATTTAATTACTATTGCAACTCATGTTCATGGAAGTTTGTTTATGGGTTTTACAAGACAGTATGTATCGATGAATTAACTTTTTTTTTACTAAGAACAACCTTGAAATTGACCAGCAACCTTGTCATCATTTTACCAGAGCCCCTAGCAACAGTGGGTCAATTATATTTAATAGTAATGTAACTCTTGTACATAGTAAATAAAAGTGGGAGTTATATAAGGGTTTAAACAAATATTTCAATTGAATAACTTTTGGAACAGGTCCATATCCGTTTGCAAGAATGATCTTTATTTTTACATTTCTACAGCTCTTGTAAACGTTCATAAACCATGTCATTTTTGTATGAGTTTACAAAATACTTATTTAAATGTTACTTTTGCCACTGGTTTATTACCATTTGATAAGGACAACCTTGACCAGTGACTGTAGCAACCACTCATTACAGTTACTACCTACTAGTATGGTCAAATAAAGCAAACTGTTTAGATGCTACATTCATTAATTGTTGCATAAATCATTTTTACAAATATAATTTCATTATATTTATCAATAAAAGCTAGGAATAATATAATGGAAAAAAGAATAGTTAATGATATAGTTACAGCAAATAAATTTTAAACTAAATCTTTACACATCAAATGGCTTGCAATGCCTGTAATTCTACAATAAAGTATCTTTTTACAACGTGCTGCTGGTGATATGGTCCTTACCTTGGAAAGATTCTGGCCCGAGCTATCATTTCAAGGACACTGGTTTTCCCTGCACTCTGATCTCCCACAACAACCACCTGTCAGGGGTAAATAGATACCTTATTGATGATTAGGACAATATTGTATGATCTAAAGGTTCAAGTTCATTAAAAGATGCATAACAATATGATTATGTTTAATTGCTGCTGTTGATTAGAAAGACAAATTACTTGGCAGAATTGGTGCACTGTGATCACATTAAAATGACTGCATCATTCATGGTATGACAAAGATGTCAGGACTTATAAGTCTGGGACCCATTCAGCCACAGGCACCCTTTGATAATGATAAATATTCTCAGTCTCGAAGCATTGCTCGCAATATTTAACAATTCAATTTTTCTCAAAATTCAATGTTGCTGGTACTAGCTAAAATCATCTAAACATAATTCCAATGAGTCCCAATAATGCTAGGTTTGGTTCAGCATTATAGGGTGTATATTTAATTATTTGGGCAAAAGGAATCAATGTTTGACTTTGGTTTTGGATGGGATTGAATTTGCCGGCATTTTTGCTGATACTGTGCAGCGACATTTCTATCATTAGATACCCAGGGACTGAACCTGGCCAGTCTATTATACTGACACCGACGAGTCAGGCATAATGCTGTCCCTTAGTCTCGAGCTTTAGAAGGGAAGCCACTACTACCAGCTTTTAAAAAGTCTTTGGTTTTACCCCGTCTGGGTTTGAATCCGCGATCTACCGATCTGCAAGCCAACGGTCTACCACTTGAGCTCTTGCGACCAGTGCCTTTGGTTGGGTTTGATTTTTAGAAACATTGAAATAATTGAAATGACACACTTACAATCATATTGGCCAGTCCAGCAACTATCATTTGAGAAAGTCCCCTGACAAATGTCTTAAGTAGAACCACCAGCACACTGCAGGTCAGCCAGAAAACCTGTCCTGATATAAGTTCTCACTCTAAATGGGACTTAAACCCATGCAGTGATGAGGTTAGTAGTTACAAGTCAGCAACTCGAACTGCTCACCAATGGACATTAAACATGGTGATAACCTACCCTGGGCAAATGGTCCTGAGTGTTGTAGCTGGAATCGAACTCTGCCAGGACATCCAGAATCTCAGAATACATGTCAATCAGGGAGTGCTGAAAAAAGAAAATATACACTCAATAAACTATTGTTGTTCTACAGGTGGTCTTAATATATGTCACTGTTTATAAATAAATTAATCATAATTAAGTCTTGTTATCTCAACCATATGTGCTCCAGCATTTTCTTTTCCTGTAATGTCAAAAAGCAAAATCTGCTATGGGTTAATTAAATGTGAAATTTTAAATATATGGATAAGTTTATGGTGTTTCTATTCTAGCCAGTTCATTTAGTTCCATGTTGCTGCTTTGCTCAAGCAGCAATTTTCACCGACTGGTCTTAGCATAGTGGCAGACAACCACTTCCTTTAGTAAAGGTAGAACCACAGATAGACCCTGTGCCTCAGAATATGGCCATTTTATAAAGTGGATAGTGACCAATATCAAAGTTGTGCAGAACAGCACTCTGACTGCAGTTTAGCTGAATTGTATCCCCACATGAAGTTTTGGGACCAACATAGATTTGAACCAACATAGTTAGGGATTTTACGTATTAGACAACTTCTATTACTTAGCAACAGGTACTCTGCCATCATTAAAAAAGAATGCATCAATAAAATATATAAATATGAGCAGGGATGTTTACATTCATTTTGCGTTTCTTGCCCGTTTTCTGTTCCATCAGGTTGAGTTGTTTCCGCAAGTCTTTGTTCTCCTTCTCAAGTCTGTCGACCTCCCTCTGGTACTTGGTCTGGAGATATGAAACATCTCAGTCATATGAAACAAAATATCATTACCATAGAGCCGTATATTTGTATTTACAATAAGATAAAGAATCTTAGTCTTGACTCCTTATCTGCTTGGCAACAAATGATCAGGCTTATCTAATTAATGTATTGGACCATAACTGTGGCCTCTAGTGTGTTCACAAAGTTTTTCTAAGATTTGACCTAGTGACTGACTTTTTGACCACATGAGACACAGTTACGAACTCATCCAAGATTTCTTGCAGACAAACATTTGACCAAGTTTGGTGAAGATATGGCCATAAAAGTGGTCTCTAGCATGTTTACCAGGTTTTTCTAAAATTTGACCTAGTAACCTACTTTTTGACCCTACATGACCCAATGACGAATTTATCCAAGACTTCATGCAAAGATTCTGACCAAGTTTGGTGAAGATTGGGCCATAAATGGGGTCGCTAGTGTGTTCACAAGCTTTTTTTCTAAGTTTGACCTAGTGACCTACTTTTTTATCTATAGTGATCCAGTTACGAACTAAGATTTTACTCAGTCAACTATTCTGACCAAATTTGGTAAAAATTGGGCAATAAATGTGGCCTCTAGCATGTTCACAAGGTTTATCTAAAACCTAACCTAGAAACTTACTTTTTAAATTCCATGTGACCCAATGATGAATTCATCCAAGATTTCTCACAGACAAACATTCTGACCAAGTTTGATGAAGACTGGATAAAAACTGTAGTCTCCAGCGTGTTCACAAGCAAACATTTGATGCCACATGAAGCTGCGCGATGGACAAAGGGGCATCAGAAAAGCTCACCTTGAGCTCGATGTGTTCATGTGCGCTAAAAAAAAAATTATGCTCACCTGCATATTAAGTATTTCTTCATTTAGAGAATCCTGCCTGGCTCTATCACTAGTCTGTAAGTAAATACAAAAAATGGTCAACAAAAAATGAGATACATAGGAAAGAAGTTAAAATTAATCTAGCACTGCAACAGCTTATCACATTTATTAACACTCAATAGTATAAAGTTGAAAAAGGTAACTTTAAGTAAAAATGAATGCAAATGGACCAGAAAAAATGAACTAATAATTTTCAATTAATGTTTGAAAACATGCTGAGACTGACAATCAGAAACAACTGCAGTCAATAAAAAGATTATTTACGTCATTTAGATATTAGATATCAGAAAATTTAAAAAAATATAAAATTATAATACAAAGCATTTTAATTTTTATTATATGGGTGTTTATGTGTTATATTTTTTAATTAATTTATTCTTAATGAAATCTGTATAATTACAGCTTGATCTTTGCTGTCTTTCTTTGTGTCTGACCCTAGACTGGCAAAACCTATCTTTGGAAGTACTGAATGTAATGTCAGATCAGCATCTGAAAAGAAGAAAAAGAAACTCATAACTGGCTAAAGTTTAACTCATGTTTCTTTTAAAATGTAAATAAAAACTGGTGAATCTTAAATGGTTAGCAATTGTTTGTTGGGTTTATCATCCCTTTAATCATCTTCCAGTTATCCTGAGACAGTATTGTAAATAACCTTCATAAATACACACCCTACATATAATCTTTATTTGAAAAAAGGAGAAGAGCACAACAGAATTGTAGTAATTTAAACAGTTTTTAAATAAACAGCCTGTCCATACTGTCCCATTGTGCTTTGGATAAAAGTTATGAACAGGTTATGTTCTGTTGTTTGGTATAATACACATCCACATAAGAAATATCAGTGACTATATTAGGACCATGCATAAGCAACTTAAATAAAATTCAAAGCAAAGGAAAGACAACCAGAACTACAGAAGCCAGTACATGTATATAATTGTTTTATTGAAAGCAAAAGCAATGCATAAGAGTCAAATTAAGCAATACATTTTAATAAAAAAATATTTGTAAGATTATCTTAAAATCAAGTTATTTGCAAATTAGGACTAAATTTCTACATAAATTGTAACATATATTTAAATATAAATATGGTTGTTTCAAAACCAATGCCCCCTCCATGATAAAAAGAGCACTAAACAATGGTAGTGCAGGTAAAGTCTTAACTGTAAAGGTTCACAAGAAAAAACATTTGTGTTTAAATGTTCTAGTCAGGAAAAAAGAATTGTATGAAAATCTTAAGGTTTTGACAAGTTACTGGCAAATCTTGGTTGTTATTAATTAATCTGGTCTGCCAGCTGAATCTATGCCTCCCCAAAGATTTGAAAGAATCCCCTTGTACCACACTGATCCATAAAGTGTAGTGAACCTATGTAACAGATGCACTTGGTTTTTACATATGTTTATGTCTTTCCAAGAGGAAATCTACTGACAGTGAAGTTGAACAAGTATCTTCTTGGACTGTTTTTGTTGACAATGTAGCATCTCCCTGGATTTTCAAAGTAATGTGTAATTTAGTAAAATTTTGCAAAACAAGGCAAATTGACAGATAGGACATTCAAGACAATAAAAGAAATTTTATCTCCTAATATCTTGGTATTATTTTTCATATAGCTTCAAAAATGTAGTTTTTTAACTTGTATTTTACAACTAAGTAAGTGCTAACATTAAGCAAGGTAGCAGGCAATTCCTGGTTCAAATTGCTTTTAGAATTTTACACACATGTAGGCAAGACAAAAGAAAATTAAATAATGCAAACCAGTGCCATACAGTAGTTACCAGGTAACTTTCACAAAAAGGATCTAAGGTGATAAAAAGCAACATAAAACTTGACCCACTGTCCACACTTTTCAGAAATCTTGAATATGGTAAGAATTGAATTTTAAGTTTTTAGTTACATAAACAATTTTATCCATGTTATCCATTAGAGGGACCTTACACACTACAGGTAGAAGCATCCAGTGAATTTAGGTCTACCTGCAAGGTCTGGAAAAGGCTTATGCTCTAAATCAGTTAAAGAAACTAAAAAGGATCCTTAAGGAAAACAAAAGGACTCTGCAATAAACGTATAAAACGTATAAAATTTTAAATAAGTTACATGTCATGAAAACATGTGAACAAATGCCCTGAACAGGTAGTAAAAGTTATCCACTCAAAGGTAAATAAAAATAATTACCAACCTCCAGAGGAACTGGGATTTAAAACAGCATGAACTCCGGATTTGCCTGGGGAAGATAAGGGGAGACAACTTATGATTACTTGATACAGTATACAAAGAGCATAAATGTTGCCTAGAGTTGTCTCCCGTTAGTGTAGGGATCATCAGACTAGTTCAAGTTGTCTAGGTAAGCAAACACATTTAGAAACAGGCCTCAGAAGAAATATATGAAAAAAGTAACCTCAGCAAGATGGCAGCCACAATCCAGACCTTTATACACAGCCTGTTGACACATCATTGTTACATGGAATCAATTTAGCAATATAAAATAAAAAGAAACAATTACAGACAGATGATAGGCAAAATAACAGAGTGAAAAGATAGCATTTAGTGAATTAAGGGATTGGGATTGGATTTGACAGCATTTTCGCCATTTCTGTGCAGCGACATGTCTATTAATATAGCACTGGGGCACTTACGAAGTGCCCAGGGACGGAACCCGGCCGGTCCATTATACTGGCTTCGACGAGTCAGGCATAATGCTGTCCCCTTAGCCCCTAGGTTTAGAAGGGAAGCCACTACTACCAACTTTAAAGTCTTTGGTTTGACCCAACCGGGGTTTGAACCCGCAACCTCCCGATCCGCAAGCCGACGCTCTACCACTTGAGCTATTGCGTTATGACTAATTCAGATCTGAGATCTATGTCCAACAATTCCAAACCATATAACATACTGTAACTATTAACAAACTAATAAAAAAAAGCAAAACTTCTACAAATTATTGTTACATAAGGTGAAACTGATAAGATTAGGGCAGGTAACAAGGAAGTGAATGCTGTTTTAGAAACAATATAGACCTACCAGAGCTGTCATGTGCATTTTACCAAAAAGAGAGGCTTGATTTTACCTGGAAACTTAATTTTAACTGCTGGAGTTAACCATGCATATTCAAAGCATTGCATAAAAGCCATTTTAACAATATTACTTTGCTATATCTGAGTGACAGTCTTACTTTCTGCAAATGAACAGGACCTACTATGGTATAGAAATACCAAAGGTATCAGGAATCCCGGTGTATTCCTTCATTTGAGTTTATTTTTTGACTGGGTACAAAAATGGCACACAATGTTGCAAATATTGGTTATGCTGTTACTATAACATAATCCCATTTATTCATTCAGGTTATTTAAAATTTTCTAGACTAGTTCAATAATTTGTAAAAATTATAAACAGTTATATAGTCACAGGGCCTGGTTTAAACATTTATGTCTTGCAAACTATCTAGACTGTATCAATTATTCAGATTGTTTCAAATTAACAAGACTGATTAAATTATTTTGAGTCAACTACTTTAATACAGCATTATATGCGAATTATGATAAAATGATTTCAAATGAACAAATAAAGAGTCAATGATACGATACTTTAGCTGTTTTGAGAACTATCAAGCCTTTTTCTAGAAAGTTAAACTTAATTTTACATGTCTTTGCAAAATCCCATTTTTACAATTCAGCACGTGAAACATGGTTATTTAAGCCTGATTATATAAAATATGCAAGCCCATATATTTTGCGTTTGAAAAAAGTGTATAAACAAAACTCAAAACAAATACAAAAATATAGAAAGTGTTGCAAAAGCAAGTGATACAAAAACACAACATGGTTAAACAATTCAGGATCATTAACTAGCAACTGTTAACAGCAACAATATTTACAAGCATTGTTCAGAGAAAACATGTCTTTTATTACTTATTTTTTTGGCGCAAAATAGGGGTGTAACTATATACCGTACGACGGTTTACCGCGGTTCTATATTCACGGTTTGGTTCACGGTTCACTTCTCAAGAAATACGGTTAGAACCGTGTGATCCAGTTGAGTAAAAATCCTACATTGTGCTCTCGAGTTCAAGTCAAATCGTTGTTGAGTCTGTAGTAGACTATTATTTGACACCGATAAAATGACAATGTGGATCAAAATATAGTGTTTTATGACAATGTTTGCCGAATAGAAAGCATTCTTGTTTTCAGGAGTAGCTTAGCTGATTGTTCAGAACATATATTGTCATAATTAATTTTAATTCATATGAAAATTGAAGGAGTAAGCTATATAGTATTTCTTGGATCGGTAAAGTTAATTATTATTCAAAATGGCGACAGTCGAAAACTAGTAACATCTGTTTAAGAAATCACTGATGAAGTCGGACAATCTATATTGCAAAAAGAAATCCACTGTAGATTTTGGCATGATTGATAACATCTTTGGCTCTTGAACCTTCTGCTAATCAAGTGTATTGCCGTCATTATGAAATTGTGAAGCGTTGACGAGGAAATGCCAAAAATTAGTTCATATGTATAAGTGTTTTAATTTTTACGAAAGAAAACTTAAATACATTTCTTATTCTATCTTTGTTAAGTTATATATCAAAGATGTTGTTTCAGAAGAAATTATCTTCTGATAATTATGACTTTTTTGCCCGACAAATGACCACACGTAACTGTCCCTTTCTCCCAAATGGAAATAGATTCCTAGTTATCATTCACCTGATAGTCAGAGCAAAAAAATGCCTCAGCTGATACAGGTACATACTCAGCATATACGGTAGTGAATGAAACTGGTAGCAGGAGCATTCATTTATGAGCAAGTTAATTTATGCCTAGGTTGACACCACCAAATCTACATGACTACATGTAAATAAAATTGGTGTGCTTTTGGTTTTTGTTGATACAAACCCTGTTTAAATGATGTTTAAAATTATTTACTTTGACTAATAACACAGTGCTTGCTGTTTTTATTAAAGAATAGTTAAACACACGCACCATCTGGAACATGTTGGTACACTCAGTATAAATTTGATATGACTAATTTTAAATGGTATGCTTTGTATCTACATAACCACACTATGAATAATGGAGCAAAATTTCTTTGCTTTAGATAGAAATTCTGATATTCTGAATCATATGTTGACATTCCAAAAAGCAGTTATAATTGTGGTAAATATTTATTTAAACTGTACTTTCCAGTAGATATGCTATTTAAGTACATGTAATACTTTTAAGTAAGCATACAGGATCACAGTAAAAGGCAAACAATCAATAATGGCATATTTTGTCTTAAGCAGCCAACTTGTTTTAATCAGAGTGGCTGGAAATGGTTGGCTGCTTAATACAAGTGTGGCTGTAGTTAGAAACTTTTTAAAGCGTTGCTGGTCTTATTTTAGATAAGTGAAGAAATTGTCATTTGGGAGGTGGTGTTATGACATTATGCATTTTTAAAAAAAATACTATTTAATGCATTATCCTTATTTGCTAATCTTATGATATAAAATAATAAAACCAAGATCTTCTGAAAAAATTCCTAGGTGATGATGAAAATGAAAGCATGAGAAATGTAAAATTGCGAGCATGTAAAATTGATGGCATCTATACAGATCGCCTTTTTTAACAAGCAGAAAAATATCTAAAAGCTCTGGTCTCATCAGTAGGACATGAACGTTTTGATACCAGGGAGTAATTTTCATGCTGAAAAGTATTCATTAATCATATATATATACCATAGATACCATGATTTTTAATTTTAAAGGAAACAGCCTTCTTTGTATAAACTTGACCAATACTTAACACCATGTTATAGTAGAAGGACTGTATATATTATACTACTGGCAATAGCGATTAATTCGTAAACACAAGAAAAAACAATAATAAGTACTTACATGTATATTCTGATATATGATACATGGAATATCTATCATTTTTGTATTGATACACATATCATATCAATGTCTGACCAATACAGAGCCACATTATTTCTCTTGTTTCATACAAAGCACAACTACTTACTAGCTGACTGTGTTGATACTTTATATTGTTATTAAACATTTTTTTTGATAGTGTACCAAACTTTTGTATTTTTATTTGTGGGGGGCATTCAGAATTTATAATAAAGATGAGAAAAAAATATCTTAAGAAATATTATATCACGTTTTATTTTTTAAGACCTAACATATTAAAAATTTTAGGTTATTCATATAATTAAATCATTTAATATTTTATGTCATACATTCTGATTATAAGACTTACAGACAAGTCCTTAGTTTCAGTAAGTAGCTAGGCTAACATATTGTTTAATATGTCATGGTGTAATAGTGTACCTATGTCATAAGCAAAAAAGTATCATCATTACCAAAATATTATGTATCACGATACATATCGTATCGTGTGGTATGTATCGCGAAACGTATCGTATCGTGAGGGTTGCGTATTGTTACACCCCTAGCGCAAAAGAGTGTTATAAATTGTATGTATGAATGATTCAGAATGTTAAAAGAAACTACACCTATTCCATACACTTTCTGCATATATACATGTCAGGCACAATATCCTCATAATAGGTACCAGCACAGGCCAAATTTTACACATAAACATTTCAGATGCAACTTTAAGTGCATGCATCATATCGCTAATTTTGAAAAAAAAAAAAAAAATTATGCAAATTATGGCCAAGATACAGATATGGGATTACAGACTGAACGACAGACACACTGCTGGACAGTGCAACTGTAATATGCAATGCTTTATGGGGCATAAAAACTGTTATATGCAAGGTGATAACAATGTCAATGCCAGAGAAGGGTGTGTTTGCTTTAAGATATGAAGTTCCATTTACTTATAAGGTAGAAGTTTTGACATGATCATAATAACCACTGCCTTGTTATAATTGTGGCTCTCAGTAGAAAAAGCTTCCTGCGTGCCCAAAACCCAGGTGTCACCGCCCTTGTTTTTATGTCTTATTATTTGGAAAAATGGATGATTGAATTGGTTTTATTGATAAACATATGATTGTGTGGCTTTTCTTCTTGATTTCAACAAGCTAGCATGCTAGTGACAGGCTCCAAAATTTTGTTGAGTTAGGTGCTCAGAATTGAAAATGACACTAAGTGGCTCAAGATATATTTGAGCTTAGAAAATGAGAGATACAGATATGTTAAGCAGTGACAGAGTTAGTTGTAGTGAACCATTAATTGTGCTGTACCATTTGTGTTAATAAGATCGTAATCATTTTTTTACATATTACATGAAATAACCCAACACATATATTTTTTAATTAAAGTATGTTATATTTTCTTTGTTGTGGCACTAGTCCATGTTATTTATGAACAACCCTCAAGCAGTCTTCAAAGTTAGGTGTCAAAAAGAGAAGGTATATACACATTCTAAAATTGTTTTAAGAAATTCATAAAATATAAAACCATCTTACATTATTTATGTGTTTAATGTTTTATACTTTGTTGGCTTGTTAAGAACAATACGAGAAACTGAAACGGCTCAAAAATGCAATTATGTAATGTTTGTATTTACCAGCCGTATGCTCTTAAAAAAGGCACAGATATACCAGTAAGTATTATAAATAAGTGTTTCCAGAGATTTATTTAAAAGCTTCAATAATAATACATGACTATAACAGATAGTACAACTTTTCTCTCTCTCTCTCTCTCTCCTCTCTCTCCCTCTCTCTCTCTCTCTCTCTCTCTCTCTCTCTCTCTCTATATATATATATATATATGTATACATATAAAAACAAGTAACGTGGGCCATGCCACGAATTCAGGTTTCCAACGATTAAACAAACCCAATCCCAAGCTATTTTTTCATGCAAGCTTGTTATTTCCAAGGTTTCAGCAAAACTGGCTATCCAAACTGAAGTTATTGACGGGAAACTATTTTTCTATTATTAGTAACAGAGACCTTGACCTTTATCAGAGTGGTCCCTCATCCAATCCAGAGCTTAATTTGCACATAAACTACCTACAAACAAAATCTCAGTAAAATACCCCCATTTTAACACAAATTATTAAGCGGGAACTGATTTTTTATTTTTTAGCAACAGTGACCTTGACCTTGATCCTACTGGCGACAGTTGGCTGAAAGACCTGCTCACATTGAGTGCTGCTTATGAAATAACATTCTATATCCATCTGTTCAGTGATTTAGAACTCAAATAAATATCTAGGTAGAACCACTGATCTCCCTGAAGGTCAGCATGAAGACCGCTACATGAAAGTTTTACATCCTATTAAGAACTCTAACCTTATCACTAAAGAGCCAAGGAGTTACATTGGTAGAGCTCTCTTTTTTATTGTATACAGCCACACCTGTTAACAGTAATCTCAGATTAATGAAAGAGTTATTTAAGACAACACATTGTTAATTTACAAAATAAATATCACTTGAAGTTTACCTTCTGTCACAATGGAGGTGAAGAAATCTTTGTCAGTCTCTTCCTCCAGCCTCTCAGTCCAGGATTTAAACTGGGCAAACTTTTCCTTTACCCATTGCTGCAAAATGTGTAGAATTACAAAAGACATGTGACTCACTGTGAACAGATATGACAAATTAATTTGAGCACACACACACGACTTAAGGCTAGAGAAAAATTACTTTTGTTTAACCCTTTCACTCATACAGTTCTCCTAAATAACCATATGCCTAATGCATAACCAGATGGCTTATCAGGCCACCTGGCATGCATAGGTAAACTGGTGACAAAGGTACCTCAGGTTCATAGAGCATTATTGGTTTTGTGTGGGAAGCTGACAGTAGTTATGTTTAAACTATTTTTTAAGCTAGAATGAGTTATTTAATCATATTTATGTAATTAAAAAGTTTATTCAGAAATAATTTTTCTTTCTGATGATATACTTTTCATGCATTTGAGGTTATATAATTTGTTAGAAGAAAGGTTTGAATAAAATAAAGAAATATGTTATAGGCAATTTCTTTATTTTATGTTTGAAATATTCATTAATTGCTATTGTTTTTTTTTTAAATAACAACATTTAAATCTGATTCCCCAAAACAGAAAATTCTGACTCATTGTCACTACCAAACAAAATATCATAAGCATCAGGCATACTTCTGAAGCAAGATAAAGTGAGACTATCAAAAAATATTATCAAACAATTTGTGTACAAGATCTTTTTTTCAATAGGTGTTAACGATGCAGCGATTAGAATGCTAATGAACGAGGCAATCAATTGAAGCTTAAATACCTTCCAAGTTGATCCAAAGAGCAAAAAAACATTTTGCTTCTTTCATTAGTCAGTGGGTTTTATGATCCAATGCTGCCCCGAAGCAACAGGGGGTTCCGGTAAGTCGGCAAAACTTTTCAACATCAAATACTTCACTTCCATTTATTGTGAAGGAAGCGGATGTTTATTACATCGGCATACTCGGTTTTTACTGTAAGGCTGACCATGTGAGAGTTGTTGCGGTTTAGAAATGGTAAGATTTGACAGCGAGTGTAAACAATGGAAAATTCCATTTGGGTGCTCTACAAACTTAGCAAATTGTCACAATTTTTTCAGAACAACCCCACTTTTTTATTCACTAAATGTATAAATAAAGGCTTAATCTTACTGAATAAAGATAAAAGAAAGACTTTACATGAAGTATTCACTTATGATTTTGCACTTAACTTTGAGGGCGTAAAATCGCCAAAGCATGAGCCTGACGCACAACGCCAAAGATCGCCAAACTATTAGCCTGACGCACAATGCCAAAGATCGCCAAACTATTAGCCTGACGCACAACGCCAAAAATCGCCAAACCATGAGTGAAAGGGTTAAAACAGTTGTGCATGTTTAATTAAAGGAATTTTGACCCTTTTATCACACTTTTTGTGAGATGAAAAAAGGAAAGTCAGTACATTGTAACTGAAGAATGTGATAATTGTACTTCTATTCAAGCTTGTAAAAATTTAAATAAGTTTGTCATCAATATATCCAATAAAATTTCACTTTTTTCAGTGCCTAATTTCAGGACAAATAAAATATTAAAGAAATTTAATGTTCTAAAGAAATACATAAATAATTATGTTCAAATAGAACCTAATACATGTAAACTGAAAAAGTGAACTACCTTTTCTGTGTTTGTGATGGCTCTCACTAATGTCCGCGCTTTGTCGAATGGTTCTGCCATTTTCTCCAAGTCAAAGTCTTTAGGGAGATATTCCTTCATCCATTCTAGGTCAGGTACATACTTCTTCCATTTCTCAAATGTCTGTATGACAGTTAAAAAAGAGTTACAAAAATGGGTATGTGTATTATATTAGAAAGTTTTAAAACACTTATGACATCTTGTTAAAAAAGATTCATCTTTACATGAGTATACCTGTACAGATTTCTTTCTCTTTGAATGAGGATTGGAAGTTGTCAGCCATAATGCCTCAACATTTACAGAGCTCCTGGTAAAGGACGTCGATCTGGTATGTTGTTACAGTATCTCTTCTACAGATTAGGGATGTCAACAATTACTAGATAACTGAAGTATTCAATCAAAGGATTATAATCAAGTATTAAAATCACTATTCAAATACCCTGTAAAAGAGATGGCATATATTTAAATTGAATTGATAACAAATAACCTGAAAAATAAAAAATCCAATTAAACACATTCTTCTTGCTAAACTGGACAATAGCTAATTACAGCCAGTTGCATGACCTAGTTACTCCCTAACACCTGATGGTCTTATCTATTGCGGATGTTCAATAGCCTATCCCAGCTAGCACCCAAATGTATGTCAATTAATAAACCCTAGGATTAGTTCATTAATTAGTTCTTATCAACTTATTACCCGCCACTCTCTTGCACAGTTTGTGATATGTAAATTAAACATTGATTGGTATGTCTCAGAACTGCCCAAAAATTGTTCTGATTGTAAAGGTCCTTTTTGACACAAAGTCTGTGAAATGTATTCAATGCAGGGCAATATTAACCTACAATAAACAACTAGTATGCTTTACTATTTTCTTATTTAGAATAAAAGTAATATTAATTTTTATTATAGACTATTTACATCAAAAAATCAAGTTTCTTTTGTTTTCTTCAACTGCTTGTTCTACTGTTACTTCACAACTATAAAACTCTGACTTAAACTACTTATATATAAGAACAGGTTTCCAAAATTGTATGACTTAGCCAAAGGCAACCACCTCAACTGAATGTTTGTTGATCTAAATGTTCGTCATATTGGTCTGGAAGGAAAGACCGACATGCTTTAGTTTTGTTGCAGTGGAGGTTAATGTAAAATGACAACAATATAGTTTATATACGATAATGTTTCAACATATATTAAAAATAAATATTTTATAACTTAAATGTTTTTTATACAATATGTGTATGACAATATGTATTTAATTTCACATTTTAAAAATTTCAACAACCTTTGGTTTATTTTTTTTAACTTATCTTTATCCAAATGGAAATGCAATGTTATTTAAACTGAGATGCCTCCAGACGACTATATTGCTCCATAGGTATATAGATCTCAAAGTTGGAAACACATTTTTACATTACAATATTACGCCGACAGTAAAGTTTTAAAATATACTCAAGTGTTGAACATGAATGAAACAAGTTTATCCAATGCAAGGAATATAATCGTATTTGATGATAAAATATTTTGCTCATGAAAATCTAGTTTAAATGTAATAAGAAAAACATAAGAAAAAGAAAATGAGCAAGTACTCGATCGGAAAAGTTTTAGTACTCATTGACATCCTTACTTCAAATATATCAGACAGGGCTTATCCAGACCTCATACAGCAGGACTCCATTAAAATGGTCATAGACAATTCTAATGAGTAGATGCAATTAAGAGTTTAGAGGAGGAATGCAGCATACAGCATCTCCTTCATCTTGTTTTCAAAATAAACAATTTAACAAAAAACAGAAAAAAATGAGACTTCATACCTGATTTGCTGCTACCCCTCCTCCTACCGCTCCTGTTAGGAGCAGGTATCGAATGCGTAGAAAACGTCTCGCAGCACCAAAGAAAGCTCCAGATGATCCATGTCTGTACTGTTGCTGTCCAGATGCTTGTTGTATGTCCAATAATCCATCACCAATTTGTCTTGTACGTGGCACACACACAGCAAGACTTCTGATATGGTTATCACGGTGTCTTAATTGCCTGATTAGAATGACATCAGTTTGATGGATGTAAGTTTGTAAAAGTGATGAACTTGCAGCATAATTTCTGGCTGGTACAACATCTCTGGAAGCCAGAATATTGGTAGAAGACCTTGCTTGTTGACATGGTTTTTGAGCTAGCTTTTTTATGCAAAGGTCACAATTTGGCCTGAAAAAAAATGAAGCTTGACACTGAGAGCTTTTTAACATTGATAGGAAATAAATGGTATTTGAAATTTAAAATAACCCAAACAAAGAATAGTCTGCAGTTGCCTTTTCCTTCTTGCTTGAAAACAAAGATGTTCTTTTTAACCACAAAGTGTAACTAATTAAAAAATCTTCACTGAACACTTGTAACGTGCTGTACTTGAAAGATTGTTATACAATGAGAGAAGGGAAAAATCTTCAAGTTAATTTGGCCATAAGGAACTTATTTAAATGTATTCAAACTGCTATTGCATGAATAAATTTGAAATTTAAATAAATTATAAAATATATAGAGGTATGGGTCCACATGAGAATTTGGACTAGTTTGGCATAGTCCAATTCAGCTCACTTCCAATGCAATAGGTACAATATTAGCAAACTGTCGGATACTGAATTACAACCACATCTACAGCATTCGATAGCTTCTAAACTTCAATGGTCATTGGCTCCTGAGTCAAAATGTTCAAGGGTCAAATTCAAATATCTGGAGGTCAATTTTGTGCATCATGCATCACACCATTAGGGGCACATATATGTTTTTATGTCAAAGATGGCAACATTTTGTATAAAATTGACATGATGGAAATTATTGATACTGTTGGTAGCTTTTTAGTTTATTTGGGATAAGTAAATAAGCAGAATATTTCTTAATTTAAAAAATGTGCGCTTTCATTGAACGGATGCGTTGATTCTCCTTACAACAAAGATGGCAGACAAACAGGTGCGCGTGCATCCTGGGAAAATTTGATAACCATCTATAAGGCAGCAAAAGGTATTTAAAAAAGTTTACAAAAAGGAATGTTTATGATAAAAGTGATTTAAGGATAAGATACAGTGAATAACTAATTCATTCATTTTGAAGTTGTTTTATATCAATTGAGAGATTATTGGTACCTAATAAGCCATATAAAAGTAAACTCCAAAGAAAAAAGTTTTGTTTGTTTATTGGGTTTATTGTCCCACCAACAGTATTTCAGTTATCTAGAGACTGTGAGTGTCCACTTGAAGCAGATATAGTGCTGCTTTCACTGTGTAAAGCATGCCGTGAACACCTGGCATGATACCAAACCCAGTCACATTATCCAGACATCGGGCCAACCAGTTGTGGAACTACCCTTATATTTGCTTGAGCGTTAGCAAGGGAGCTATACCACTACCATTTTTACTGACTTTGGTATGTCGCGGCCCAGGATTGAACCCGGGGCCTCCCGTACCTGGAGCCGACACTCTTCCGATTGCGCTACAAGGTCCGGTCTAAGAAAAAAGTTTGGAAACTAAAATAAATCATTGACATTTAATAAAACTGTGGGAAAAAAATGTAGAGCCGAATGATTTTAATAAAAGCAAGTGAAGATCATTAAGGAAATAGATTTTTGTTTAACATTCAAAATATGGTGTGATTAAGCATTATTCATTCTGTGCAAGGAAATTTGGACAAGTACGGATTATATGTCCTTTAATAATTACATACTGGCATGGTGACTACAAACTTGATTTTGTGACTAAAAGAACATTTAAGTTTTTCAATCTCCCACTTTTCAAGGTAGACTCCCACTTTTAAGGTTCAAAATGATTTGAAAATTAGGTGTGTTTTACACCTTTTTAGAAATCTCCCTACTTGGAAACAGATCAATTCCTTCTTTGGTTATTAGTATATGAAAATAACTGTGTTTCCTCATTCCGAACCATCTGCATTCTGGACCATGTTATAATCATCCCGGACCAGTTTGATTGTCAGTATATAATAATCATTCCGGACCATATTTATTTTATTTATAAAATAATAATCAGAACTTAGGAAAGAAGTCTAGATGATGTAAGATCAAACTTATATTTCCTAGGTCGTTGCAAAACCCTTTTTTATTAGTGTAAAATTTATTTAAAACTTGAAGTTTAAAACACCTGTCCTTAACAAAACATACTGTTTGTTTTAGCAATTTATACCGTACTTACTCACTTATAAGACGGGGATTTTTCCTTTAAATTTCATGTTCAAAGTGTGGGGCTCGTCTTATAGGCGGGGTCTAGCGACCTGGCAAAAAGTTTTCACGTTGTTTTAGGACAAAAACATACCACATAAACTTGTTAGCGGTTATGCAATGACCCGACGTGCCGTCATTATCGACCACCGATAATTTACCTTAATTGAACTTTGAATTCTGTCCGTCAACGATTAACTGTCTCACATTCCTTTCCCTTTGTTCTGCATGAAACACGGCTTATTATCCGTCAGTAAACACTGAAACAAACTTTCAACTTCAGTCTGCCAAATACATCAAGCTGTAATTTACTCGTGTAGACTTGCCTCATTACACAGGTCAAGTGACTGACTCTGAGATAAGCTGTTGTCAAGGTGATATCGATCGGAGCAGTTTGACAGTGAGGGTGTGAACGATGTGTTTTATAAGCAGCTGCCTATTACATTTCTCCATGAAATTATTGATTGGCGGAATGTACACAAGGACAGTGCACTGTGCCCCGATATATCGTGTACTGTCATACCAGACTTGGTGACGTAGATCAAAGAAATTAATGTCATGCCGCCACGCGCTACAGGATAGCAGTGCAGCTGAGATTAGATACATCCCGCAATGTGTGAAAATTACAGTCACTGTTTACCAATTAACCCTTTTGTTGAGACAGCATGACTGGTCGCTGCTCCTGTTCATTTTTTCGCCTCGTCTTATAAGCGGGTCGAAGCAGAAACCGGCAATTTCGCAGGTGAAGTAGGGGGGGCGTCTTATAAGCGAATAGTCTTATAAGTGAGTAAGTACGGTATATAGACTAACAAAATGTTTTGTTTATTGTGACATAGAAATGGCATCCAATAATCGTAGCCATTAATCAAAGAACGCATTATGCAAAATAAACACAGGCTGTTGGCGGCACACTTTTATCAGTAACACTCGGCGGTTGTTCAAACCTCTTTTTTATTACTGTCGGTTGCTGATTAGTGTATTGTGTCAGTATCTTATGTGTCAATTTCTTACCTCATGTGTATTGTTGAGATGCCTGAATATTCAGAATGTTATACTTTTAAGAGGATATGTTCGTAATTTAAAAAAAAAGATTTGGGTCCACAAGCAAGAAAAAAACACATATACAAATGAGGCGTTATTTGATTTATGGACATGATTTTTGGATGCCATTTCCATGTCAAAATAAACAAAACATTTTGTCAAAATCAATATACACAATTATAAACTGACTTAACCGCTAAAACAAATAATAGATTTTATTAAGGACAGGTGTTTTAAAGAATTTTTACGCCAATAAAACATTAAACAGCGATTTTGCAATGATCTAGGTTATATAAATTTTAAATCTTAGATCTATCTATACTTCTTTCGTAAGTTCATGATACATATTTCATAAATAAATAAAATAATTTTGGTCCGGAATGATTATACTAGAATTTTACATGGTCCGGAATGACGACCAAAGAAGTCCGGGATGATTATAACATGGTCCGGAATGATGGTCCGGAATGCAGGTCTGGAATGCATATGGTCCGGAATGAGGGTAATTCGAAAATAACAAATCTCCCAATTTGGAAGTGAAAATCTCACAATTTGGCCTCAGAAAAAGTTCATATGTATTCAGATTTAAAGTGGCCCTTATAAAGTGCCAAAATAAAGGCACTGTAATATTTCAATATACATCTTGTAATGCTCAAAGACATTTTCACTGCAGTTCCTGATCACAATGCTTACTACAAGAAAAAGAAACTGGATAAAAAACAGCCATTGACCTTAATCACTGCAGAATTATTTCTGAGACACCTTGTCAATAAAGCCTACCTAAGTAATCTAGAGACTGGTTAAAAGCTTATTCAGTTAGTTCTTTAACCAACACACAAAACAATTCAACTGCAAGTATGGTTTGGCTAATAATAATTTAATTTGCAATATCAATCAGGCCGGCCTTGAAAGGTCACAGTAAGTTGCGACAGATTAAGTAGAAATATAGTCTTTACCCGAATCGTCCAGAAATAATTCTGAGCATCTTTCTTTCGAAGTCAATATCTTCTAAACCATGCTACTTGTTAATTATTCGACATTTGTGTCACGTTCGAAATGTCACTTTTTTTTACTCTTGCCTAAATCAATTGTGCTCGAAAATACCAAAGTATTCCGAATAAAGATGTGGTGAATAGACTGTACTAAATTTATACCGCTAACTTAAGCCGATTAATGTTAATAAAAACTAAACAACATTGTCGGACGCATTCAAAAGTATTTCTATAGTTTATATATACAAAATAAAGGTGTTGTGTTTTTCCATTTTTGTTTTAATTTCGAAAATGTGGTAGCTTTGCTAAAGCTTAGTGTACTCCTACCTAGCACACAAGGGAAGCTACTCTGTTAATTACAGCATTGCCGGTGGAAGAATATGCTTTTGTAAAAACACATTATTTACAAATAAAGAAGAAATGGCAGATGATGATGAAAAGGGCTATCGTTGGGAGACTGAATACGAAAAGACATGGTATGTTTATAGATCATTAATATCAATTTTGTTACTCTTTTTGAAAATATTATGTTAGAAGAATTGGATGTATACTCGAACTCTGTATTATCGACGCATCTCTATTACCGACGTATTCCGAATATTTCAACATGCAAATCAACACAGAATGGCTTTAACCTAGATTTCTAAAAATTAGTTGATTATATGGTAAATTTTTGGTTTAGATGTTAGTTGTCCTTTACAAATTCAAAGTTTATAAGCTGACATTGTCATGCATACACATCAAAGATAAGTCAAACAAGTACGACGATAATACAGTGGTCCATGCTACAGTACTAAATACAGTTACAACAGACGGGTACAGGAATAGTCGTACCATTACGATCTTGTACCGGGAATACTCGTACCATTTTGGGAAAGGTCGTACCATATATGATTTGTACAGGGAATGGGGTAATGGGTTAATTAGAGGTGATAATTAGGCTTAGTAGTGGAGGTATTAACAATGGTCTATTCATTAGATAGTTGCATGAACAAAAAAATCAACAGCGTCGATCTAAACAACTACAATATTACAAAAAAAGTATCACTTTCCATCAATACATGTTTAAAAAATTAAGTGCAGATAAAATCCTTTAAGTTGTTACATACAATCTCCATACTAAACATTTACGCATATATCTTAAATGTGGTACGACTATTCCTAATTCGGTACGAAATTGTAACGGTACAAGATTGTAGTGGTACGACTATTCCCGGAGCCCCACAGACAAGTCGTTATTAAAGTAACTGGATAATATTAGTAAAGTAGGTTGATAGGAAGAGAATGTGTAAGCAGTTCAATTTGCTCTGTAGGTAGAACATTTGCCCCATTAGCAAAGGGTCCCAGGTGTGATACCTAGACTGTCTGCACATTTTTCTCCCTATGTTACAGTAGTTTTTTATGCATTTACATCTCTATTATGCAACGTATGTTTATAAGAAGTGGCTGGGTTGTACAATTATATATATTAGGGTTGTTAACGAATATTCGAATATCAAGTCGCTATTCGAATAGAGATTTTGGTATTCGAATATTTTATAATTTTTATTCCGCTTTTGTTAATTTCGAAGGAACATTGAAAAGACATTTCTTTAGTTGATCGTAGTGTCCCCAGCGTCTTAAGACGCTAGCGATATGTAATCGCGTTCGCTTTAAGATAGAGGGGGTGGGTCATGTCTCCTGATAACGAATTGCCATCTGGTTAACAGCATGAAATCACCTTACCGCGCACAGCTCCTTCTCTGCCCCCTCTCCCACTTAGACCCAGTCACATCAACCACATCACCATACAGCTGTGGAAACAGTTGCCAACGTACAATAAACACACATGTCAGTTCAATGCTGCAGCAATTAGCTACAGCAATTAGGTAACACTGACTCTACCCAGCTTCGGTCGGGATAGTGTGTAATAAATACATTATATTAGGCTATACTTATTGATAACACTCCACCAGAAGCTGAGAACGTCTTTTATTTTTTGGAAAGCACAACTAGATCACTGTCAAACAAACTTTAATTGCAAACACTTTTTGTATTTGTCACTCTACTTCATACTTGTTATTTTATTCCTATATAATACCGCGACATCTGTTATTTTTTTTTGTCACCGCGATTTTCTGTTCTTTGTTTTTGCTTCGTTCTCTCCGAATAACAAAAATGTAAATCTACATACTTTTTTAATTGTTCGTCATAGGTTTACTTAACACACTTAAAACTCAAGAGCTTACAATTTTAATCATTCTTTATATATATATTGGTTGGTACTTCATCAATTTATCAACTGTCAGGTAATCTTGACACTTGCCAAACGCAGTAATTATCGTCATCAAATGGTTTTGTTTACATTCGCCTTTCACCCATAGGCATATGGCGAGCAGGTTCGTAATTGTCACTTGTGTATTGGTAACTAAATGTCTCTAATTGACATGTTATAACTTCGGATTAACGCCCTTAGCGATATCAGCCAATCACAATTAAACATCAACCCGACCACCAACCAATCAAGACCGTTAATTGGCTGTACACTTGAGCGATTGTTAATTGGTAACTAAATGTCTCTCATTGACATGTTATGGCTTCGGATTAACGCCCTTAGCGTTATCAGCCAATCACTATTAAACATCAATCCGACCACCAACCAATCAAGACCATTAATTGGCTGTACAATTGAGCGATTTTCTTTCATAAAACCTTCGTGGGTTTGCCTAATTGTCTTACAGTTGATCCAGTATCACCCGCATTTTGTCCTTTAGAAAATGCCTCCTTTAATCATTAATGTATTTTATAAGATTAGTTCACAAAACATAATTGACTGTTTGTTGTTATACATTGTTTGCGGTTAGTAGAGTAAAATATTAAAATTATGATATGGTTTTATTAAATCGATAAGTAGCCCCTCAAATACGTCATATGTTAATACAAATAAGTAATTAATTTCACAAAATGCCTTTATAAATTGTAAAGGTTATTACACGAAGTACAACACGTAACAAAAAGACACACAAGTTTAAGGTGACTAATTAATAATGTATATATTATACGGGACTTTGCAGGTCATCTTAACATTGATTGGTTACTTTATAGTTTTTATAAGAGTTTCAATAATAATAATAATAATAATAATTGTTAAGTAGCAATGACATTATTTACGCATTTACTGGCATTCTTCACTGACAGTATTTTCTTGCAAACTACCACTGACCAAGTAAAGAAACGCCCCGTCTGGTCCTTCACTATAAACAGGATAATGGCGGATTCATAATATTGCCGTTTGTGTTTCAAAAAGAAGAAATCGTCGTTTTAAAATTAAATGCTATGATAAAATCATAAATCTACCGCCGCTTCTGCATTAAGTAAGGCTAGCAATGTAAATTTTGGTCAGAAATAAACATTTTACAATGAATAAACACATTGAATGTAATGGAAAATTATCGTGTTATATGCCACTATGATATAAATTCGTTCCGAATATTCGAATATGATTCGAATACACGCTCCGAATATTCGAATATCGTTTTTGGATTCGATTTACATCCCTAATATATATATATATATATATATATATATATATATATATATATATATATATATATATATATATATATATATATATATATGAATGTAGGTAGAACAAAGAAAGCTTATGCTTATATCCTCTACATGTCCCCAGACCCTTTCAGTAGTTAATAGTTTTACCAATAATGTTTATTGTCAGTTGGTTATTTACACATTCAATAGTACACTTCCATGGCCACAATTGTTGTGTCAAATTTATTGTCAACATCTCACCTATGCCACATTATTTTTGCACGGTCAGATGTTTGTTTTTTACAAAAGCACACACTATTATATTTTTTAATGTACAGTTTTAATTTATAATATGTGATTGTATTCTAAATAAATATGCTTCATTTCAATTAGTGCTATGTTTGTTGATGTTAAAAGCTTTTAGATTCACTCTAATAAAATACGAAACCAATTTTAAATATGTGATTATAGATATTTTCCCTAGTTCTATGTGTACTCTAACTTAAATGAAAAACTCCCAGTGAAACTGCTACGTTTCTGTATCCTTGCTCAATGAGATTCTTCCTAAGTCTTATCCCTGCCTCTCCTATACAGCATATTGGTACACAAACAGGATACTGATGGAACATGTCTTCTAGTTTCATCCAAAAGTTTTATATAAATATTGAAAAGCAAAATAATTTAACATACATTTATATATTAAAACGAGCTCTGTGTTATTTTAGCACCTTTTTTTATTTTTTTAAATGCTTTAAGAGGAAATACTTACATAAAAGTTGTATTTTTTTACTCAAATTCACATGTTGTTTTACATTCAAATTAAAAAGATTCATACTGTAATGTAGTATGTCATTTTAAATATAAATATCATTTCTATAGAATTAGATGCAAGCCTGGTGACAAACTAAAACAATTTATATATTCAAAGAATAAAAGCTTTGAACAGAAACTTCAACCAAATTTGGGGGCAAAAAGTCACTGATTGAGGAAGAGACCAAAACACTGAGAAGAAAAGGCTAGTGTGAATCAAATTTATTTGTGATAAATAATTAAAATCAATTTTTTATCTAAGGGAGCACCTTCAGGAAAATGAAGATGGTGCTTTGCAGCCGAGCATTGATGACATGCTCCATAAGGCAAAGCGACGGAAGCTTCTTGAGAAAGTGGTCAATGTTCGTTTAGGAATGGTATGTAGTCATGGTTGTACATCTATGCTCATTTATATTTCATTCATGTTTTTTTTATCATTTTTTTGTACTTTCATATCATCATTAGATGATTGATATATGTTTGACATTTGAATCTTAAGAATCAAATAGAGCTGCACTGGTTGAGCATTGACTCCAGGTAGGAAAGTCTTAGGTTCAATTAATAAGAGTAGGGTCACAGCTGGTTGGCCAAATATCAGGATACAATGTCCGTTTGGTATCATGTCAGATGGTCACATGCAATCACAATTAAGACATCATAAGATTTGCTTCAGATGTAAATTGTATCTTGAAAGCTAAACAATTATTGATGAGATTACAACCCATCACAAGCCAAAAACAAACAAGAATTGATTATTGTCTCATTTTATGGATCCATGTTAATATGACATGGAGAGAAAAAATTAACTGTTTTGTGCTTTTTTTGTCATCAATCTGCTGTTTGCAGATGAGACACATGTTCATCATTATTGATATGTCGGCTGCGATGGATGATCAAGATTTAAAACCCACCAGACTGGTCTGCACACTCAAGGTAATGGCTGTTACTGACTTTCTTTGCCTAATATTTTGTATCCATGTTTTTATTGCCATTCTGATGACCACAATGGAAATAAGAGCTTGCTCTTTTTTGTGCTATTCTTGGAAATAGCATGTCTTGGCCTTTTTAAATAAGTATTAATTTTTATGTTTATTAATTCTTGATTTATTAAATGATTGTATATATATGAGTTAAATTTATGTGTATAAATCTAACTATATTTTTATCATGATGATTATCTTGATTGATGTGAACCATTTTGTGCTTTCCAATATGCCAAGATAAAATCTATTTTGAAAGGTACAATGCAAATATAGTTGATGACATTGGACACTTTGCTCAAGATTTTTTTGGTCTGATTCTCAGAACCTAAATTTAAATCCAGCTGTAGTCAGCAACTTCTTTTAACTTTCTAGCATTTAAGGTTGTTTTAATCATGTTAAAGGCCAATCAATGTGTACAAAATTGGCTGATTAGTATTTTGTTACCCAATAAAAACAATAATGGAAGTTATTGAACAATTCACAGGTTCAGGTTTAGCCATTTCTGTTGAAGATAGGCATTGTTGTAAGCGATCATAGAGGTGCCAGATATCAAAGGAGATTATTTCACCTGTAATCAGATGATATGATTGGGTTCCCATTATATCTAATGCTGGTATCACCTTCCTCCAATGCAAAAAAAACCAATTACTATGGGCTGCAACTCTTGCGGATCACAGTAGTTCCCGCCACAGTTGTAACCCATAGGCCTCTTGAATTTTTTTTTAAGTGACTTCTCATTACACAGCAATAGCCAGGTCAAATCCTTCACAAATGCATGTTAAACATATAATGACATGCTTTTCTAGGAAGGCTTCATGAGGGAATATGTCCAAAGTTGCATTTTGGCTTGTACATTAGTATGGGTTGAGAAAACGTCTTGTTTTAATTGGAGACTTGCAAAGATCAGTCACACATGCACAATCATTTCTTACTTGAGATTTTACTCAAGCTTTCCAAGTTGATTGTATATAAAAATAAAGCAACATTATGTATAAGTTAGAAGTATTTTTAGTCTTTATTTTAACTTGTGCAAATCTCACCTGAGAAATGTTTCTGCAAGTGGGCAAATACTTCTTACGACATCATTTTGCAGAAAACCTAAGTTGTTAAAAGTTGATTAGTGTAAGTCTCATTTTACTTGTTTTCTTCTCACCAGCTCCTAGAACACTTCATTGAAGAGTATTTTGACCAGAACCCGATCAGTCAACTTGGAATCATCGTCACAAAAAATAAACGAGCAGAAAAGGTCACTGAGCTTGGAGGTTAATAAAATTGTTTTCTGTCTTTAAATCTTAACTTTAAGCTCTTAAAAGTATTTAATAAGGCATATTTTGTTTTGGTGCAATTGTTAACTCTTAGCATTCCCAGTCTTTAATTAGCCACATGCATTAGCTCTTCAATTTAATTTAATTACAATCTGTTAACCATAACCAGATATGTTTGTCCTTATTTTAATATTTCACAATTATACATGTTCTTAATTGAGGCTTTGGTAAAGATTATGTTATCTGGCCTAAAAATAAATTGCTTTAAAACAAAGATTCAGCAAAATAGGTTGCACCATGGCAAGCAGGTCCAGTAATTGACTTATTGATATGATAGTCACTTCTTTCATTGCTGTATATTGAAACCCTAGTGGATTGTGGATTTTTTAATTGTCCATATTTTTGAGGTGTTTGCACACTATTAGTAAGTTATAAGTTTCACAATGGCCAAAGCTGTGGCTGTTGCTTCTAGGCATTTTCTCTCTGTCTTAGGAATAAAGCTAATAAAACTATTGGTTATAACAAAATAACGGAACCGTAATATATCACAACAATAATAGCAACAGTTATCTGCACTGGTAATCTTGCATGCTCATTTACTGTAATGTACAATTTTTCAACCTGTCTTTTTTATGTTTTGAAGACTCATTTGCAGCATTTTTTTAAAAGTGAATGAAATATTGGATTTTGAAGTGGGAATAAAGACCTTAATAAGACCCTGTGAAATGACAGAAAAAGGTCTATTATATAAATAATTATTATCAGCATTTATATACACCAGGTAACCCTCGTCGCCACATTGCTGCAGTTCAGAAATTGAAGGAGAGAGGGTGTGTCGGAGAACCCTCATTACAGAATGCCCTGGAGCTAGCCCTTCAGACATTAAGGTTACCTGAAAAAATTGTTACTAATTTATTGGTCTACATTATCTGATATAAAACATGCTTGTAATGCTTTAGATTCTTTACGAGCATGTATTTAGATTGCAAAAACTTCACTTTTCCATCTTTAAATATGCATTAGTGAAAGTGTCATAGAGCCAAGTACTTGTCAGAGGGCAATATTATATATCACATTCCAAGAAGGGTGATGTGTCATATTTCTTCCTGACTTTGGTAATATTGACCGAGGTGTATGCCTCAGTCAACATTACCATATCAAGGTAGACAGCATGTGCTATCAATCTCAGTTGTAAGTGGTATTTATCATACTAGACGAATAACTATCTGATAAAATGACAAACACAGGTTACACTTACTATACATGTTTAATGGAAAATTAATTATTACAGGATGTTCATGCAGCTGAGACTAGATACATCCCGCAATGTGTGAAAACTACAGTCACTGTTTACGAATTTACCTTTCTTAGACAGCATGACTGGTCAATGTTTCTGTTCCATTTTTTTGTCTCGTCTTATAAGAGGGTCGGAGCAGAAACCGGCAATTTCCCAAGTGAAGTTGGGGGCCCGTTTTATAAACGAATAGTCTTATAAGTGAGAAAGCACGGTACTCAACAGCTTGTGTTTCATGATATAAAGTAAAGAAAAAATGTTTTTTTTTTATCTGGTCTTATTTGAGCTCTGTTTTCTTTCAGACACATGCCAAGCCATGCCAGTAGGGAGGTTGTGACCATATTTGGAAGTCTCACCACCTGTGATCCAGGGGATATTCTGGAACTGTCCAAGGTGTGTGTACATATTATATATCTAACAGTGTATGTTGATTTCTTGTACTGGATTGTACATTTTGTTTTGTAACATCCTTGACACAGAACATATTTTCTTACTTGGTATATTTTGACTGTTTCACACAGCTTAATCAGCTATGACTTTGTTTATTCATGTGACACCTAGTGAATGCATGTTAACAAGCTGACAAAGACTGTGTGCATCAGTCAAAACTTACTTAGTAATAAAAAAGTCTCTTGTTAAAGGATATTACATAACAAAATATTATATATCTGTTTTGTCTTTAACTTGCCTTTAACAAAGCATTTATGGTCCAGCTATTAAAGGTGAAGGAAACCTTTATAAATATACAAACACAAAAATATATGCATACATTAAATACAAATAACTGGGCAGAATTAAAAGCATATAAGTACAATAATTAGGAGTTATACGTTGTGAGTCTTGGTTGGACCAAAAACTTGGTTTTTCTAGCTGACCTGTGCTGTGCTAAAAGTTCTACCCAGACATTTGTCTGAAGTTTTCTCCTCCAATAATAGTTGGATCTCCTCATAATAACTATGTTTGTATTGGTGTGTACTTTATATAAAAATAAACTATATTTTTAGCTGAAAATGATTATTATAATGTTTGCACGATATGAAAGGGAACTTTAAAGCTGAAATGGTGAAGCCAATTGATATAAGATAATAGAAGATGCTTATTGGAAGTCATGATGAAGAAATGTATAAGCCTTGCAGATAGATTGAGCACATTATCTCCCTATCATGTCAACATATTGCATCATGCATGCTAGAATGTACCTCTAGGACTTTTTTTTCCACCCTCTTACACATCGGATTCCAACTACCGGTACTGGATTGGGAGTCCAGTAATAGAAATTGGCCATAATTAAATTTTTAATTATTCAGTTAAGAAATATTTGTTAGATGTTCTCTATATGACTTACAACATTGTTCTAGATCTCTTTGATTAGCTGTGTAAGTTTATCATCTCTGTTTAAAGAGTCTGAAGGAGAACCATGTAAGGTGTTCAATCATCGGTCTGGCAGCTGAGGTACGAATCTGCAAGAAACTCTGTACAGATACTAATGGTAAGTGTAATGTAAGGTCCTCTAGCTTGGCTGCCGTGTGCTAGTTGTTCATCTTAGACATTTGTCTGTGGTATTCTTTCACAAAATTTGTTGGACTTTACTATAACAGCTGTAACTGTGTCGCTATTATGTATTTACCAAAGTTTATAACATAAATTATGAGAAGCTAATTTATTTCAAAGTGAAAATGTCAATATACTTGGAGTCATCAACTAGATATTTCCTACACGCACACTTTTGTGAGTTCAATGCCTCATGAGATAAGAAATTAACAAGTACTTTCTAACTGGTTGGCAATATCCTAGGGACACCTTGGAGTCTTAATTCATTTGAAGGTTTTATCTGAAAATAGCTCAATGAGCTCTCCTGTTATTAAAAGGCTTTAATTGTAACTGATGCAGGTTTTTACTTGATGCAGTAAGTAACTGTAGACATATAAGTCATAGTTTTTGTGTGAATAGTTTTAATGCATTACAGTGATCATATTTAAACTCCCATTTCATATTCTTTAATGTGGAAGAGATTTGAAAAATGCCATAGATCAATCTATTATTAATGTGTAGTTTTGTTCTAATTTTCAAGGTATTGGTTATTTTCCCATTTTTGAGAAAAAAATCTGCACCATTATAATGGCCATATTTTCATTGTCAGTGTGCTAACCATATTTTTGTACATTTTAGGGACCTACAATGTTATCCTGGATGATGTACATTACAAAGATTTGTTAAACCAACATACTAGTCCACCACCGGCTTTTGTAAGTGTAATTGTGTTGATTATCAAGTATTAAGATCATTTTTTTTTTCAAAGAAAACACTTTTTTCTATGACAGCCTGCATAACAATGAATAGCTTGAAAAACATGATTGACTGATTTTGAACCCCGGCCAACTGAATGAGGACAATACCATAACCAATCAGGTAAAGAGTTGACTAGGTATTGGTTATACATGGCAACTCAGAAAGCTGTGCATATCTATAGAGTGGTTTGATACATGTAATAGTTTCAATTTACAGTTTCATGGACATGGATAGTTTGATTTTGACTGCAGTCAATATAGCAATAAAACCTAAGTCTGCAAAATTCAGTATTGGTTAAAACTGAAGACTTAACTTGTTTGTTAAAAGAATACCTGCAGCATTCAAGAATAGCGTCAGTAACAATGTAAACATTTTAGCATTTGTTTGTCTATATTAAAACATCAAACTACAGTAGAAACTCGCTATTAAGGCCACTTTTGGGACCGGCAAGAAGTGGCCTTAATTTAAAGTTTGGCCTTAATAGCGAGTTTTGATATAAGCTGTAACAAGTTATGCCCCTTTGACATAATGAACTACATGTGTGTTTATATTCTTTTTATATACGTGTTGTATACTTTATATTTGTGTTTAAACCAATATCATATTTTGTTTTGTTAGAATAATAGTAGTAGTTTAAATCAATAATATAATATGCATTATGATTCATAAAATGTAGAACACTTTCATTTTTTTTTTCAGTATTATTTATTTTACTTGATTTTGTACACTTTTAAACTACAATCTATTAACCTGTAAATTAATAAAAATAAAACAACAAACAATGTCCTTATTTGCACAGAGGTTTGTGTTAGTGTTTACTTAAATAACTGAATGATTGTGCTCTGTTTGGCAGTTTGACACATGCCTATGATGTCTGTTAATCCTTTGTGAAATGCAGTCTAAACAAAAGAAAGTGTCAAAATGTCGGCCGCCTCTAAGTAAACACAGACTGATGTACGATGTGCTGATGGATGTCTATGAATAGGCTGCGCTGCATGGTAGTAAAATTCACGCACCCAGTCTGGCAACAGTCGATAAGAGTTATTTCCCTTGGCCGCATTAGTCAGTTTCGTTTATCGCTTAGACGCCAGTTCGGGACCGAAACTCATGGCCGTAATTCGCAATAGCCAGTTGCCCGCATTTTTGAGTTTCAAGTATATAGAATCAAATAGTAAACTGTTCGGGACCGAGAAAATTGGCCGTAATATAAAAATGGCCGTATTATCGAGTTGCCCGCATTGTGAGTTTCTACTGTATTTCATCCTGTCTGACATCTTGAGCATCTTGACTTTTAACCTTTACAAATGTTGTTTTTATCAGAGATGTTTTCAGATATCAACATATTAAATGCACAAAAATGTTCTCTCTTAAGGATGCTTAAATGGGTGTAGAAAGGACTGCTTTAGCTTTAGCACACTGACTGTTTTTACATACTCACATCAGTGTTAATGTTTTCCGAGGTTTTTAACACTTATAACTGACTCATGCATGATCTACAAATGACCAGTTTGAATACTTTAAGGTCATAGGGTTTGTAATATTTACTCTTAATGATGTTCTTATGCCTGTTTGTCTTAATGGATCCAAGACTACTTTCACATTGTTTGTTTTGCATACATGTTTTAACATATTTATTGTCATGTTAGTGACTTTCAGCCAATTACTTGTGCAGAAAAATGCCAGATATAAGTCTGAGTAGAACTATTGGTGCACTGCGGGTCACGTGGAAGACATAAAAGTTTTTGCCTTACTGGGAATCTAGACGCATACCGTGATGGGCTGAGGAGTTTCTAGTTGGCAGATCTAACAGCTTGGCCACTGTGGCACCCCATTATAGTCCTGCTGTTTTGCTTTATATTTATAATGCTTATTTATCTATTTGAAGGTTGATAATTAAGCTAATGCTTAGATCGATTTTAAGGAATGTTAAGTAAGTCTTGCTTGAGAGAAGGCTGGACTCATTGTGACAAAATATTAGTCATAATTAACATTGTTTAATTACCTCTACAGCTGAACTCTGAGTCTTCCTTAATACGCATGGGTTTTCCCCATCATCATCTTGGGGGTGACAAATCAGCAGATAAACCGTCCATGTGTATGTGGTATGTATCTTATCGAAGCAGTATGTAGAATCTTTATTGGAAAAAAGATAATTGCTCTATGTATTAATATAGTAATATCATGCCAGAAAATGATCTTTCGCACATTCATCTTTATGTGGAGAATTTTTTGCGATGTGAATGTAAATGGTTAAGTGGTCATTCCATGATGCAGTGTTAGCGATGTGAATGTAAATGGTTAAAGTGGTCATTCCATGATGCAGTGTTAGCGATGTGAATGTTTATGGTAACATGGTCATTTCATAATGCAGTGTGAACGATGTGAATGTTTATGATAAGTTGGTCACTTCATAATGCAGTCTCAGTGATGTCACTGTTTATGGTAAAGTGGTCACTTTATGATGCAGTGTTAGCGATGTGAATGTTAATGGTAAAGTGGTCACTTCAGGTTGCAGTCTTAGTGAATTTCAACTGATTTACTACACATTCTGTACCCTTTCTCTTAGATATCAGGTCATGAAAGGTTTACATCCTATGGTTAATCAGGGTTGTCATTAGGAGGCGGCTGGTGGCCGATTTGACCGCCTCAAATGAAAATTGGGCTGCCTCAAATTTGAAAAAGAAAAAAGAAAATCGGTCAAGAGCATGCCCCCGGACCACCCTAGCAGCGCACGCATAGCCTAGCCTGTCAAAAATTAATTAAGCCTGCTCAAAATATTTCTAGTGACAACCCTGCTTTATAAATGAGACAGTAGTTGTAACATTTGATGTGACTTACTTATGAGGTGGGATTTTATTCTTGTGTCAGAAGTAATAAGGGGTAAAGCTTTATTAACTTGACCATTAAGAAGTTTTTAACAAAGGTAAAATTGTAACACCCTGGTGTTTCATCACTTTTATTATTATTTCAAAAAAATTGCTATTTATGAGGTTATAGTATGACCTTGACCTCCTGTCAATTTTAAAATTATTTCAATGTTGATGACCTCATGATTTGAGGAATATAAGTTTGGCCTTACATTACCTTTATATAATTACAGAAATTATGTGAAAATTCATGAAGAAAGTTGAATGGCCTTGATGTTTTTTTACTATTTAAAAATTGTTATATCTTCCATGTTGTAAAATGTTTAGGAATATCCCTGCAGTAAAACTTAATGTGTATGACCTTAACCTTACAGTCACCTGGACAGCAAGACTGTGGAAGGTTTTAGCACAACAGGGTATTTTTGTCCCCAGTGTAAGAGCAAATACTGCGAACTGCCTGTTGAATGTAAAGCTTGTGGTAAGTACCGACCAAAATATACTATGTATAAGACAAAAATGAAAGACTGTGTGTCTTTTCAGTGTGTGATTTATGATATATGAATTGTCAAATGCAAAGATTGTAGTGAGTATAGGTCAATGATTAGTATGTTTTAGGTAAAAATGAAAGAAGATGTGATAAACGTGTTTTCAAATGTAAATTTCCATTAACTTATCATCAAAATATATCCTTTTTCAATGTATGTTTCCTTTTACAAAATGGTAGTAACAATTTGTTCTTCTAAGGCACTGTCAAATTGATAAATTGGCCCAACAAATGTTACTGTGAATAGCATATTTGTTCATGTTGAAATATTAATAAAATTGTACATGCTGACCTTCTTTATCAAACTTAACATTTTGTAGGTCTAACTCTAGTCTCAGCTCCACACCTTGCACGATCCTACCATCACCTGTTCCCACTAGATACCTCAAGGGAAATGGCTGTGACAGAGTTTGATCCTGGACAAACCCTGTATGAAATCATTAGCTTGTCTTGCTTATATAAATCATTGTTATAAAACATAATGCACTAAAAAATTGTTAGTGAAATATGAACCCCAAAAATAAATAAGACAGGTTGTTGATTAAATTTCACTGTGTATACATTAAAAAATTGCTACATTTCCTTTGATTTTGTCAATTTGAAGGGTTGTTTTTTTAGCCTTTTGACATATTTTGGTGAATCTATGGGCAGATATGGTTTTGTTGCAATGTATGAAAAGTGTCAGTCCTCAAATTTATCATAACACACTGCAAAGTCTGCCAAGAATACCATTAACTTTTTAATAAAATTTGAAGTTTTTCTCGGTGTACTTTTAAAAGTGTTAGGTTAGTTTATTTGTTTGTTTATTGGGTTTATCGTCCCACCAACAGTATTTCAGTTATCTGGAGACGGTGTCCACTTGAAGCAGATATAGTGCTGCCTTCACTGTGTATAGCATGCCGTGAACACCTGGCATGATACCACACCCAGTCACATTATCCTGAGACCGGGCCAACCAGTCGTGGAACTACCCTTATATTTGCTTGAGCGTTAGCAAGGGAGCTATACCACTACCATTTTTCACGACTTTGGTATGTCGCGGCCCGGGATCAAACCCGGGGCCTCCCGTACCTGGAGCCGACACTCTACCGATTGCGCTACCAGGTCCGGTGTTAGGTTAGTAATTTACAGTAAAAAACTTACAAGAAACAAATTGGTAAAAATTACTTTTAATCTTGTTTTGAAAACATGAAAGATAGGACAAATTTTTATTATTGAGTATTATATAAAAATATCCAGATATTTGTAACTTTATTTTATTCTTTTGTTTCAGATATTGTTTTGCTTGTCAAATTCAAATACAAGATCAAAGTGTAAGTATGACTAGTCTGTATGGTATCTTCTTCTATGCTTAAAACGTTGATTCCAACTTTTTGTGTAAGAAAAAAGCATCAATAAGATTAAAGAGAAAGATCTGTGAAAATATATTGTTTTATGTTCTAGATTTGTGTTTCATGTTATACCAAAATTAGGTATTAGTTATTAGGCCAAGTCCATCAATACATACACAGGGATCATTTTACCTCTGCATCCCATGTCAGTGATGTGTGCCTTTTTAAGTTTTATACTAACCAGTTGCAACTATGTAGATCTTGTAAGGTAGCTCTTAGTAGAAACTGGCAGATCAGGATCTACATTTTCTACGTTGGCCTGATTATTTGTGCTTTATTAGCTGAAAATAATAGTGAATAAAAAAACAAATGACTTTCAAAAACACAATTACTTTTGTGCAAACAAGAAAGTTATAAGAAATACATCTCAACTTTTTCTTCTTCTAAACAGGTTTACCAGTGCAGAAAGTGTTTAAAGGTCTTCTGTATTGACTGTGACATATTTATTCATGAGACTCTCCATTCATGTCCTGGCTGTGCAAGCTCCCGTAGGACTCAGACTGCAGAAGCTGTGTTTACATGAATAGGAAAGAAACCTCCTGGATAACGTAGATCACCTCCTGAAAGACTCAGATGGTTGGAAGCTGTGTTCACTTGAATGGAGAGGAAAGCTTCTAGATAACTCTGGTCGATGGAATATTAAATTAGTCTTGATTCACAGTCAGACACTTGGATCATTACTTGTTTCCAGAGGGAAGTTTTAATTGTGCTAATAAATCACTGCCTGCTGTGAACATTCTGGATATGGTTGTTGTGGAGTTAATCATACCAGCCTGAGGCCAATACACATGTCATAACTTTTGTAATATGTTAATATTTTTATGTCAATTCATATACACATATTTGTATATTGAAACAAAGAAAGTAAAAAAAGACAACAACAGAATTATTTGTGCTAAAAATATGAACGTAGTTTACACTTACAAAAAAAGTTCTTTTTGACAATATTGTAAACAGGTATGTAATATAATAATAATATACCAGGACTCCTATTATCCCCTGTTTAATAGACAGTCACCGACTTTGACAATGGTGTAACTGGTACCAAGATTCAGACTGGTAAGATTTCAAGGTAAAAGAATATAAAAAGTATCATTACTATTGAGTGTTGGTTGTTCATTATCAGAGATGGCACCAGTTTACTGGTTAACATTGTCACATGTAGGTGAACTGATTACAACAATATAATAAGTTATTTACTCTTAATACTAAAATACGCAGAATTTGCTAGATTTTTTTCAATTATATGAATGTCTCAAAATTGCTATGAGTGTTCTTCAACAATTCTATATAAAATAACGTTTCCATCTTTCCATCTTATAAGCTGCTTACCATGTCCTAGACAGCCCAGATTGTCAGGGTGTGACGTCCAAGTGTAGTAAACTGTGAAAACAAAGCCATCACCCCTGCTATGATATTGTTTTAGCCAATTCTTTGACCATTTCTTCCATTCTAAGTCTTGTATTTCTTGTTCGGGATTGGTTTGCACAAATGTGCTGTTATAGCATGCACACAGAATATATTGGAGTTATGACAAGGAGTAATGTGCATATATTCTCATAAATGTGACAGTGCTCTACATTTACCATTTATGTTTGAGAAAGACTGAAAATGTTAATCTAACATGTCATGAACAGACACCCAGTATTTTACATTTCATGACTTCCTTACATCAACATTGTATTGCACTAAGCTGTGTGCACATTGCCTGTCAAGATTTACAAACATCAACAAGAAGTGCCAATAATGTCCCTATAAGAAAAGGACTTTGTCTTTATCAACATTAGCTTAACTCCTCAGTCTCTTAATGCTATGGTTTGTAGACCCATACTGGTGTGTGTACTTTCCATGTAGCTTTGTTTTTTCTACCCAGGCACTGGTTGTTGTTTTGTTCAAGCAATTATCTAACCTAGGCCTACTTGCAGAATTATTTCTTATTTAGAATTTGCTCAGGCTCAAATTTCATTAACACCCTATCCTCAGTGACTTATTTCAGTTGCCAACCTTATATACTATTAACTAATAGTATCTTAATTCTGAGTCTGCTAGTTGCTCATTTATAAAGGTAGTGAAAACAGTGTTGATCCAAATCATCCAGATCATTGCTGTGAGCTGTCTTATCAGGATCTTTGCTATTTGAAATTTACTATCTATTGATACATATATAAAATTTAACATGTAATATGTATGTAATACATGAGCCAGAATGTTGTTTTATCAAAATGCAGCATGATAAGGGTTCATTGTAATATGCGAATACCATAATCATGTCCGTGTTGTAGGGTTTAAGTATTTGGTAATTGTAAGAAATATTCTGGGAGTCAAAATTGGATCAAAATAACTGAGAAATGTTTCTGTACAATGTTGAAAAGGGTCATTTTGGGCTGGAACTTGAGAAACATATAGTCAGCCAAGAGCAAGTAGACGCAGCAGAAAATTTATAAGACCTATGAGAACTAAAGAACCTAGCAAAAAGATTTTAGGAGGTAGAAGAAGAAATAGTGGGCTTAGAAAAACTAAGAAACCAACTGGTGAAAAAATTGATGAATTTACATTGCTTTGATAAATGGTCAAAAAGAAGAAACAACAATAGAGACTCAGAAAGACATTAAATTCTTTTTAAATTCATTTGGTTACTGTGGGATAAGTGTTCATGAAGATTTGACAGCTGGAAATCCCAAGTAGAAGATCATCTTAAGAAAGCCCAATGAGATACAGGAAAAGAAAACTTGTCAGATTCTTTTCACACCACTGAGCCAGATAAGCATCAGACATCTCTGGACATGTCAGAGATAAAACTTCAGCAGATGAATGATATTAAACTGCAGCCTCAGCACCAGGTCCCTAGGGTATACCGTTCAAGGTGTACAAGTACTGACCAAGACTAACCAAAAGACTTTTGAAACTAATAAAAGACATTTGGAGAAGGGGAGGCTACCTGACAGTTGGTTGAAAGCAGAAGTATGTTTATCCGTAAAGGAGACTAGTCTACCGATCTGAAGCATTCATTCAGAAGCGTCCATTTCCCTCTTAATTGTGGGAGGAAAGATATGCTTTTCATCCCTTGCAAAGAAACTAGCACAGTAACTGAACAAGAAGAGCTACATTGACAAATAAGCCCAGAAGGATGGCATGCTGGAAGCGTTAGGATAACCCTAACTGCTAAAATAAACTAGGCAGGCTAAATGTATTGTGCTTGCACCTTGCCAATGCTTACGGAAGCTTGTGCACAAGCCGGTGACACTGATGCTTCAGACGTACCATGATCCAAGAAAGATCCAAGAGCTAATCAGTAATTTTAAAACTTTAAAATACAATTTTCAGTGCCACAACAATATTGCAGACTAGAGAAGGGTTTTGTAGAAGGCTGTACTTTAACGGCAAGAGTGTATGCTGCTGACATGAATATTGTTAACTCGGTTGAAAGGATGAGAAGAGGCTTTCGTGGATATGATAATAAATTCAAGTCAGTTCTGAAAGGTAAATGGATGCTGGACCACTTGGCCAAGATAAATCACTGGGCAAGAGTGGAATGCAAATCAGCAATGGCTAAAAGACTGGTGTTGAAAAAGAGAAAAGTCCAAGAATGATTCGGGTTAAAGATCGAGGGTGAACAAACTCCAACTTTTTAAAGAAAGCCTTAAAGAGCTTTACACTTGGGTTCAACTGTCCTCTTAATGTTACTCAAACTATTGAAAAGATTAGGGAGCAGGCCAATGGATGGCATTCATCGACCGAGACAAACTTCTCGGCAAGTACACAACCTGTTGCTTCCAACACGAAGTACCTCCAGGAAGTATATGGCCTCCTAGGGAATACGATGTAGCAATCTCTGCTGGTGAGAAAATGGAAAGAATGTTTAGGAGTATTACACTTTCAGCACAATTTCATCAATCTTCAAATGCCACTCTCTTCTGCAATTGTAAATTTCAATGCAGTTAAGGCAATACAAGTTGTGACGTAGTTGCGAGGTAGATAAAGTTTCAGGAAGCCAGCATTTCTGTTACGACCAGCAGAAAGTGGGTAACAGCAGAAGCAGTAGGTAAGACCGAGCGTAGATTTAGGCACATGTACACTGTAGGCAACGCTGCACCAGAACGTCTGGGCTTTGGCAACTTCACAATGTCTCATTGGCAGAAAGAAATGGAATGGAAAGCACGTGTACAGACAGGTATTATGAATTGAACAGCAGCGCGGTTGGACAAAACGAAAGTGAGCAATACCATGCAAACTGACCTTGAATTATATGCTCAAAATGGACACAAGCAAAATCAGCACCCTCCTACGGTCCTCTCATCACCTGCCATTTTAAAGTTGTGACCTTTTATAGAGGACCCAGCCTGCAAACTTTAAGAGGGCAAAAATGCCAACCTTCAACGCGTGCCGTAATTATGCAATACAGCCTTAACAGATGGATGCATTATCCGGTACTGTCAGAACTAGCCCGACACGTAGGTATCGAAAAAAGAAAGTCTGGGGTACCTATATTCAACTGCGTTGTGAAACGCGGCGAAAAAGGAAAGCCAAGCAGACAGCAAAGCTGTTTCTTGCTCACAGCAACAGAGCGGGAAATGAGAAATAATCTGAAGGAACAACTGCGGTTTCCAGAAGAGATCCTTTCATCTTAGTACAGTCCTGATATTGTTTTATGGTCCCAGACAACAAACATGTTCTCTGAGAACTGACTTGCCTAAGGAAGCCCGAGTGGATGATACCTACTGCTGAAAAATGATCAAATACGAAAGTCTGACAGCAGACAGAAGAGTGGATGAAGAGTACGGTTGGGTGCCGTGGTTTTGCAGCACAGTATCTCGGCTGCACAATACTAGGAGCTATGGGATTACAGGACAAGCCCGCTGGACAGCTGTTACTGAAACTTACTGAAAGGCAGATGACGCCTCTCGCTGGTTACATGGTTGGAGACGTGAGTTCGATGGCAGGCTAGTTGGTCTTAGACTGAGACTGGATTACTTCAGTTGGCGCATCCTAGGAGTGTCCTGGCGTTAATGTGTCTAAGCACTCGTAGAATAGGGCCCATCTGATGACTAGACCAACTATATATATATGTGTGATTATCTGAAACAGGTAGTACTTTTAATTACATTTAGAGGCTAAGGTGGTGCATGCATCTTAAACTTATTTTATTCATTATTAAGTTCCAAACACACTCGCTTAATGTTTTGGTATTTTTACATATTTGTCGAAACGTAGATCATTCAAGTATATGATGTTATTTTGCCGCAGAAGGGATATATATCTGACCCAGTCTTAAACATAATTAATAGTCAGTCCCGTTTGCTCCCAAAGGAATGTATAGTACCTGTTTGATCAGCATCTGAATTTAGTTGCAGCTAAGTTACAAGACACATTATTGATTTATCAGAGGTCCTCTCAGTCTCAGTGTGTACTCTTTCTTAAAATAACAATAAATCTTTAATTGCTTAATATATACTAGAAACTACAACGCATGACAATTTTATACACATAATTTCAGCACTATATGATAACTTTATCCAACGTCGGATCTTGAATATTACCTAAGAGGGCTTGGCGGCTTGATTTTCTTTTGGACTGGTATTCATGCCCAGTGCGAATGTTTAAGGTCGCACAGTATCCGACAGTTTACCTTTATCTAATATATGTATCATTATCTGACCCTTGTTTGGTGTATTTGTGCATAATTTCTGCAGATAAAAACGGTATTCTTGTGTTTAAGCTTAGGCGATTTTCAACAGTATCTCATTTCGGGGAGTAAAACTCGTTAAAAACATTTAGGATGTTAATTCTTTTTAAATCTATAAAAAAGAACGATTTGGGATTTCTTCTTAGACATCAGATGACGCGGATAAGCTATATAACATAAGTGGTCACATGGTTTTCTTTGTTTTAAAATAGCTGACTTTGAAGCGTGGCTCAGATCGGAAATACATGTTTGTAATGACAAGTGTGGCATTATGGCACATCTTTATAAAGGTATAGGACATCAATAAACAACATTTTGCGAGGTCAGTTCAGGTAGCAATAGCCTATTAGGATGTTTACTGAAAATATTTTTGGTCCAAACTATCGGATACCACCTTCAAATGGCTCCTTTGTTAAACGTATAAAAAACAGACACGTCCATTTATTATATAAACCATTTGTCCCTATAAGTACAGTGTAGATATATCAGGTCTTTTATATGATGTATATGGAACCACGTTCATTAAGAGAAAAACTTCTAGTTTAACATAGCTAACCCAAACAACGTGCAGACTGTAAAAACCGTAGGCCTATTGGACGGATTGTTTGTAAACAAAATAAAGAAAAGTAAAAAAAAAAATCGGTAATACTGAGACCTTAAGCTTTGACAAAAAGTTGCTGTTTTCACAACAATTGATGTTTTAATTAGAGCACGAACAGTTAGATGAGTATCTACATGTGTTAAATATAGACCAATGGTGATGAATCGACACAGGTATGGATACCTTTACCATACATGGAAGTTAACAGATCTAGACAACAAAAAGAAATGATATTACAAAACCGGAAAGTACTTAAAAAAACACACTTTTTGTAATCTACAGACGGATTAATTCCTACAAATATGTTAGACACTACAATAAAAACATCCTCCGCGAGCTCCTTGTGCCAGATTTTCTAACAAATTATAGACGTCATAGATCACATGATCATTACACGTAAGTTTATGAATGAAACCTGCTTTACTACGTCACGCGCGCAAATGATGGATTGCAGGGAGAAGATCTAAATCAGAAAGTCAACATTCTGCGCCAATAATTGGTATAACATGCAGCACTTACAAAACACCCTTTTAAATCCTCCATTAAAACGGTATCAGGCACAAGTTGTTCAGATGTTTGTAAAGTTAGGGGTTAAAGGAGAATAATAACAGCCCATCAACTCGCCGCATTCTCGCGGTATAAACACTATGCTGGTCGGAGTGATTCACCATAAATAGAACCCGACAGTCCGAGTGAGTCATCCTTACACTAGCACACACACAATACACTCTTAGCGAAGAAATAGACTAAATGCTATAGGTCGGAGAAATGAGTGATAAGCGACGGTTATTATGGATGGTGTAGCCTAAAACAACGAGGTAAGTGGTCATGTTATCATGTAAACATAAATAAGTTTTGATGTTACGGCGATATTGATACTGAAATTGGTAGATGAAAATCGTTAAAATTGGGTCTTCAATTTGCACACAGATTTGTCAAGAGTTATGCCCCATAGCTTGAACAGCTGTACCAGATATAAGTAGGCATGTATGTATGTAGAGCATGGCGTTTCTGACAGAAAATGGACAAGGTTGGCTAGTTGACGTTTTAAATCGTCTACACAGAAGGTTATTATCACTAACTTAAGCAAATTACATGTAGAAAAACGGTGTTCAACCAAATATGTACATGACTAAAATCTATTTTTTGTGACCACTAAAATCTTCAATACAACTTGATGCAACTAAGTTGATGGGAACTGATAAAGTGATGTACTCCTTTCAAGGACACATGCTAGACATGTCTTTCTCCTTTTTTTCATCTTTCACAATTTATGATATTGTCCTTCATCTCTACATTCAGACTTCATTTCACCTTTTAATATTCTCAGTCTTTTCTTTCTTTTTCTATGATTGTACTATTTTGTGGTATATTTAAATGTCTTTCAGCTCTTTGATGTGTTAAATTTCTATTTCTTTTGTTTATTTCCTCAATCTCTTACTCTTGCTCTCATTTTACCCATCCCTATCCTCCCACTTTCTCTCACTCATCCCTCTTGTCTAGTTTTTCTCTTGTCTAGTCTAGTTTTTCTTCTTTCCTTCACTAATGTACATTGTTCTGGTTATGCATGTAAATACCATAGAGATACACTATACATTTATATACATACATATATATATATATTATTTTTTTTGCATCCCTATTAAGCCAACAAAGAGTATTGTTTATGACTGAAGTATACATAATATAAAATTACAGCATGTACAGTTTGGAGATATACCACATAGGTTGTAGAGCTGAAAACGGCATAAATTATTTAAAAATTTGTTAAAAGATGTTTAATTTTTCTCTCCTAATATTCCATTATTTGCTTTGTGTCAGCTACGTTTTGTTTTTCGACCCATAATTTGAAAAATACGAATTTGACAAACTGTTAACAAGACTGACATATACACTCATGACAATGTGCTCATGCACAACTAGTTTAAAGGGTCTGTATATTGACAGTATAATTGTTTCACTGTGAAGCTTAAAAAGTTTAATGTATATAACAAAATTTATTTGCAATTTTTGTGTCAATTTTGATCAGTTATCTTGCCATTTTTCATCTGCGCAAAGTCAATGAGTGTTTTGTGTTTAATTCTCTTTTGTATTTACTCAATGTGGTACTGGATTATAGTCAAAATTTTTACTAATGAAAACGTTTCTCCCCTAAAACCCCAGAATATGACATTACACAGACTATCCTAATTCCTACAATAGGAACGGTATCTGTAAGTCTTTTCATAATATCTCTGTTGTAATGTCAGGATGTCGGGGGGTTTTCAGTGAGGCACCAGGAATGTCCAGAGACAAAGCTGGTAATTTCGTACAGATATGACAGATTCTACTGTTTATCAGGTGAAATGAACAGTTTTGACCTAATGTAAGACTTTTTTGTAATCTAGTGGTATAAGAATGTCATTGGCAGCGTTTTTAACTTTAATGTTCAAAAATTGATTTGACAGGCAGGTGTTTAGCAACCTATAGGCCGTGTTCACGTTGACACCATTTTCAAGATGTGGACTCAACACAATCATAAGCTCATGAACACTAACATGTTAACTTAGTAACAGTGGTGACTTGTAGCATAGAATTGGTGTTAAGAGTACATTCATTTTCTCATTTACATACATCAAAATACAACAAAATGATTAGGACAAGATCTATGTCTGCCATTCATGTTTGTCAAATACAGATTTTGATAGGGAATATAGAGGATACCTAGGAGTACTAAAAACCCTGAAAAATGGCAGATAGAAAAACACTTGTATCGGGTGACATTTAAGTCAAAACATCTAAACCAAAAGCTGTGTAAAGAAAATAAAATGTGTATTTTTGTTCTGGCCAGATTGTTTTTGATAAAAAAAACACCATCAATCTTGTTCGAAAATGCTCATTTATCATATTCACTTTTTAATGTTTGATGCTAACTCCCCAGTCTAGGCCAATCAATTTTCCTCAAAGTCCTCCCCTAAATATCCTGCTTGTTATGCCATGATATCCTTTTGGGTAGTGTCGCTTGCAACACCATCCAGAGTTATGAGGAAGCTGGATTTCTGAAGCATACAGGATTGACCCTGCATGACCTTGACTAGTGGTGGTCAGCTATTCATGACTGAGAAGAAGTAGTGCATGTACATGTATATAAATGTATTTATAGATGCTTCGAATCTTAACGTTAGTATTGTTGTCTCTTTTTACTGGCAGTTCATTATATTGTGTAATTTAGATATATTTGAAATGCAGATTTATGAATGAACAGTGCCGAGTATGAATATCACGGTGCAGGAATATCACTCAGTGTTTAGAGGAAAGGATCGAAATGGGGATTTGAACTAGGGTTTTACTGACTACGCATAATCTAATATGCCGAGACATTTGCCAATTCCTGCACGAGGCCACACTGCCCCCTGCGGCTCTAAAGCAGGTTATATAATGACAGAGGTCATTGGGATCATCTAAGCATCTCAGTCTATAGCTTCCCCACGCTTCTGAAAACAAATGGCACACTCGGGGCTTTTAGGTTAAGATCACATTGGTGTATTTTGGTCAAATTTGATAGCATGTATGAGCATTTACTTTAGACCTAACTTATATTAAAATGCAAAATCGTATGGAAAGTATTGAATGTTTACTAAAATGGTTTCCGTCGAATGTTAGTGACTGTGAATTAACTGTTATCCTAATGTAGAATCTATATTTTAGAAGTGGTGTGTATTTGCAGCTGAAGACTTTCCTGCTTTCTTATTTCCATTGTGTTGTACATTTGATTTACTACTGAATAATTTTGACCATTGTTGGCACCACTATAATCGCATACTCTGTCAAACTTACACCACCCAAATAGCCGTTCTTGGGGCTTTGTTTTACAGCAGAGGCATCAGAAATTTCTGTGGATGTTTCTGGTAATATCTGTACATGTATGGCAATTTCTGTGGTGTATAAGGTGAAATTAACATTTTCTTGTATAAATATTAACAAAGTAAACAGAAACTACAGTGTTTATGAAAACTTTTGAAAGCACTAAGTAGATGCACTAAACAGATCCACGAATAGAGATTAAAGGTATGTTCAAAACAATTTTTTTTTTTTTTAAACCTGTTAATATTCTATTTCTTAGAATTAATTATTGTCAATGTGTCTTATCCAGCTCACAAACAAAAACAAGTATTGCACAGATGTTGTTTGCAGTTTAATATAGACATTTCAATCACAAATTGGCACCAGACTAGAATTCTAATTGTTTGTCCTAAAAATAGCTACCGGTACTTATTTGAAGTCACTATATAACAACAAACCTGTCAGTTTGAGTGGTCTTGTTGATTTTGAAGAGACAACAGAATTTCAAAATAGCTTGCATTAATAATAGAAAAGGAGTTGCTTAAAAACCTTATAGACTAATGTTAAGGGATTTCCATTATACGTATGTCACTAAAATATACTTCTTTTTTAAGACCATTGAGTTGTATATGTCCATTTTTTTGATGTGTCTATTTGATGTGCATGTTTTTACTGTTCATTTAATGAGCATTGTGTTCATGCAATCTCTGCTACCTTTATAGGACCATGGGGAAATCCAATTAAAATTGTGTCAAGGCCAATTTAATGTCAAGGCTGATGTTTAATTAAGCATGAGCTACATTTGCCACCTTAAAGTAACTTAAGTAGCAAATTCGATATGATAACAAAATTACAATGTCTTAATTGTCCTCTTCTACTGTTGGTCTGCATATATCATCATATCTGTGACACCTCACCATAGTGTTCAACAAGGTTCCTTTTTTTAACACAAATGAAAAAGTGCTTATTGACAACTGTGATAAATTCCCCTTTAGCTAAACAAGTTTTGGTAAAATTAATTTTCACAGTTTTTTTACAAAGTGCACATTTATTTATTTTATTTTTTAAAATGTAAATGATTTCCCATTGTAAAGTAAGGTTGTCAAAATAACTGATTTATTGTTGGTAAAATATAATCTGTTCATTAAAATAACTGATTTTAACTGCTTTAGTGTAAGAAAAATATAATCTGTTTATTAAACTAACTGATTTAGTGTAAGTAAAATGTAATATGTTTATTCAACTAACTGATTTAGTGTAAGTAAAGTAGTATATGTTAATTTTCAACTACCTGATTTAGTGTAAGTAAAATTTACTGTTTTTTAAACTAACTGATTTATTGTGAGTAAAATATAGTATGTTCATTAAATCAACCGAGTGTTAAGTAAATTATATTCATTAAAATAACTGATTTAATGTTAATAAAATATTATCAGTTGATATCGTTGTTCTTACATATTTTTTTTAAATCAGTGCTAAATAGGTTTTGTTAATTAAAGCCTAACCAATGCATATGTGATGTGAAGATATTTCGTGTTTGCTCTGCTCTCAGTATTCACAAAGTGACAAAATATGAAACAAATAGAACTCTTCTAAACAGCAAATCTTATGAACAAAATAATCATCTTGACAAAAATGGTTAAAATGTTAATTACATCAAAAATGCAGCACATATAGTTCAGACCTACAGCCTCAAGTTTGAGAGCCAAGTCCACTAACTATTGTTGGGCAAGTTGCTCCAAATCCATAATTTTAAATGATCAAAATGGATTTTTGTATAACCAAATCATTTTGATCAATATATTAATAAAGTTTGCAGCAACTGAAAGCAAAATACGTTCATTGAAATGGTACTCCTACATTGATTTTTGGTTTAACACATATTCTGGTTAATTGCATAAATTTCAAAGTGAAGTTATGTATACAAATAAGTGGAATCAGCTGTACTTATTTATTTTTTGCACATCTTTGGTAAATTACACCTTGCATTCTGTTATTTGCCAAATATGGTATCAAATTCATTGTTTTTGTTATCCAAAGTTTTGATATCTTTTATCTATATTAGTGAAACTTTTTAATAAAATCATATGAAATGTTCATGTCCATTTTCATTCAAAATTATTGTACCTGTTCACTATGTTAAGAGGTTATAATCATATAATATGTATAATAATAAAAATAATAATAATAATAATGATAATAATAACTGTAATAACAATGACAATAATTATAACAATATTAATAATAATATTAATAATAATAAATTTACTTCACTGTTGGGTCAGTTTAATCTTTTTTATTTAAAGTAATGTAATTACACACCCTTTTATAAAATGTGTTTTGTTGTGTTTGCCAAATGTTTAAACATTTAAAATGTGTGTTATTTATCATAAAGTGAAAATCCACACTTTCAGTCATCAATTTAATGCATTTTTATATTGTCATATTATAATGTGAGAAGTTTATACAATTAAGGTTGTTGGTTAAACACTCAACCATGGCAACAATGCACTGAAAATGTACAGTAAAGTTAAAAGTCCCTACTACTTAACTATGGCTGTAAAACACTAAAAACTGCAGGAAAATAAAAAAAAAGTCCCTACTATTGGTAGTAAGAAATAGAAAAACAGGTAATTTCCACCTCAAATATTATTTCTTAAATTGGGCTGCATATTCTGGTGAACAAACACTTAAGGGCAATGAATTTTTACACAAGAAAATGAGATTATTTTTTTTAAACAATTCTAGGTTGGGCATTAAAACCATGAGTCATTCTTCAAAATTAGCATAAAAAATACATGCCATTCTGGCCAGTAAAATAAGAAATTTTAGAAGACAAAAACACATTTTACATGCCTGAACACTCCCTCTTAAAATAATAACAAATGTGGCACTTTTTTAACATTTGTTCTCTGCAATAAACAAATTTGTGAACCACATCTTCACTAATTTCTAAGTCTTCTTTATCTGTTTTATCCTTGCCAGAACCATCTTTATCATCATTTCAGACCGTTTTTTGAGTAAGGACATCTACTTTTTTGGAGACAGACTATAAAAGATAATGGCAAGTCAGTTATTTGCAATGAATGCGAAGGCATTATGTGCAACTATTGTAAACAGATGAAATTATTTTCTAAAAGAAAATAGTTAAGAAAAAAGCCTCTTGCAGTTTGTAATCATTATCCACTTCAATGGCCTGTATAGTGGACTAGGTGGGTGTATATATAATGGGATTGCTTCTTGTATCCATGGACTCATCGTCTTCTTGAAGATGATACCAGGGAATGTAATATTTAAACTATAGCAGATTGTTTGATGGTCACTAGTCACTGTGCTTTAAATAAACAATTGAAAAAATTCCTGTTAAATTGATGACATGACTTGACATAACAAACAGATATATCTCATATTCAGCTTTCAAAGAAGATGCATGAAATTACCATGAGATGATCCATGGATAGCTTAGGGTCATCTTCTGTAACAGAATTGGCCATCTGATGAACAATCAGCGGGTTGTTGAAAGTGTCAACTGCTAGTCGTCCCCAGCGCTTGTGCTTGGTCAGCTTTATGATTTGAGAATCCACATTGAAGCAGACTGTGAAACATAGATGAAAACATCCGAGAAATAGCATGCGGTCTTATTTAATCACCTTGGCAATTTTCATTACAGATAGATGCTTACACTGATTAATGAGAAATTGATATTTACATAGGTGCACACATGGCCCAATGACCTATTACAAAACAAATAACGTCACAAGATGGCACAAACACAATGTCTATTATAGCTAAGTATTTTTGGAAGTTTAACTTTATGAAAATAGGTAATGGAAAATCAAGCTGAAAAATTGGTCACTAATCTGGCATCAAACTTTGAAAAACTTTCCCCATCTCAATTTTTGTCGCCTCTTGTGATCAGGCATGTGCTCATTTCAATGACTGATGAGTATGTCATTTGAACCTCGATTTTAGTGCCATTTCATTTGAATTTGAGAAGGTAAAACCATTCCTGTTAGAAATTCTTTAAAAATATTATTGATGGAGTTAAATTCCAAATTGACTTTCCTCAACAAGACCCTCTCAGAAAAGGGTGTCCGTTCAAGCTCTCTAAACAAAAAAATCCTTGACATATGTTAGTCTCTACCCAGCATTACTCTAGCTGCAAGTTTTCTTTTTAATTTTATAATATTAATTTGAAGATAGTGTTAATAATTTCCCCACTGTACAGCAAATGTAATGTGTCAGTAACAGTTATACAAGCCTTGATATCAGTTTACTGTAATATCCATTGAGAACTAATTTTGGCAAACTGTCTAACAATATGTTTTACATGGGATAAGACCTTTGGGTTGAACAGTGATATTGGAAAATTTCTTTTTACACTCAAATGAAAAAAAAAATAGCTTTAGTTTTTTAGGGTATGCTGAATTTTTAAAATTCAATTAGAGAAACCAATTATGCATAGTCACAATGTAGTGGCTGTTGGTTTGTCCAAGGGGAAATATAATGGGATATTCACTGCTTCTAAAATTCAATTTGCTGTGAAATATTAACGAGGATATTGTCTTACAGGCGGTGAATAAAGGCATATTGTCAGCCTGTGTCACAGATAGTCTGACAAATTGTACTTCTTGTACAGTGTTATGAAGTAGTACTACTTGTAACATGATTTGTATTAAATAATGTGATAGTGTTTATAAAAAATATTTTTGGTTCAATAGACACTCAGTTTCATGTGCTACTTGTTGATGTGCAAGGGACTATATAGTTGCAAGTCTTTAAAAACAGGTGAAGAAAATAGAAAACAATGTATAAATTTTAAACAGACTATATTCTTTTGAAAGTTTAGTATTGAATTTGAGTTCTCTGGATTGTTCATGGAAAATTGAATAAAAGAAAACAGTGTTGAACGCATTTATTCATTGATACTTATGTAACTCCTGACTAGAAAATACAAGTTTATATCTTTCACTGTTTTTTCAATTGTTTATAAAATACCTAAGGGACTCACCATAGCTTGTTTGCAGAATACCTAAGGGAATCGCTATGGCTATTTTTACCTCTACTCAATGATGCATCAAAAGGTTACACGACTTTCACTATACAGATTAGCAACAAAATGGCCGACACAAGTGACAGTCCAGGGCTAGACATTGACTTTTGAGAATGGTTGTCCAGTCAGGCAACCTTCCAGAAATTTAATTTGCCCAAACAAGATTTTAACTTGCCCGAATAAAGGTATATACAAAAAGTATGTACATACGTGATAAAAATGAAAATGCGGCAGCTGTGGCAAAAACATTTTGCCCGCACCAGTTTCTGAGTTGCCCGGGCAATCGGACAACCATTAATGTCAAGCCGTGCAGTCCGAGTAAGAAGAATGCTCAACACATTGACATTTTGTAGGATTAATTTTCTTAAAGTGTTACATGTACATGATAACCATTTATTTTGTTTTAGAACTATTGTTTTGTAAATAAAAATAAAATTTTGCATTAAAAGTCTAGAATGCTGTTTGAAGTTACAATCTGTGGCACATTAACAAATGAAGAAATCTTTTGTTTTTCCAGCTAGTAAGTTTATCCCTTATTCTTGGCCTACTTATCGAGTATTTATCGGGCTCAGACAAATACTTAAGATCCAGATCAGCAGGCGCTGTCTGATCAGGATCTTAAGTATTTTACAGCAGACTCTTGGAGAACTTACCTTTTAATGTATTTTTCAGCAAATAATATAGATTTTGTATTGCTTGTTAACGCTATAGCATTATAAGAGATAAGATGGGTGCTAGTACAGAGTTATAGTTTGGATATTATTGGCATTCAACATTTAAATTGACTGCTGCCCCTCAGACTTTTAGTTCTAGGTATGTTGTAACAGTGTATTGAGTGACTTCGGCTCCCAATAACAAATTCCACAGTGGTCTATAAATAACTTCTCTCCTACCACTTGAGGCAAAATAGCAGAAGAGTTTCAGAATGGAGGGAGCACGAGTGCTGTGGGTATGGTGGTTGATGTTGTTGTTGTTTCAATGATTTAGTTTTGAGATGGGGCTTCATTCATATAAAAGAGGTAGGGTACCTGAGTTTTAAATTATTAGTTTAGTTGGGGTAAGACTTATGATAGGGTAGTGTTATTTTGGCAATTTGTTTGATCCTTTGTCTGTAATAATTACTATTTTGAATATTGAATTTGTCTTTGAATATTGCTTTGTGTAGACTTTTGAAAATGCTTTGATTATATGTGGTGGAAGTTATTAGAAGTTTTATATTGTCAAAGGATGTTGTTGGTTGTTTGGCATATTCAGTTTCAAAATAAAGTGACTCAAAGATGGTGCCTTTGAAATTTTGCAGACACTGTGGATATTCTTGATTAGTTTAAAGTATTTTAGTAGATGTGCTTTTGAAAGTGTTAGTGCTTATAACTGACACCTAATTCATTTTTTATCTCTGCTGGATTATAAATGGCACAAAGTTTATGAGAATGGAACTCTTCTAGTTTGTTACACTTAATGGATAAAAAATTAATGTAGCCTTTACAGTATATATCGAGGTCTGCGACAGACAGCCAGGAGAAATAATAGGCAGAGAGAAAATAATAAACAATAGATTGACAGTTTGGCTAAAGTTTTTACTTGATTTAAAATTTAAGAGAAATTCTGACATGCAGTGTTAAATATGGGACGAAATAAATATTTTAATATATTGAGGTGAATTAACTGAGGTCTGTTGGTAATAAATGTAGATCGGCACCGTATGACCTATCAAGTGTTGGTGTGCTGTAAAACCCAAATACAAATAAATGTAGAATTGCTTAAAACATTGGACATAAAGGGAAGCATGTCGCTTGTTATTGCTGTAGTTGCAAATAATAGTTTGGATTTGTTTGTGTAATGAACTCTCTTTCCCAAAGCAAGAGATTGAAAAATGGTAAGATTATTTTATTTTTATTGACACAAATATGCAAATATTATGCATGTCAGCAACTGAATGCTTGATGTCATTTTGTTTTTGTTTTAGTGTATAAGGATATTAAAATTTCAACTTTATTATATACCATCATATATTAAATATTTTAAACTTTATAAACTTACTTAAGACCAATTTTATAAATTAATCAAATATTTTTGTAATTGTAAGAGTTAATATAATATGATCAAGGATTTTATTGAGAATAGAAATTAATTGAAATTATATTCAGATTCTGACAATGAAGGAAATGTTGATCTTGTTACTTTTGATCTTCATGTTGACTCTTAAAAATACATTGACCAATCAAGAAAAACCTTACACATACTTAATTTTCTGGTGAATTTGTACCTTATTATTTCTCATTTATCTTGCCATTATGTGTTACCTGTAATCAAATATTCTTGTATACTTTCAGTATAAAAAAAAAGTAAATTAATACAACTAAAATTTTGAGAGAACTTTCTTTTGACAAAACCTAACATGCCAGCTTCATGATGCTAGTAATGACAAGAATTGTTTCTGATGAAATATTTAATTATAGCTGTATTAAAAGGCTAGATTGAGTATGGCATAATAAATACAAGAAGATAAACATTAAGAAAAGACAAGATTGAGAATGACATAATTAATACAAGAAGATATACATGATCTTTCTCCATTTATCTGGATCTTTGCTTTCTAGTTTGTACCAGACCTGGAAAGGCAATCTGTTTTGCGTCTGCCATGGGAGGCCATTGGTTCAAATCCGGGCCATGACATACTAAAGCCACAAATAATGGCAGTCATATAGCTCCCTTGATTTCACTTAAGCAAATTAAAGGGCTGGTTGGTATTATACTTGTGTGTCATGCTCTAGCCACAGTGTAGGCAGCAATATATGAAGTGGGCACCGGCACAAGTAACTAAAAACTTTTCAATTTTGTTTTGGGAATACTTGGCTTAATTAATTAGTTAAGTAACAATCTAGTAAGAAGTTATGTTTGAGTTTTGGCAGTAAGACAAGAATTCAGAGCAAGATGGCAATCTGCTTAGAATCAATAAAAATACCTTAAAGAAATCAAAAGTCAAAAGAAACTTACACGAAAAATATAGATTTGAAAATGCAGGAGTGGGTTTTTAAATAATAAAGCAGGTGGAAAGAGCAGTAAAAGTTGAAGATGTAATTTTTGTATAACAGAACTTGCTATAAGTTACATAAATCTGATGAAAAAAATATGATAAAATCTATCATTCGCAACCCTTATCTCCCATCATAATACAATTATAGATACTTTATTCTTGTACTCTCATGTACCCAGTGTGTAAACAACAACTATTTGGACAAAAATGTACCATATAATTGTATATTTAGGCTCTTTGATTTGTTGCAAATGTTTTCAAGCTATTAACATATTGGCTCACATGAAGTTAACAGTGTAGTTAATGCATGTGTTCTCTTTACAGCTAAGATATGTTAGCATAAATTTTGTTCAGTCTCTAGTCATGAAGTTGGTATTATCAATTTTCTACTTTTTGAAACATTTAAAGTATTCTTGGCTTAACATAGACTAACTATTTTAATTCTTTAACTTTGGTAATATTCATTGTAGAATTATTAAATAATTAGTACAGTTTCATTTTGTGACATTAAATTGAAATATTTATAAATTATTAGTGTTAAGTGCATATGTACCGGGTAACTGTTGACTAAACTTTTGTTTATGAAGCCACCCCTCTGATGTGAAAAATATTTTAGGGTCTTTCATCTTCATTTATAACAGCTTTTACGCCAAAATCCAATAAATAATAAATTCAAGAGATATCATGATCTAGGGAGAAAAACAAGGAGAAGAAACAATATGGTTTCAGAATTAAAGCATAAAAAATATCACTTTAAAAATTTAATACAATCTTAGTTCAATCTTCTCTCAATGGAACAGGCAAAGTAAATACACTGTACATTCATTGTGACAGAAAGTAGTCTTTTTTTTCAGAATTGATAACATCAAGAGGTTGTCAATAGAGTATTAAAAATAATGCTAACTCAGATGCTTTGGAAGATATATGGGTTTATAAAGGGGCTAATTGTGTTTTTTTCACCCTGCATGAAACCTAGGTTGTAATGTCTTTTCACAATGCCATGAATTTGCAGTTTTACACTAAAAGTATGACAGAAAAAATAAAAGCTTTAAAAACTCAATCATTTGTTGAATCTTTAAATATGTTTATTTTTGCATATAGATGTGAAAATAAATTGTATTTTTTAAAAAGCCCACTGGGCTTGTAAGCTTTCAGATAGTACCAGTCCATTAAAGAATGTACTCACCTCAGACCACCAGACCAGTGTTAGTATCAAACTCTGATTTTCATCTTAATTTTGTTTGTACTGCATAAGTGTTTTTCATTAATAGTTCCATCATTAAATCATGTATTGTCAAATTTATAATCAGATTTTTTTTTCATTTAATGATTGCTGCCCTTTAGATGTAATGAAAGATTTGTTTAGAAATCATTGGCAGTACATGCATATTCAAAATTCCAATTATATTTTCTTTCAGTCACCATGGTATCCAGAAATCCCTGAAGCACGTCTATCCTAAATGGCTGTAGAATGAAACAATGCTGTACTCCTAGGGTATTGTTATCAGTAAGTATCTTGTTGTTTCAAATTAAGAGAATGGTCACAACCAAAAGAATCATACATATAAGTGTTATCATCAAACAGTTTGGAAACATGGACCAAAAAACACACGGAAATCAGTAGCACAGAATATTTGCCATAGGACCTGGTTATCCAGTACCTATGTAGAACAACAGCTTCAGTTATTGGAGGCTATCTGGTTTCATCTGAGCCCCAACATGCCAAATTTGTAATAAAGAAATGTTAGTGGATAGTTCCCATGCCTGCCTTTATCCCTTTAAATCATCCACACTATGTTGTTGTTATTTCTAGTCTCTACCTGATTTAAATCTTTAAGTCTTTTCACACAACCCTTAAAGGTTAGCCACTTCAGGATTCTAAAGATTCTTCTAAATGTGTATATCTTGGGTGAACTGTGTGACGTCTCAGCATGAACACTGCTATGCTTGTGCAGGGCAATAAATGTGTGTATTTACAAAATGGTTCAATATATACTGGTCAGCAGGGTCTTAATAACTACAATATTAGTAATTTGATGATTAACCTAACTAACAGTTATACATGCTATATTTGAAAAAATCTCTGCATAGAAAGGCCTAGACTGGAGGGTCTATTGTGATAGCCATTTTATATCTAAGAGAAATCATTGAAAGGAGCTAACATTCCCATTTGACTAATATGTAGCAATAACAAATAGTTTACAAAGAGTAAAAAGCAGTGGCCATATCTTCATGAAAATGTTTTTGCATGCCTCAAAAGGTTAATTGTTGTTTGCTTTACTGCTTTTTAAACCGTGCCATGCAGTACAATCTAGGTTTTTTCATGAAAACAAAAGATTTCTCATATCACATGAAATAATAAACAACATGTAGAAGAGTTTTTGTATTCACTGTGTTTGCAGCAGAAACAGAGATACAGCATGTTTCTAAAACTGTGAAGCCCAATATATGATACTGCGTGTCATCACCTGTCGATAATCCGTTACACCTGCTTATGCATGAATGTACATTGATAGCAGAAAGATAACTTAGCAAAAAAGCCAATACATAAAATTTATTGTTCAAAATTTAAAGTTTTTTTAGATAACTTAGCAAAATGGCCAATACATAAAATTTATTGTTCAAAATTTAAAGTTTTTTAAGATGACTTAGCAAAATGGCCAAAACATAAAATTTATTGTTTAAAATTTACACAAATCACATAAAATAATAAACAACATTATGAAGAGTGTTTGTATTTACTGTGTTTGCAGCAGAAACAGAGATACAGTTTTACACAGGAAGCTGCTGACCTATCATAGTAAAATAGTGCCTGTCTCCAGCATGACATCAAGGAGTCCTACATGATTTGATGTGTAATGGTTGCCAAGTCACACAGTTTAAAACTAGGGATGTCAGCAGATACCAGTTTGGGATCTGGATATCCGTTGAACCATCCAAACAGCTGTCCGGATATAAAACTTTGTTTATAGGAATGTCGGATGTGTGCGGGGTTAAACTTTCATTTCCATTGACATAATTAAATTGTCATTTCTATGAAAATATTAAATAAATGTTTCTATAGACATAATTATGTGCTTCATAATTTTAATAATTAATGAAATACGAACAATAAAACATTTAGAAAGTGGATGTGAATAAGTCAAGATCACAAGATCAAACAAAAACAAAATGAATTCATCAATACATATATAGAATTCAAACAAACTTAATTAAACATGAGTAACTGATTTATGCTGACAAACCTGTTAATTGTCTACATAATAATAGCTCTATCCCTTCTTAATAAAGCCGAACCAACGCAATTAAAGAAAATATTCTATAAACAAAATGGATGAGTAGAATCTTCAAATGTTGGCTGTTAATTAGCAAGTTATTTCACATACAATCATGCTTTAGCACGTTTCTAAAACTGTGAAGCCCAATATATGATACTGCGTGTCATCACCTGTCGATAATCCGTTACACCTGCTTATGCATGAATGTACATTGACAGCTGAAAGATAACTTAGCAAAATGGCCAATACATAAAATTTATTGTTCAAAATTTAAAGTTTTTCAAACGAATATCTGGATGCCGAATTTGATTCAGATATCCGATGATTCAAACAGATATCTGGATATATGTTGACATCCCCATTAAAAACCCATAGCAACATAACGTTTACATTAGTATATTTAACCTGTTTAAGCTAGACGCAAATGTGATTATAAAATACAACCATTAGGATCAAAATTAATTTATGAGCCCCCCTTCAGAGTTTGCAAGAATACACTATCCAGGTTCTCTTGTGACATAACATAAGGCGATAGTGACCTATGGTTCAGCAGTAAAGTTGCGTTTGATGGTCTTGGTTCTCAAACAGTAACCTTCTGATTAGGTCCAATATATTTAAAGCATACAATGTATAGTTTCAGAAAGTGACTACTTTTCCAAAGCAGTAAACAAAACAGTTTTTGTAGTGCTTTCATTTTTCTTTGTGATTGAACAGCATTTTCATTGTTGTAATCCTGAAAAGGCACTTTTGCTATATTTCACTGTGTAAGCGCAGTTTAATATTTGTTGTTTATTATAAAAATGTAGGTTGTCATGCCAACAGTTGGACAGAGTAAAAGATCAAGAGGGAAATATAGAATATTCTCATTGTAAGCACAGTTTGATATTAGAAGTTGATTATGTGAGTTATTGTCTGACAAGTATAAGGTATGTTTACAGTATTGCACAATAAATCATCAAGAGAGGAAAACAGTTTCTTCAAAATGTATGCATGTCAAACACAGGTATTTGTCCTTTATACAAAGTGGGAAGATATCATAAAAATATTCTGGAGGCTAATGTCGAAAGCATTAGAAGCTCTGACGTCAATAGTTAGTTGTTATGAAAGTATAATTGCCTCAACAGCTGCCATCAGGTTGAGAATGAAACACCTTTTCTATCCCACCCACTCATTGGTAAATACCTCATACAACAGACAAGTATAAGCCAGCAAGGAAAACATGGCACCTTATGTGAAACATTCATCTGTTTTTTGTGAAGAACTAGTGTGCTTGTCATGGTAGTGAGTTTTTTTTATCTACATACAAAGTTAGTCTTGCTAATGAATGGTAGGTTTTAATGATACAGTTTCAAGGCTGGTATAAAATTTTAAAAATGAAGAAATATATGTAATGATTACTATTCAAAACTGAAAAAAAATGCATAGGTTCCATTTTAGTCACTGGTGAAGAATCCTGTAAATAATTTAATGAGATGCATATATCACAATACAATGTAAATATTATTCCTTTCACTTTTTCACTGCATGAGTATTAACATTTTGTGATCAGGTGTCCTTAGATCACTATTTTTTTTAGCCACTGTAGATCAGGCTGTATTTACTTTTATTGGGTACAAAAACAATTACATGCAAAGATGGCATATTACTGGAGACTTAGCAGTCAATAGTGCAGATCCTGATCAGACACTTCCCAGCAGGATGATGCTTCTACAATATTTGTCTAAACTTAGTCAATTAAAGCTTAGCAGACCATCACTTATGTTGATAAGATAAAAGTTTGTTTTACATTACTTTTTCTTGTTTTTACTTTCTAGAATCCAAAATATTGAACACCTTGTATCAGCCAGGTGTGCCACATTGTCATGGTGGTGTTATGCTTCCCCTGGCTCTGACAAAAATCAAATACCTGGAAAAGTTGTTGTATTCATCTTCCCCTCCCCGATATTTTCTCACCAACTGTAAAAATAAGAGACAGATAGTGAGGAGAGAGAAAAAATCTTTCATAGGGGTTCTTAGTAAAATGTTGGGTCTATTAGCTTATGCTTTGATCCTGATCAAAAAAGTCCCAGATCTGCAGCCTTGTTATCAGGTTGTATGGCATTAACTGTTGATACTCTTTCATTTTCTTTTAACTTAGTGATTAACACAATTTAATGATTAAGTTGCTCATTTATTATTTTAAATCATTTTCTTTTTGTTCATTTGTATTAAGAGCCCTTTATTGATGTATAAGTCTGAACAAACTTGAGATGTAACATTTTGTTATGTTCTTTCCATGCAGTATGCTATATAGCAGTCCCACATTTCATCCATGCTTCTAGTCTATGTGTCCATTTGTTCTATTTTCTTGTGTCAATTATATTTTCCATAGTGTTTACTTTACTTTATCAAACTTCACCATCTTACATCATAGACATAAACTTGAAGGTGTGTTTTGAATTGCATTAAAAAGTGCAACCCTACAGGTCACGGTCTTTTTAGAGGTTATACAAAAGATCATTGCATTTTTTGGGCACATCATTATGTAAACTAGTATTTTTTGCGTTTTTTTGTTTGTTTTTGTTTTTCAACTTAGCAATTGTTTAATAAAAGTTTTAATTTATATTAACTTTCTACTTTTATTTATGATCAAAATATACATAATGCTTTTGTTCAAAGTTCATATACAATTTTAACAATTAAACAATACACACAATGTTATTTTGAGTGCTGATGTTATATAAAATTCATTATACACATAAGGTTTTGCAACATTCAAGTTATTCATAAGTTTTTAGTTAGTAACTTTTTCTTACTCAAAATAAAATGCATTTATAATATAATGATACATGTTTTGCCTAAAATAGCAGATAATATACTTATACAATGTTTGTCCCAATGATAACGGTTTGGTGGATAACATTTAATGAAAGTATTGATACAAAGATAAACAATTAAAAATAAATAAGTAATAATTTCACTTTCACCCATAATATTATTACGGTAGATGCTGGCTGAAATATATTAAAAATAATGTAGTTTTAGAATTAGTTGGTTGAGTTTTGAGACATTTAAGATGCATTTATTGGAGATATAACTTTGGTGTCTATCAGTTGTTGTTGTTTTCACAATCTCCTATTCCTAGTAGGAATATTCCTTAACATGACACTGAAATATGAGATTGAGAATAAACACATGATTATAACTTTACCTAAAATGGAATTATTAATTCTCATTATATAAGATGAGTTTTTAATCATTATTCTCACAACACAAAACTGTTATGCAAGCAAACTTGGATTACCACTTTGTAGACAATATCCATTAATGGAGTACAAAGTATGATTAGAATGTAGTTATAATTGCTGCCACCTGCACGATTAAGTTTGTTCCTTACGAGAAAAGTCCATTAATATATTAACGCTGCATCATATATCTGAAAATAACGGATGTATCCATTAAAGGGGATTGCCAACTGTCTGAGTGATGGAGACGGTTCTGAATATAAGCCATCTTTTTGAAGCACTATGCAATGTTCATTTTAAAACCATGTAGATTTTCAGCATAGAATTAAGAACAACAATTGCAGACCACAAAAGGCCTTGTTCAATTCCAAATCTGGTGTCAGGATACTTTGCTAGGTGTGGTATCATGTCAGGAGGCTCACAGCTTGTTGTCACAGAAAAAGGCAGCACAATATCTGCCCCAACTGAAGTTATCTCTGGATGACTTACAGTTTATAAGTTTTGTGCGAGAAGTTTTCATTCTGTCACAATCTTGCACTATAGACTTGGCTTAACTCTGGCTGTTTTTGTATGGCTCAGCTCCCCTTTCATGGTTCATTTCTAGGTGGTAACTGGTAGACCACTTTTTTCATGTGCCTTGTGGGTTCTTTCTTCAAAATAAATGCCCTGTTCATGTTCATGTCCACTTCATTAATTAATTTATGTTATGGATGGATGATAGATGTCTAGTTTGAACAATTACTCCGGGTATATATTTAACCTGACCTTGTAGTCAATCAGTCAAGTGAAGGCACAAGGCATGGGAGACCCCAGATTTGACATTAGAAAGTAGTGGTATATATCCATTGCTTACAGTCAAGCAAACTAGAAAAGTTGTTCCATGTGTTCTGGGCATGCTCTGTACAGTGAAGGCAACACTATATGTGCTTCCAGTGGACAAGGTTTCCAAAAACATTGTAACTGAAATACTATTGGTGTGAAGATAAACTGAGGTCCCTTTAATTTTTACACCATGATAAAAGGTCATAAAAATTGCTAAACATTATTGGACAATTGACGCCATCAACATCTTATCTTGGTAATGTCATATAGGAATAATGCAGAATGGGATAATGGAATAGATAGATGTTTTGTTTGTTTATTCCAGTTTTAAGACCCGAGATAGACCAAGGACAAAACACGTTGTAAGATATTTTTGCAGACTGATACAAGAATTTTTATGGTCCGCTACAAGGTGAGATCGGCCTTGGTGTCACATTAGATAGAGTATCAGCACTAGATACAGACAGTTTTTTAGACTTCAGGCATGCCATCACAATTGGACAGCAACACATTTTTATGACATTTATGTGGCAAATGTTTTCAGAGAATGCATAGATTATTGATAGATGGTTAACTAAGCCCACTCCCCGTATGAAAAAGGAAATAATAAAAAGCAAATATTTTCATGAATATAAGTTGTTTTTGTAAAAGAAGGTGACAAGAACTTACATGGGTAGATCCACTGAGGCTTCTCAAGTTTTCAGAATGTTTCATCAGTTAAAAATCTTCTGCTTGACTCATAGACATGCATAAGTACTGACAATTGTAGAAGCAATTTGTTTCAAGCATGCTTGTACAAGCATTTTGTATGAAGAATATAAACTGGAGAACGGCAAGAATATCTAATGAACTAAGCCAGTTAAGCTGCACAAGGCATTGCTTGTAGAGGTAGAAGGAACTAGAAAGAGCAGTTCTGGCAGAGGCATTACCTGCTGTTTACAAATGGGTGGGGTACCCTACAGATTCCACACCTAATTAGTTCTCAATTAAATATTTATGATTAATGACAGGATATGCCCAAAAGTCTGCCAATCAGAATGCTAGGATTCTACCTGGATGGCTTTATACCCGGAAGGTCATTGCTTGTTTACGATTTGGAAAAGATGAAAAATTCGAGAAATCTAGGTCAAGGTGGCTTTAAAGGCAGAGAAGCAAGAGTTTAATTTGTTGAACATACATGTATTTATAAGAATTCTCAACTCCAACAACCGCTTACCAATTGGTCATTTAACCTTCCATTTAATGGTGATATCAAACATCCCTAAAGATCCAAGAAGAACTTGGAAAAGCTACTTGGAAAATTATCAGTTTAAAAACTGCATTCACTGGGAAAATGTTAATAGCTCTACTTAGGCAAGTGTTTTGAGTCTTTCCCCAAAATACCTGAAATATTTACCGACTGATCTGTGATTCTATCTATACATTTGTCTTTGATCTCTTTGTAAAAAAATATTTAAAGATTACTGTATTGACCGTTATTGTGCATCTGAAGTATATTTAAAAAGACACCACATGATCATTATAATGTTACAGTGTAACTTTAATGCTCATTTAGATGCTGGAGTGTGTTTAAATAAAATAAAAAAACTACTCAAAACTATAGAATTACATTTAGTAATTGGTGCCAAATAAATTTCTAAACATTAAAAATCCAAAACAAAGTTATAGATACCTTGGTATAGATAATTAAAATTTAATATGTCATGGCAATGTCTACAGACTTAACTTTTTTTAAACTAAGTGCTGGACACATGCCAGGAATGTCATTATGTGATAGTGCACAGGTGCTTAGTTAAGTGTTGTTTATGTTAAATTAAATATTTCAACCATTTTATGTCCACAATAACAAAAATGTAAACTGTTACACTGCTTCCATGGTTCTGTAAAATCTAAGACAACAAAAACTTTAAAGAACAAATGTAATTTGTTGGTAGTGATTATTTTAGTAAAGCAATCTTCATTCTAATTTAAAGTTTTGCTTTTAAAAACATTTACATTTTCACCATATAATGACCAGTTAAACGATCCAAATGAGGATAACATAAGAATCTGCTTTATTGCTGATTGCCAACTTTGTCCATATTAAAAAAATATATGTTTGCACTAAGAGCTAAAACCTTACCTAAGTAATGCCCAGCTATTATAAGTTCTAATGTGTAAAGTAATAAAAATTAGTTATATCATAAAGCTTTCGGTATCAAGGCAGGTAAAAAATTATTTTAAGAAACCATTGATTGTGTCTGATTCATATGCCAGTTTGGAAAATGCTGATAAAGTAACTTAGGATTTGAAAAATGATAACTCATATACCGTAGCTGAAAATTATTGTTCATAGATTTGACAGTAATCAAATATTGATTCAATAAATTACATGTAAGGTTATTATCATCACTGATGGATGTGTCATCATCAAATTATCAAATGCACACGTAGTACTGCCACTGTCATCATTTTTATCACCATCATTATGAGTAGTATTGTCATTCTTGTCATCATTATTTATATAAAGCATGAATGTTGTCACAAGCATCACTGGTCATAAGCTACTGCAACATTTGGTTCCTTTACTCAATAAGTTACATCTTGGCACCAAACAACTTTTATTTGTAGATTAACACCCCATGACCTGTATAACAGTAGAACTACTGACTCACCCACCACTGGTCAGCAGTGGTATTCCTACCACTACACCCATTGTTTCTTAATCTTACCTACTGTATACATACTTTTGCCACATAGCTACAGATAAGACATTATGCTAAATTCTATATTTTTCATCAAAATAAACAGCTTGACATGACAGTGTTTATAAAAGCAGTGAAAAGTTAAATTGAGAGATATTGTACTGTTTTTATTGATAATCTAAATCAAATATGCTTTCAAGCTCTTAAAAAGGGATTTTGCATCCATTGCATTAAATAAGGAAAATTATTGATTGTAATTGATTCTCAGTTATTTTATAATTAAATCTCATTTCAGAATACTGACTCATCATGGGCCATGTGCAATCTAAAAGGAGAAAGGAGAAGAAAAGGAGAAAGATTACACAGCTTTCTGAGATTATGAAGAACATGACACTGACTGATCATGAAAACATCCACAAGGTTGCAGGGGACCGAATCTATAGAGACTCGGCGAACCTTGATCAGCTTTCGAACAGTAGTGGGTACTTCTCCTCGAACGAACCTTCTCCCCACTCAACAGGGAATGATGTTAATGCTTGGACGTTAGAAAATCCAGATGAAGCGGGTGAATGTGCAGCAGAATGCGGGAAGTATTCTGATTTGTCGCCATGGGAAGAGTTATGTGCATATAAAAATTTCCCAATTGATGATCACCCGGCGTTGACTAAGTTACAGAATGAGCAAAATACCCGACTTGAGCATATGGAACTACGAATGTCGAGGATAAGGACATGCGCACAACAGGCATATGATCGTAAAAAGTTTGCTCATTTGTTTCGTGCAAAGAAAGAGGACTCAAGAACTGAGCAATTACTGCAAGAGGCCCGCGAAATGTTACAGGCGAATGCTGAGCGTGCACAATCAGGGTGTGATAAAGACAATAATAATACATATACAGGGGAAGTAATTCCAGTTCAGTTACTGGAGGAAAGCCAAGAATCTTCAGAAAAGGATGAGAGTTCTCTTCCATTGTCAACATTTGGATCTCTACAATTAAGTAAGTTCTCTTTTAGTAAGAACTGTTTCACATTAACATGTAAGTGATTTATAAGCATTTTAAATTCAATAACGTCCGGGTATCGAGCAATTTTAGGCCTCTTCTTTTCTTTCATTTTAATTTTCCTCTTTTTACTATGCAGCTCACCGACACTTTCTCCCACTCATCTTTACTTGTTGTTCATTTTAAGCAGATTAATTCAATACTCCTTTTATTGATTGGACTGTGATAGCCTGATCACAGGACACGATCTAACTACTCTTAGTATATCTCTATTCTGACACTAGGCCAACTAGTTGTAGAACATCCCTAACCCAGTAAAACAAAACAAAAAACTCTGCTGCACCTTAAAGGTTGTATCTAACAGTTTACCTATATCAAATACATGTAACAAAATTGTACCACTGCTTTGGGGCACTATCTGAATTGTTCGACAGAATTGAATGTGAAAAAAAACACTGTATAAGTAGTGATAGTTTGATAGTGGTCTCTGCTAAAAATAGATATCAACGTCAGAGAGGATTATCCAGATGACTATATAACATGATCTCAAAAGTAAGTGGTCACATGCTTTTTTAAGTTTAAAAAAGCTATCTCAGCAGCTTGACTCAGATAGGAAATGGCTGTTTGCAATGATTAGTGGTGATTTAAGCTTGACTGTTTACACAGATCAAGGACATTAATGAACAGTGTTTTTCAGGAAGTTTTCAGGTAACAATGACTTACTTTGTTATTTGAGAAAAGAAATTTGGTCCATTTGTTGGATACAACCTTTCATGCTTAGCCTACTTCACCTTCCAGGCAAGTCTATAATTTTGTCTATTTTTCAAAATGTCTAGATTATAGCTTTTGTGGATTGACATTGATGTTCAGGGATTGACATTTCCTCAAGCCAATCAGTCTGTGAATTTTTCAGTTTTTGTGTGTGTTTTTTTCCACCAGTAGTTAAACATAGAAACCATTGGTAGTTATGTACAACCTATTGACATAGTAAGTACTGCCGGTGACAAGTCCTGCTACATGTAACCATCCAGAATCTGTGTGGGAATACCACATTTTTGCAAATTTTTTGCAGACAAATCTTCAACCTTTTCCTGTTCTTGATAAAGAATATTTATAAGGCTTTTGATAAAAAAGATGTGGCTAATTTATAGATATTCAATATCTTTTGTTAAAAGATAATACTAAGAAGATATTGATTTAATAGAAGTATAAGAATAAACATTTGTGTTAAGAGATGATAAGTCAACACTAGGAACTGTCTATTCAGGAAGCACACTTTCTCTATCTAAATAATTAAACACCAGGAACTGTCTATTCAGGAAGCACACTTTCTCTATCTAAATAATAATTAAACACTAAGAACTGTCTATTCAGGAGGCACACTTTCTCTATCTAAATAATAATTAAACACTAAGAACTGTCTATTCAGGAAGCACACTTTCTCTATCTAAATAATAATTAAACACTAAGAACTGTCTATTCAGGAAGCACACTTTCTCTATCTAAATAATAATTAAACACTAAGAACTGTCTATTCAGGAAGCACACTTTCTCTATCTAAATAACTAAACACCAGAAACTGTCTATTCAGGAAGCATACTTACTCTATCTAAATAATTAAACACTAAGAACTGTCTATTCAGAAAGCACACTTTCTCTATCTAAATAATTAAGCACCAGGAAATGTCTATTCAGGAACCACACTTTGTCTATACATTTATTGCTTATGTTTGAATTAGGTGGCAAATAACTAAAGATTTAAGGAAAAAAAAATGTTCCTTAAAGGGCCATCATACTTTAAAACTAAATTTCACTCTTTCTTAAATTTTTGTCCCTTCGGCCTTTATAAACAGAAACTCGCACAGGCTTTTCTATTTTTTATGTTTCTGTTCTGTTAAGCATACAACAGAGGTGACAGAGTCATAAGTGTGTCAAGTCTGTGTGATTTTTCTCTTAATAAAGGCTGAAGGGATGAAAGAGTGGTACGAGGGTTATTTAAGAAATATATGCTCTTTTAAAGACAATATTGATTATAATTTTTGGTTAGTCAGAAACTTTTATTGTATAAACTATGAAATATTTTGATGATTTAGATTTAAATCCAATTGTTGCCTCATATCATCCAATTACAATGGTAACACTATACTTACACACTCACTAAAACACTTCTAGCCTTGTATATTCATTTTTTAAAATTATTACAAGTCTGAAAGTTAAAATGCATTCACACTTCATATTAAAATAAAATGGGTATTCATCTTCTTGTTAAAGCTCTGTATAATTTGAGCTCTAGGAAATTATGTAAAACAAACTTAAAGTGATGACATTGGTTAAATGTTAGGAAATGTGTGCAGCAGTAGCATTTGATTTTCATCATTTAAGACTGATAAATGTATAAGATATTATAAAACCAGCAAGAGAAACATCACCAGTTTTAAGACAATATGTTTTAGAGTCAATGGTGGTGATGTTAAAGCTGAGAGATACTGAAATATGACCACTATCCAGGAAAATAAACATCAATGTGAATTAAAGACCATTTTAAGGTGATTCGTGAAGAGTAGAAAAATGTTGCTCCTTTAAAAGAACTGCTTCAGTCACACTAGTCTTGATGTTTAACCAGAGAGGTGTTATAGTTTGAGAAGTATGGCTTACTGCTTCGAGTAATTACCGAAAAGAATAAGACACATCTTTATGTATACTGTCTTGAGATCACAGATTGCTGCGTGCATCAATGATCCATTATTGGCCTTATTTAAATACTCACAATGTGATCAAGCTTAATTGAAAAAGATTCAGAACTTTCTGTAGTGAAAAGTCTGTACTTATGCACTGCCTGTTTAATAAACAATAATACCATCATATGGAAGCTGTTGAACCAGTCCACAAACTTTTTGAACTCACCTCGTCATCAGTTTAAAAATGTTATTAACAAATATAGAGTGAGCATTAAGGATTAAGAGCTTCTAAGATAATACTATTCTTCCCAACATACTACTCACCCAACCAAAAATTGGGATTGAATGTAATAATCGTTTTTTATTTCAGGTGAGCCCATCATGGTGCTTATATTGCCTTTCTTGTTGCCGATGTTTATTATCGTTGCCGTGATACGAGGACTCTTCGAGATCCTTGGATGGAAACAGGTCTCATTCAAACCGAAGAGTCGAAGAAACTCATAAATGGTCTCACAATGTCAAAAGTTGTACAGATTTGTTGATGTTGTGTTTTTTCGTCATTATGATTTGTCTATTTATGAATAATATTGTGTCATTTCTGTTGGGAAAAGTGATGCGTGTGATAGAGTTTTTAGGGTTATTGAAATATGTATATTTTCTGAATTTTGTCCTTTAAAACATGGAGGAAAGTCTTCATATTAATTAGTAAATGTGTATGCTGAAAATCCATTCTGGTCGTCAATTGCTGATGCATGGCTTAACCAAATTAGTTGAGCATTTTCTTAGTTTTGAATCAAAATGATGTTAAGTTGACTTAGAATAGTAACCTTATCATTTCATGCATATATTTCTTTTCACTGTGTGTCTTCTAATATATGTTGGAACTTAAGAAAAAAGGTATATAGTTTCAAATCTTTAGTTGACGTGTTGAGATATGAAGAATAGATTCTGTAAGAAAAGTGTGAGAATGGTGGACAAATCAGTAAGTTCCATAATGAAGTTGAAAGTTTTTATGCTCACTAAAGTATGTTCCAGATTAACGCAACTTGGTCACAGTTTACTGTAGATACATAAAACATCAAGAACAACTCACTCTGCATTTTCAAACTTACTTAAATAATTATGTTACTGTTAGGACATCCATGTATCAACAAGTATTATGAAAAAACAAACATATACATATGACCTATGCTACTGCATGCACCTGGTTGGCATAATGAAGACAAAAGAAAGTGATTCTCCAAACCTAAAAAACAATAATACAATCTTGTCACAGACAGCATATTTGCATATAATCTAGTGATCTGAGGTACAGAAATATTCTTCACCATTGCCAATGGGATTTTTAATAAAAATACAAAATTGCAGATTTGACTCACCATGACCAAGTTGCTTTAAGGATGCATTTGCACATCCTGTTTGTTTTCTTGAAATCCTCTATTGTTCACTTTCATTAGAATCATCTGAATGAAACATTGAAGTTTTGAAGTTTACACTATGAAGGTATATTTGAAGTAATTATCAGACATAATGGTGCAAAAATTTATTATTTCCAATCAGGCCCGATTTGCAGAATCCATTCTCATTTGAGATCTTGTTCAAACTCAAGCTTAAATTTTTCACATGCTCAGTATTAATTTATTTCATATTGTTAACACCAATATATTGAAACTTAAACCTTGCCAGATTACTGATGCCTATTATAGGGATAGTAACAACCTTACATTCTGACCATGTAATGATTCTGGAAGTGAAGATTTGTGTTAGAGCACAATCTCAACTGAGAAATGTTCTGTAGTGGGTCCAAATCTCTAAATAACCTCAGGTCTATTTGAACAAACACATCACAGTATAATTAAACAAGTTTTATTGTTGCAGTAAGTCATGCAATAAAAAAAAAACTTATTGCAACACTAAATATATAAACACGTTGTTAAAACATTAATCATAAAATAACAGGGTTTTAAGATAAAACCAGGAAAGGAAATCAACTTGTCATAATTAAATCATAATATCTAGCCCCTTTCCATCTAATTACATCGGTGGTTGTGTCAGAAAATGCAGATGCTTTTATTTACTCCCAATATCATGAACATTGGTATTGGATTTTACAGTCATAGGTTATATATCTATTTATATTACCATCATTAATTAAAAGCATTGTGTTTGCAAGAGTATCAACATATATGTACAGACCTGTTTATTCATCCTTCATGAAATATGACATATCCTGTGTACAGACATTATAACAGGAGAAATCTGTGTAATATTCATGGTTCAAACCACATGTTTAATGTTGTTGTTGTTGAAAATTATTAACATACACCATTTATTTAAACTTAACACAATTGCTCATTTTTTGGCCTTCTTAAATAAATTGCAATTTTTGGCTATGAACTTGTTTTTTTTTCCATTAGAATATCATTTATGAACAAGAGACATATAAACAGAGGCCATACTTTGTTCTTCTTTCTGCTTCTTATCTTCCAAGAAGTTCTAGTTTTCTTGTTTTACCCATTACTTTGTAGCTATGAGGCAAAGCTCAGTTATTCAGGCAAAGAAAGCAGCAAAGGCATTTTATGAGAAAGATCATTACTGGTACTTGAATGTTAGTCATGCTGAAAACTTGGCAGGTATGGTTACCCCACCCAATCACTTCAAAAGTGTTGTTTTTTATCTTTGAAGAGTATTGAAGAGTTTGGATAAGGGGATACAACCCATTGACTGTGTATTGATAGGTAAAGGTTCTCATTAATGTGGTATTCAAAAGACATTGTTTACTTGCTAAGTGCAGTTATTTTAAAACATACTGAAGTCAAAATATACAACAGTAAATTGGTCATTACCTAACAAGTTACAAGTTAATTAAATTGTTGTGTTTATTTGCATCATCACCATGGGCAGGTTGGAGTGGGGAGGCAACATATTTATGTCTTAAATGTCTTAAAAAACACATTGAAACTGTGTAAAAACATACTTTAAAGGTCTGTCCGAAATGCAGGAAATGGCACTATTTAGGTTCTATATGTCAACACAATTCCTTTGGGAGCAGGCCCCCCCAGACCCTCTACTGCTCCTACCTTGTATTCTTAGTTTGACCTCTCCCTCATCCCATGAAATAATATGATTATAAATTATCATTGCTGCCAAGTATACAAACAGTTTGAACTCATGGAAAAAGTTTCTCACAGCATCTCCAATGCAGGAAAAGGCTGCTTCATTTCATAAGTTTTCTGGGGGAGCATGCCCTTGACCCCCAATAGCACAGCTAGCTCTTCCAAATTAGGACAACAACGCAATGCCCCCACCCACCCCTCCCCCAACCCCACACCCATCTGATTTGCCCCTGGTAACTATAATGCAATTTTATAAATTGAATAAATGAAGTATATGCTATTTTTTTAAATATACAAACTGCAAAGAATTAGAGCACAGTTATAAAACTATAGCAGCCAAATACAATAAATAGATGAACCATAAAACTAATACCTGTCCTCTACATTTTTTGAATATGTTTATGACTTTAAAGTGACAGGTCAACTGGAATCTCATACAATACAAGTTGCTTAGTATAGGCAAAAAAGCCAAAAGTACACTCTTACAAGCCAAGTGTATTGTTTTCGAAATGAGTTTTTTTTCGTAAAATTTCCTTCTATCATGGAAATATGTGTGGCTAGTCCTACTGGATTGTTAGTAAGAGTACTGGGAAATCTATATTTAGATTCACAAGAGTTTTGAAAGAAAACTAATTATTGATTTATAAAATTTTGAGAGACCAACAGACGAACATGACTCAAATATAGCCCCCATTTCTCTTGTGTCGGAGATAGAACGATGAAATTGCCTACTTTTTTCTTCAGAATTATACGTTGTTGTGTATATTATCTGTTTTCTTGCATTTTTTCTCTATATTAAGCCTCCTTTGACATATAGTCTGAACTGTTTAGTACCTAATTTGTCTATTTTCGAAATATAAGAAATACATCAGTTATCTCCCTTGTGGGCAGGTATTTTCATTATACTTAATGTTAACAATATTCTATAAAAAAAGCTTATTTTTATCATAATGCTTATACACTTAAACTTACTGTTATCACTTTTGAGACAAATAGTTCAAAGGCTGGGAAAATCAGAATTGTATTCACCACCTAAGCAAAACATTAACTTTCCATATTTGAATCTTGACCTAGCATTTAAATTCTTCAGTCTTAATAACAGCTGTATGTCACAGCATTATTTTCTTAGATGTTTGGAATTATTGTTATTTTAATAGAACAAAGTTTACCTTAAATGTCCCTGAATCAAAATATTAAATGATCCTATCCTAGAAAATAGTTTTTTATTCAAAATTAGTTCTTAAATAATGATTGTAAATATATGTCACCATACATTGGTAGTCTGGCATGCACTCATTACTTGTGCACCAAATCCTATGTTGAATTATTATTCTTCAACTTTGTGTATATTATCTATACATTATGTGAATATGCTCAACATTATTCTGATATCTATGTGCAATATTTATTATTTTACTGTCTTATCACTCAAAGATATTGAGATTACATTTGAATTTGTGTAAATTTTGATTTCTTTACATCAAAATAGATTTTTGCAAATTTCGATTTCTTTACATTGTTTTGATGCAGTTATTCAACTGTTTAACATTTTAAAAGGTAAATATTCTATCTTCCACCCATTTATGTCACTCCTATATGATATTGCTGTGGAGAAGCCCTAATTTAATTAAGTTCTATGTTTTAAAGCTTATATACACCATTTTAAAATACAAGCATTTCAATATATTTTTAAAATCTTTTCTTTTTTTTTCCATGACTTTTTTTAACCAACTGCAAGAAATAATTGTAATTATCATATCTGTTGTGCTGCATGTAATTAAATAGAACATGTTTTGGTCTTTATGTAATAATTAAAAAAAATATATTAAGGGAGATTATCTGTCAGGAGATGTGCGGTAGTAATTATGTCCCTTCGTTGGAATTAATTTCATGTGAAAATGTTAAATAAAACTACTTTTCGGTTGATTATGTTTTTGTTCTTTTATTTCACTTCCATGCATTGTCTGCAAACCTTACACGTACGTTATTTAGTTATTTTTTAAAGATACAGTCTTAAATTTCGTTTAACTCATACAAATACAGCTTAATTCAAAGCTTATTAATGAGGTCTTTTTTGTCATAATAATCGTAGAAAATAAGGTTATTAATAATTTTTTTCTGATGACCCCCACACAAAGGATTCGCTTGCATATTGAATCTATATGAATTTCTTCCAGGCCTGATTCCTGACTCCATCTTTGTCAAATCACTATGTGAAGGACAAAATCCCAATATTCGCGTGCAACACGTGATATACGTGTATGGATTAATACAATATTAGACGTAAAATATGTTTATATTATGCTTCTGTACACAGCAAGCGATTCTCGTCTGAATAATTTGAGCGTGTCTTATTTGTTTTGGGTTGTCCATTTCTACGACCAGCATGTACCAATTGCATGTGGCATTGTTTATCACTGGGTTGTTTACGACTAAAATACGATTTTTAACTACTTATGAGGAGAAGAAGGATTATAAAGAGATGGAGAATAGGAAGAAGAGGATAAGGGGCTGGTAATAATGATGATGATAATGATGAGAGAAGCGCCCCCAACACATACACATGCACCACACATACGCACCACACACAAACACTCCCCCCCCCCTTTCTCTCTCTCTCTCTAAATACCAGCAACAATATTAAAATAAAATATATAAATTAAAAAAAAGTATCTGGTTTGGTCTTGAACGCATCTTCGCATTATGTCTATTATCTCCGGCATTCCAGAAATAAAAATCAACTCTTACCTCTAGTAGCAAATATGTACGAGTACATGTGTACATACAGCTTTCAAATCAAAAATTTTTAGTTTCTAGTTTTCAATGGGTTAATCTCATGTCATTCATATATTTTAGGTGGCGTATGCAGGTGGAACATACACTTATCTTATAAAGTGAGGTCAATAAAAGGTGCTTCTTCCGCATAGTGGTTTGGTGGTGGTAAGACGAAAGTGATGATGATGGTATAAATAATCATATAGCTTTTTAAGTATTATTGCACAACGAACAAATTTCGAATCCCATGCATTTTTATCTATTTAACATAGAACATTACATATCAATTATAATCTCAATTGTGTGCACAACGTCATTAAAACGACAATTATGTTTACAAGATCATTGGTTAAAATGTAGATAACAAAACAAAGGGTATTTTTATTATCATATATCAGATAGCTGAACTGCGTTTACTATATGTGACTATTAGTGACTGTGTATTAACTATTGTTGATAACTTATCAACAGTTGTTGTTTTAATTGTTGTTGATTTTCACATCTGACATGGGATTTTGGTGGACTTAGGGCAAACAGAGAGTTGCTTAAAGTAAACTTATAATTTTATTAAAAATATATTGATGACGAAGACGACGATGATTAGGTAGGCTGAAGAATTCTCTTTTGGCGACCTCACTATATAAGAAGTGCACTTTTCACCTCACACAAACCATTTAGTTATAAGAAACCCTACTACATAAACAAAATCAAAAACAGAACATGAATGCTGAGAAGAGTGGTTTAGTATACACCCGTGTTCTTTGGGGTTTGATTTCTGGAATGTTGGCACACAGGTTTGTTCTGTATGAGACTCGGCCTTGCAGGCCTCAAGCGCGGCATATTTAGGAAGGAAGTAAAGTTCATTAATAATATGACTTCAGTTTTTTGTGATGTTTATTTTCTACTTGTGTATTTTAAACTATAAAGAGTCCAGAGTGGCGTTTGTTTTTCTACATATTTAAACTATGGAGAGTGCATATATATGCAGTTACATTGCAAGTCTTTGTATTGTTTGACCTAAATAAAATATCCTCTACTAAAACAGTCATATTTCTTTTAATAGCACATCCAGTTTGTTGTCTCTCTTTCCACTTTCAGCATATACACAATTCAGTGACATTGAACTTTTGCAGTGGAGGTTTTCACACGTATGAGTGTCACTGGATTCTTCAAACCCAATCTCACGTTCACTCAAATCTAGACATTTACAGAGCGCTGTGTCGATGTGTCAGAGAAGAAATTGTAGTAGATCAGAATATGGACACAATAAATTGGTCAATTAAGTTCATATTGAACCCCCCCCCCCCCCCCCCCCCCCCCCTCGGACACACGCCCGCCTTACAATCCGTACAATCCGCCACTGTCAGCGATGATTACATAAGGCGTATATCAGGTGTCTATAAAGGGCAGGTTCTCCGTCACTATCTGTCACTGACAGTGATAATATAACAATATGTAGATAGAATCATGTGCAAACTATTTGATGGATTATAAGCCTCATGCAACCACGACAGACCGCATACGTGCAACCAACGAAATATGCGATACGAATAAAATTTGACTAACTCTACATTTGTGACTTCTGTAAGTAGATATACACAGTTTTATTATAAAACCTGAATATCTGAGCCCTCCCATTGAATATTAAGTCGCATTGTTGTCGTTGTATTGCCTACACCATTTTTCACAAACTGTGTATTTACTGACGGACGTTGTTATAATAAGAGACTACAAATCTAATAAACTATTCTAGTTTTTCAATTTTATTGTTGAAATGATCCATGTCCCTATTTTACAGTTACCATGGAAACAGACATAAGCCAACGGTCAGTGTCGGGTGAATCAGATACAGTTGACCTAGACTTCCTTATGCCTCACAGCTTCATAATCCCAATGTCTTGTAGTAGGTAGGTATTTTAATTAACTCTTACACTGGCTTTGTTAGATTGACTTTGGTGCGTGGGTGTTGTATGACAAGTTTTATTGTAAATAAGGAGTAATAGTAAACTAAAGATAGGTGAACATGGTGATTTCAGGTGAAAGTGCCTATTAAATGGCAGGTTTTTTTCCTATTGTTGCCTTAAAGATGAAAAAAAAATAATATACACTGGTTGCAATAGTCATTACAAAGAAATGACTGATATATTTTTAATAACTTTGCAGCGTAAGATATTTACAATAGACTTATTTCAAAGGTTATATTTTATCCTTAGACATGCCAGTCTTGGCTCCCTTAAACCTGACCTTTGGAAGCAGGCCTTACAGCTGCCAGCAGCCAATCATCTGAGAGATTCCATGCACTATGTGTTTATAGGCGTGACCAAAGATGCAGTAGAGATTCAATTGGATGATTCACTGACAATACAAGAACTTGAACTTGTGGCACCTTTGCTAGAGTTATCAGAGCCAAAAAGGCAAAGAGATCTGAACAAGCTACATAATACAGTGGGTAGGTTAAGGTGTTGATTACTGTTGGTGAAAAATACATAAAAATACACAAGGGTATGAGAGACACATATTTTAATTACTCAAGCCCCCACATGGGTTTAGGTCCTAGAAAGGGATAAAAAACTTTAGTAATTAAAAAGAAATATACCCATGTTTAAGATTTACTTGAGAATTGTGTAAACTTAAGATCATTTTGATGAGTACCATCAACATTTTGAGGTAAAATATAAGATTTTGCTTTACCTTCGAACTCTAAATTTTTTCTGGACTGAAAGATATATCGTATACTTAATTTGGATAAATTGACTTTGTTATTTGTTTTGTTTAAAATGGTCATAAATGTACCATAAACGATTAACAAGTGAATTTGGGCTTGTAAGCCAAATTATGTTTGCAACATATTGCAGGCGAAGCTATTGGCATAAAGGTTGACACACTGGATTCCCTATCAACATCTGACCCCCAGTTGCAAGAGCTACGAGCCCTTCTGAAGACTTGGTGTCAGCCAATTGCAGCAAGGCGAGAGGACTGGACATTGGAAAAGTCCCTGCTGTTTTTCTACCCACCTAACCTCGACCTAAACGTAGACTTGCCCTTTTGTACTGAGGAACAGATGTTAAAATGTATGCTGTTTTTGTGAACAGAACTTTTGTATTATAGACAAAATCTTTCGGTGTACCGGTAGCCCTTTTGGCCTATACTGCTCCTCCAATTTAACCGTTCTCGATAGTCTGCCTCTGGATAGACTCAGTAGTCAAAATATAATTACCTAGAGAAATGGGCAGCAAATAATCTTGTCATAGAACTGACATCTGATGATTGGTCTGTTGCTTGAACTCAGAGCCTCTGGTTGGAGTACAATGCCTTATAAATACTACTAGACTAAAAGATGTACATTGGTATGGATGAACCATTTTATGACTCATGTACATTGGTATGGATGAACCATTTTATGACTCATGTACATTGGTATGGATGAACCATTTTATGACTCATGTACATTGGTATGGATGAACCATTTTATGACTCATGTACATTGGTATGGATAAACCATTTTATGACTCATGTACATTGGTATGGATGAACCATTTTATGACTCATGTACATTGGTATGGATGAACCATTTTATGACTCATGTCTGGGATAGTGAATGCAATATTCCTGTAAGAGGTCACCTGTTGTTCTTTCAGCCACCAGTAACATTTGCCACCATATACAAAAACAACAACTGAATCTCAATCAAACAAGATGTGAACTTGATTTAATTTTTCTTTGATCTCTTTAAATCATCATGACATATCAGTACTTTTTTTACAGGAAAGTCTGTGGCATAAAAAAGATCATTGTCTACATTTGATTACCTTTTATACAATTTATTTTTTTACACCAATTTCAATGTACACAATGATGCCTTGCTAATTAGGAATGCGATTTTCGCTACAGAAGTGGTCAATGAAGGGTGGTGTGACATAATGGACGCAAGATGTGTCACCATGAAGTTATTGATGCTTCTTCTATCCTTAATTGACCCAAAGTTGATATAAATGTATATAACTTTAATTTTAGATAAAACTAATTCCATTTGTTCATATCTGTTTTCAGTACCAAATGGACTACTGACAATTTCTGTATTCTGGACAGAGGAAAGCACAAATAAATACGAAGTGAAGGTGTGTGATAGAAATCTTGAGCTTTTAAAGTCATAAATTTTTATTATTTAGAAAGATATTTATTGGATAATCATACTTAATATGGTATTTGACATATTCAAAAATAAAAGCCACTCATTACACTACTTTTATACTTGGAAAGATCAACCAAATTACTGTTTTTATACATGTGGTAAAAAGATCTCAGTACTTTTAAATTAGGAGTATACAGCAGAAATTGGTTAGATCAGTCTTCAGGTACGGTAACAGTTCATCATAATTTATTAGTGATGTTGTACAATTTTGAAAATAAAATAATCCCCCCCCTCCCCACTTCCTCACCACTAACATTTTTAATAATGAGGATATTATATAATTCAAAGAGATTCAAATTTCTAAGAAAGAGAGTTAAATGACCTAGGTATGAAGAAAATATAAGATGTCTACTGTCTGGTCATTAATTTAGTTATATTATTGCCACTTAAATAATTAGTCTTTTTGTAATGATAATTATTATGGTTATCTTATAGTAAGGCACAAATAAAACAGTTTTGTAGATGGGTTGAGGAGAAGGACACACATTTCTATTTCCTAATATATATTTCCCTATAGTTTGGCTCATGTAAACACTATTTTTGATGACACTGTTATATTTGTGTAAAGTGTAACCAGTAGACACTCTGTTTTTCTGGCCTGCATAGACCTCTGTCTTTTTGTGATTCAAACTTTAATTATATTGTAATCCTCATAGAACATTTAATATTGTACTTACAGTATGAGAGCAGCTGGGGTTTTACTATCTTTTACTAACATATCTACTATGAATTATGTATGATACTATCTGTTTCTATACCCACAAATAATCACAGATCCTCTTCTGACTGTAGGACCCCAGCTATGGGAGACCTTGTCAGCTTTTTGTCAGTTCTATTTCTCACTTGGTCTTGTCCGTCAAGTTTATTTCTTGTGTATGATCATATTTTCCGGGCTGATGCTACTATAAGTCTAGCTTTTCTTTGAATCATTTAACAGTTGATGCAGAAACTGCTTTTTATTGTAAATTGTTCTATAAGTCCACTGTTCTTTGAGTTATTGAGTATTTTCTGATGTCTAGCCTCAATCTTTTCTTGTGCAGTTTTACATTATTCCCTCGAGTATTGAAATCTACTCAGAATAGTATGAAACTTGTTTACTTGATCTTATATTTTCTAGTTAATATCCTATACCTCTCTATCATGTCAGCTCTTGATTTTAAATATATAAGAGTTGGTTACTTGAGCCTTTCAATAGATTTTCATATGATAGATTCAACAGTCCTGGTACATGTTTATTGCTTGTCAATGTGCATTGTTGATGGCACACCATGGAAGGACTGTTAGTTGTGTCATTTCAACATATCACTCAAGCTTATATTACAAAATATTTTCAATGTTGCAACCATGATTGAACGTATATCCATTTAGGTCCATCCCACACTGCCACCAGTTGCCGTAGTAAAAGAGGCCATTTCTGTGCGAAACAAAGAACTTGGGCGTCATCAGACTGACAAAATGGCAACAGAATTAAGAGCAGAAGAGTTGTATGTCATGAAGGTGTGTGGTAGTGAAGAATATCTTCTCCAGGAGTGTTGTCTTCATTCATACCAGGTAATAGAAAATTTTAAATTTAAATCATAAACTGATTGCCCAGTCAGTAGGATGTTGGCTATAATAAACCATCTCTGCAAATGGCATTGTCGGCAGCTGTGTTTCTAACAGAAAAAAGCAACTTTTCTGACATTCTTCACTAACTTTTTCCACTTTCAGATTGGGCTAGTAGTTTGTTTATGGGACTTTCTGAAGACTTTGTCTCGGTCAATTGCAGTACAGCAGTTTATGTGATATGCAAAGGTGCTTTTGAAAAAGGAGTTACTTTTACTGTAAAATGTAGTAGTACAAGGGCAATTTAGAGGAGAATCTAGGAGTTTACACAAGTAAAGGCATGTGTTTCTATAATGTAACATATACAGGCATTTTAGTATATTTTTAATGACCATAATTTTCAAGTCTAGATTGTTTAAGAAAAGGTCTGGACCATAAGTGATACAATTTATTCATTTACTTACATTTACATAGGCAATAAGTATTAAAGAATAGTCTGGAAATTGGGGGCAGGCATACTCACATTTAATCCCCCACTTAAATCTGCTCCTGTAATTCATTTACAGAGCTGATATAATACACCACCTCACTGCATTTCGGAAGGTCTGTACATGGAACCTTTGTGCTTTGGCTTCTGTTAGGTTTGGTACTTTTAGTACCATTGCCAACTGCAGTTGCTGTTTGTAATATAACAAACGATAGTGCTGTAGAGTCAGTAGAACCAAGATGAAATTTTGACTTAAATTATGGATGAAGCTGATTACACTAGCCTCTGTCCTTTTCTTAAGATGATAGACTTCACCATACGATGCTACCTTATATTTTATAATATGAGTTGAAATGAAATTTTTCATTTTGCAGTACATCAGAACATGCATTAATCGGTCCACTGTACCAGTATTACAAATGGTTCTCCGACAATCCTTGATCAGCTATCTGCCAGACAACTCTTGCATCTTGCTAAGTCAACGTAGGTATATGACACATAAACATAATAGATAATTTTGTTCAGTGATTTCTTTATTTAAAATTGAACCTATCTGTGCCATATTTGAAGTGCTTACCCAGCAAGCACATGACTTTGCTGTAAATTCAAATTTCCATTTAAATTAAATCATATGAACATTGGGTTTATGGTCAAAATGAAAGTTTTTTAGATGGTGAAATAACTCTCCAAGAAAAATCAACCAGATTCCAGTCATTATTTGACAATTTTCAACAAAAGAATTGTTTTGTATTTAAGTTCGTGTCATACTTCAAAAGCATCTAGTGTGCCTGTAAAATACATCTTATAATAAGTACACTTTGGTGAATCACTAAAGACATGCCTGTACATCAGACCATGGTCATATTTTGTCCAGGTAACAATCGTTTGGCTTATGTAGCAAGATAAAAATAAAATAAATGTCAGACACTGTTTATTTTCTTTCTTTTTACTCATGCTAATAATAAACAGATAAATGTATAATAACAATAACAAATAATATCATCCAAATATGCTGCAAACTTTATAAGCTTAAAAACTGTAATTTATTTTGTCACTTAGCACCCAAAGTATTTGCATGTTTTTCAATCCAGTTTTTCAGTATAATTAAATGTATATCCATTTTCAACTATGTTATCCAGGATAGAAAAAAGTGAATCATTAAATGGTGTTTTATTTCGGTAGCCAGAATGTTGTTATAAAGCATATTCACCATCTGTTTTACTTTCACTTGAATCTTGCTTACTTGTTACCTGCTGAATGATGTTGACATCTGCAACAAATGGATGGCAGAAAATAAATAAATATTATCAGTTAAGTTCATTACATTGCATGTATTTGAAATCTGTTTCTGTCTTGCAAATTCACTTGACATGTATCACACTATATCCAGGATTTTAAATCCTAACCGTTAACTAGCAGTGTTGTAAGTTGTTTTAAGAACGAAATGTCAGCATGGCAAAAGTTTAATGATTTAATGAACAAATATAGCGGATAAAGTTAAAATGAAGTCAATTAAATAAAAAATCTAACAGACTTCTAAATATATTTTAAGTGTACTCACATATCCATTTGTATTTCAGAATTCAAATTACATGGGTAATTCATTTGATATTTGTCTCTAATACATCTTACATCTCGGGCTTATTTTAGAGTAAAGTTATGGTTCTGCTGATGCTGACTGGGAATATATGCAATCATAATAACAAAAATAATGAAAAGCAGTGTGCTATATTGAGACCAACATCACTTTATAAAAATATGTTGTTTTGCTGTTTTTTATGGGAGATCTGATTTAATCCAGTGTTAAATACTACTGTAGATTGAAATATACAACAAGTAAATTAAAGTGGGTTTTTGCATTATTTGAAGAAAAAAAAATCAATAAATTATAATTTAGATTTTATATAACATAAAAAAAACCCCAAAAACATTAATCCAACTTAAACCAACCCAACTTTATAAACAGCCATCACATACATAATGGCAGGCACTATTTTAACAATATAAAATCATCGATATGTCTTATTGAAAAACTGATTTTGTCATTAATTCGATACTGTATTCTGGTTCACCCACATCATGACCAACATACAACCTCAGAACAATGTCATTCAGACTTTTTTGTGTTTTCTGGGCAACCCTCCTTCTAGTGTTTTGGAAAAAAAGCCTTTAGAAAGTCATTTAATAGGATTTTGTTTTTTGTTTGTTTTGATTTCAGGGTGCATCCAGCTTTTTCAAATGTAGTCCGACCCCAAACTTAGGTCTGCATCTCTAACACCCCACCCATGGACGATCATGTAGACATCCACATATGAAGTATTTGCCCTAACTGGGACTCAAACCAATTTTATTGGGAGTTTTTCCTTTAGTAACCAAGTAACCACTCTGGCATGAGAGCCACATTGTTATAATTGTAGTAAATATTAAATGTACATAAATAAACGTGACGTACCTACCTGGTACTATGTATTCTCTCAAAAAGCACTGTAAGGACCAGTCAGATTTACATTACTAATTTATTATTTTATTCAGATATTAAACAGATCATTGGAATAGTTTCTAAGGCACTTTATGCATGCAACTAAACATCTTTCTAATGAATGCAAAGGTCCGGCTTTACTTTGCCCATATATCTCTGAAAACGCACTTACATGTTTCTAAACTATGTTATTATGTTATTCTTGTGAAAACATTCCACAAATCCCCACACAAAAGGAATGCTGAGAAAAGCGCTGTTTTGGCGGTGTGTTACCCTGTAACATGATTAAAAAAGTATGCTGAAATGTCCACTTTAACGTTTTTCTATTCACAATCGATTGTGCAAAACACTGGAGAGCAAGCTGATCTTCAGCTGCAAAAAACCACCTCTTCTAAATATAGATTATACATTGGTACAAACGCTAGAACACAGTCAGTAACATTTAATTATAGAAACTATTATGTTAAACATACATTACCTGCCATGTGATTGTATTTTATTTAAAATAATGTCTTAAATAACTGCACATAAGTGCTTTTAGATGCGAACAAAAACATGGTTCTCATAACATTTTTTCCTGCCTTTTGCCCCTTTACACAGAGATATTCCTGCACGGCATATATAAATCTGCTTATCATGTTTATCTGCATTACACAATATTATCACTTGAATATCTAGTTTAAACAGGTTACAACATTATCATTACTTTTTATAGTATGGCAAAACCTACCCTAAGACTGACCGCATGTAATGGAGGTCATGCTGGGTCAATTCTTCTAGTTCTTGAAATTTAGCTCTCTCCTAACTCTGGACCGCCCAAAAATTATTCTATTTTCAATTCATAAATGGTTACTGTAAACTGACATGTTTTATTGTTATGAACAGTTAATGTACTGGAAAAATTGTGACAATCATTCTACATTCAGCACCATCCCCTCTGCCATCTCCCATGATGCAACAGAACATGCTTTCCAATGAGACTTCTATACCAACAGTCCAGTCATCCTGGGATATACTGGACCTGTTTACCATAAGGGTCAACAACTTGCTGGGAAAGGTGCCTGATGCTTCTGTAAGAGAACTTTGTTTAATAGACATTTTAGTAGAGGTATATTATTTTATTTCTCCATTTTGTTGTTTCTATCATTGTTTTATGCAGAACAAACTTGCATTAGGTTAATAGTTGTTTCTGCATTTGCATGCTTAAAACATTTTATAATAAACACAGATTTATCATTTTATTTTCTCTCAACTTAAAGGTCGAATGTAGATGTTCATCATATATAAAAAAATAGATATTACATTCTTGAATGTTAGCAAAGCATATTGGGAATGTCACATGACAATTGTTACTGTTAATTATACAACTAAAATGTCACCGGATAACCATTTTTTAAAGGTTTAAAGAAATTCCTTATACAATCAAGAAAGATGTATGAGAATTGTGTATCTAAGTGCTGGGTATATTGACATCCCTTAAATCTATTCAGCCGCTCATTAGCCAGGACCACTTACATAGGTTTTCATAATCTAACACCCAATAAAACTCTGTGTACATGTATGACATTGGCTAGAAGTAGCAAGGGAAAATAATATTTGACTTTGGGAAGTTAGGCCTTAATCATATTTTACATTGCTAGATATTTTCATATAGTTGTTAAAACATATATTTTTGATTTATGCAACATATTAGGATATTTATTTTGCATTCATTTATACCTATATGAAAAGGTATATTAACCTGGCCCATATCTCTCCTTTTCAGTGGGAGTTGACAATTTCGAAACTGGTGAATCTTTTTACTGTGTTTAATACATTGATTTATCAAAATGAACAAAACCAAAGGACTCCAAACCATGTTCCTGTTTTGAACTTTGCAAACTGTATATGAGTGTTACTTCAACATGATTTATTATTTTTATATTTAGATGAGTGTTAAGGCCCAGATCTACCATGGGAGCCAGGTTCTGTGCATGTGCCACCATGGTTGTATGGTACACTGCAAGTTCTGCCAACCATTCCAGACACTTAATCATGGTTGGAAGCAGCCGTGGAGTTTCAGCATACCAATTCAACAACTTCCCAAGAATGCCAGGCTGTGTTTCACCATTCATATTGTGGATAAAAACACTGTAAGATCTGAATGGTTGATAGATGGTTGTCAATAATGCAAAGGAATCTTTTTTGGGGATTTTCAGATTAAAACTATATAATTAAAACTATATAATTAAAACATAACAAAAAAGAATAAATAATAGGATAGATATAGATAAATATGAATCTTTATAAGACCTAAAATCAAACTCAGACTGTCCCTGCATGTTGGCATTGTAATTCTTTCTCTGACACAGATACACAGCTGGTACAACCACCAGATATTTGACACCTCTGGACGTCTAACCACAGGCTGTCACAGTCTGAGAGTTTGGGCTATGGACCAAGACTATAAACTGGACAGCTATCCACAAGGAACACCAGGTGAAAGTTTTTTTGTTTTATTTTAAATACATTGCACACTGGCACAAATATGACACTACAATTAGGGACATCTAGCTTCTATTATTGGTGTAAAACCCTAACAATGCACAGTAGGTCAGCTAGAAGACCTCCACCCCTAACTAGAATTCAAAATTCACACACTGAGGTGATTAGGAGCTATAACTCACAAGCAGTAGAAGGCCCACATGTCTGGTCTTTCATTTAGAGCTGTGGAAGGCCCAAATGTCTGATGTTTTGTCAGGAGCTATATAAGTCAAAGGGTTTTGAAGGCCCAAATGTCCGGTGGTTTGCCAGGTACTATAGGTCACAATTGAAAGGCCCAAATGTCTGGTGTTTTGTCAGGAGCTATATAAGTCACAGGGTTTTGAAGGCCCAAATGTCCGGTGGTTTGCCAGGTACTATAGGTCACAATTGAAAGGCCCAAATGTCCGGTGGTTTGCCAGGTACTATAGGTCACAATTGAAAGGCCCAAATGTCTGGTGTTTTGTCAGGAGCCAAAGTCACAGGCTACGGAATGCCCAAATGTCTAGTGTTTTGTCAGGAGCCAAAGTCACAGGCTATGGAATGTTCAAATGTTTGGTGTTTTGTCAGGAGCCAAAGTCACAAGCTATGGAATGCCCAAATGTCAGGTGTTTTGTCAAGAGCTATAAGTTACAGGCTATGGAAGGCCAACATGTCTGGTGTTTTCTCAGGAGCCAAAGTCACAAGCTATGGAAGACATAAATGTCTGGTGTTTTGTCAGTAGCTATAAGTCACAAGCTATGGAATGCCCAAATGTCAGGTGTTTTGTCAAGAGCTATAAGTTACAGGCTATGGAAGGCCAAGATGTCTGGTGTTTTCTCAGGAGCCAAAGTCACAAGCTATGGAAGACATAAATGTCTTGTGTTTTGTCAGTAGCTATAAGTCACAAGCTATGGAATGCCCAAATGTCAGGTGTTTTGTCAAGAGCTATAAGTTACAGGCTATGGAAGGCCAAGATGTCTGGTGTTTTCTCAGGAGCCAAAGTCACAAGCTATGGAAGGCCAAAATGTCTGGTGTTTTGTCAGTAGCTATGAGTCATAAAATGTGGAAGGCATGTATGATGTTTTGAAAGGACTATATCAAAGACTTTTCGTGTCAACCACAATTCTGCTCCAACAGTATTATTTTAACGTCTAATACTAACATTTTAGCTCTTATTTAATTTTTTCCTTGAACCTGTATCACCTACCAGTAGACTTTCCTGCTCCTATTTACTTAAAGGTTGTAACCCAGACAAAACTGCCCCAGTTCTTGATTTTGAGATTGTCTCCCCCTGCAAAGAAGATGTTTATTTCCCATCAAGTGGGTACATTGATTCCTTGATTCAGAGAAGATCAGTGATATCTGAGCAAAGGGTAAGAACTTTTTATTTTAAAAACCTTGAAACTACCTGTCTTTGGTATCATTCCAATGTTAAGAGAAACATAAGTTTATTATGCCTAAGCAAATGGTTCAGATAAAGAATGCATAGCTTAATGAATTTATGCATGATATTTATTAAAATTTATTGACCAATAATATAGAGCTAGTTTAACCACCATCCATTCCAACAAACACAGAACTGTCAAAGGCATAACCTTTGTAGATGATGCAGTGTGGGCGTAAAATTGGTTTATGAACATAAATCAACAAAAATGCAATGTACCATGAAACAAATTAGAAAACTGAAAGAGTATGTTGCTTTCCACTTCTAATATTATGGAAAAAAGAGATTGATAATAACACCGTTTGACAAATTCAACAGCACATTTAACTGGTGTGGTTTATGGGGATGAGGAGCTAGTACAATGAAGGTTTCAGAACATCTCTTTGTTTTAGGACCTTTTTGTGTTTCCAATGGATGATTTAATGTCACAGCTGGGATCTTTATATAAGGTGTAACTTGAATTCTTTTCTAGGTTGTTTTCTTAACCATTCTTTGCAGCCAAAAGATGGTTTGACATTTGAGAAGGTGGACGAGTTTGTAGAGAGAGATCCTCTAATACCGCTGAACATTGCAGAGAAACAGCGCATCTGGAAAAACAGGTGAAAGTTCTCAAAATGCAGGCATTTGTTTGACATACCCACTATTACATACTACATACTATATAATACAGTTGCCCATGTAGTTTAACTGGTTATAGATAATGTAATAATTATAAATAATGTTTTTATTCAAATTATTTGTGAGTGCATATTAAAAAATCACTAGATGAAGTGACATCCACATTGAATCTCAGAAATCTCTTTATAATGGCCTTATTGACATAACATGGGTGTGACTTCAAATTGTAATTAACAGGAAAGATACAGTCCACCATCACAACATGCCCATCAAAGCCCTCCTCCCTCCTTTTGTTTTCATCTGACCTGACCTTCTCCACCTAAGCAAACTGGAGTGGCCTGTAATGTGCATTTTCTCCAGAGAAAGCCAGAGTGTAGAGGGTTTGAGTTTAAAATATTGTACAGTCTTATATGCTTATGTGAAATAACGAAACAACATAATTATTTGTTTGAGAAAGACAACTACTTTGTTAATCCAGCTAAACTAAGTTTCATTTTTTAAGTATGTTTCTTCTTGTAAATTTTAATTTTGATTCTTTTCAGTATATTTTTTCACTATTACTATCTGAAATATTTATATTAAGATATATAGCAAAAGAGTTCTGCCAAAATAAACAGAAAACATAAATTAAGAACATCTACTTACTACATACATAGATGCACATATATTTTTATTTGTACAGACACATAAATGGAATGCCAGTGATCTGGGTTAACTGCTTACTAATTTCATAACATTTATTTAGTCTACTTAAATATACAAAAGTTGTAACAAGTGATTTAACAGATTAGCATCATTGCATTTGGGTGAGTGGATTGAACCAATGACCTGTCAAGTTTACATGACTGAGTGTGGTCTTATGTCCTTTGGCATGTGGTCATTTCATGTTGTCAGAGTGATGGTGGCACTATATCTGCTTCAAGTCAAACAGGCTGACAGAAAGGTTTGTTGCACAAGTTGTTATACACCAAACTTGTATATACCATTACACATACAGAAGGAAATAATGTATATTTTTATGTGTACATATATTCACTGCATTTACTGTTTTACATTGAGAGCTGTCAACCTTATAATTTAAGAATATTTCTGTGTTTAGTGTTTTCAGCAGTAATTATACATACTTCTGTGATGATATAAGGAATGGTCACACAGTTAAAATCCCTCAGTCATTAAATGCTAACATTAATATATCCAGCCAGTTTAAACAATTTACAATTAAGTAATAAAATGCTATTTTAAATGAAGTTCAAATTCAGAAATAAATCCCCACCTGAATACTTAATAATTCATGTTAAGACCACCATGTGGCATAACCAGCATATGGCAATACTGACCTATGCTCTTGCAGTGAAATAGGTCAGTTAGTATTGACCTTCTGTTAATGTCTATTACATAAAAAGTGTGCTTGATTCATTATTGAACAACTCTTTAAATGTCTCTTTTTTTTCAGATATTGTGTAAAATGGTTTGAAAATGGGACGTCTATGTCCCCTTCATATAGCAGTGACACTGTCCTCCTGTATGGTAATCACGCATAACATTTACAAGGCAATCATTAAGGTCAAGGTCCTTTTTAAGGTCATGCCTTATAAATAGCTACGAAATAAAACTTCACCATATTACTGACATCAACATGAAGATGTGCCCTGCATAGCACTGCACAACCCTCAATGTGCAAGTTAATATTTAAGCTCACTGAATCAGATGGGGGAAGGGGGGCATATGCCAATTTTACATTTCTTATTTCTTCACAGCTTTTGAACATCCCTCATAAATTGCAGACATTTTGTGATGGAGTACAGTCCCAAAATTTTACCGAGACTGGTGCAATGTGTGAGATGGTCTGACAGACATGAGGTGATTGAGGTGGGTACAAACTGGACCAATTCAGCCTTACCTTTAACACATTTTAATGACTTTAACATGTCTCATCAAAAGATTGAACCTGAGGCCTTTTTACAAAGAGCTGACACTTTGCAGAACATTTAACATTAGGCCCTTTGTATCAGGAGAGAACTCTTCATAGCATTTCTAGGGTCGTTTTTTTAGAACAGTTGATAGAAATAAACTTTTGATTTTTACATGAATCTGTTTCAATGAAAAATCATCTATGCTGTGGGAATACTGTGTGCTCTAACTTTCAGATGCTGAGATATAAGCAGGATTGAAATTTAATTTATCTTGAATTGGTAAAAAGTCATGTGTAAACTGCCTGTTCTAGTTATACTGCCTTTTGCACCATTGGTCTTGGGAAAGGCTGAACCTGACTTCCGCACTGCAGTTGCTCGGGTATGAGTATGCCGACAATAGGGTTCGATCCCTGGCAGTGAAGTGTCTACGACAGATGCTAAAGCCTCAGCTAGTGGGACTTTACCTACTTCAATTAGTCCAGGTAAATCTTTTGTCAAATCAGAGGAATCAATTTTGCTTTGATACATCACACAACACACATTTTATCCTAATGGTTACATCTAGATTTTTATACTTTTTCTGAAGGAGCAACCCAGTTAAATGTCTTTTCGCCGGTCAGCTGGAAGATCTTTCCACATGAATATTCTTAATATTACTAAATGCACGTGATAAAAGTGGCAGGTTCACTTAGCAATACATTTTTTTAACTATTTCACCCTACTTAAATGCACACAAATCCCAACCTCTGACTCCATGCCCCCTTCACATGGGTCCAGGTCTGGGTGAAATATAAGAGGTTCTTCATCTGACTTGCAGTGCACTGATGGTTCTACCCAGACAATTGTCTAGAGTCGTCTTCTGTAGAATATATAATAGCTGAACATGATTGTATTGACAATGATGGATGAATATATATAACAAAATCAGTATGATTGCAGTTATAATCAGTATGTTGAGAAGTTTGTCTAAATTTGCCGTTTATCAAGGCACTGAAGTTTGAGTGCTATGCTTACAACCCATTGGTGTGCTACCTACTGGAACAGGCCTTGCTTCACATACATATTGGACACCGATTCTTCTGGTTACTAAGGTAAGGTATGGTGGGTGTGGCCAAGTAGAATGAGTTTTCAACATACAATCTATCAAATCCTCACTTATTGCGTTTAAGTGCATTCAAGGCCAAAAACTTTTTATGTTCTTATTGGTACCTTTTCTAGCAGACTTAGTCAACCAGTAAGTTATCTATTTAGCATTTCTGCATGCAATACTGTAAACTCTTGGGTAATAGATAAAAAGAACTCTGTGAAACACAAATTTCAAATTGTATGTCTTAGGGAAGGGGTTGAGTTTTCTTTAGGTGAAGTAATCAATAAAATTGACTATTAATAATGTGTTTGGATATGGTTACAAAATGAAATTAAAAAAACAGAAAGTTTAACATTGAGGCATGTACACTGTAATTGTATGTAAGGAAATAAAACCTGCAATTTGTCTAAGTCATGTTGCTAAAATATAAGCAACAAACAGTACAGGTCCTGATCGGACACATCCTATGGCATCTAAAAACCAAACCATTTACCAATGAAAATATATAAATAATATTTAATTGCAGATGAAAGTCAATTTATTAACCTGTATATTTCAGGTCAGAAATGGAGGATCCATTATCACAGAAGTTGTTCTCTCCCTTGCTAGAAGCCTATTGCCTATATTGTGGGTCCCATGTGCTCAACTCCAGGGTGACGGACGTTCGATGTATGACCAGATACCAGGAGGTGGCAGGCTCCATTGCACAGATATCAAACCATGTAACTTTGTTGAAAGATTCTGTCTTTTGTTCATACAAAATCTGTTTCGAACAGCCAGTTATTTATATCGTCCTTCCTATATATCCTAAACTCTCTGATTCAGATCCTCAAGTGCGAATGGATGACAGTCAGCTTGAACTTAGTTGAAGCCATTACTTAATAAGGTTGCAGTTTTATGAATATGAATGCCAACTAGTGTGTAGTTCTCACCTCAGCAAGTGACAGCATGTGGCTAATCTCGGGCCTCTGTGCTTATCGACCATTTAATCGATATTGCAACAAATAACAAGGGTGCCTTGGTCAATGCTTGGGGTTGCCTTGAGATTAAGTAAATAAGGTAGAAATACAAGTATGTTTTGTAGAATCACAATGCAGATTACAAATCTTTTCACCAAGCTTTTTTTAATATGTTAGAAAATAACTATTTGATTACTTTCTCTGGTTTTGCATTGTGTTCTTTCTAAAAGAATAATAATTGAATGGTTACATATAAAGACAAACAAATATTTACAGCAAAAACAATGGCAGATACATACATGAGACACAGCCTGTTATCTCAGTTTTTATTTTATAACTTCTGTGCTTTCACAAAAAGTTTGGCTGGTTTGGTGGAGATTAATATTATTCCAATAATACTGAAATAACATGTTACTTAATCTGTACTGCTAACATATTGCCATTATATCATGTAACACAAACTTACTTCATATCTTTTGTTAGCATTATATTGTGACCTTTTTAAGAAAAAACAGTTGTCTGTACAACTAACAACTGATTGACACTATTTGCAGTTTTTCCAGAAGTTTACCAATCTTGTATAACATCTAACATAACATCTTAACCACTTCATTTAGTGCATGGGTCTTCTGATAAACACAGCTAAACATATAATGGTGTTTGAGAACGATTTTAAACGTTTTTCTTTGAGTTAAATCAGTAAAATAATATTTGAAGCTTATGACTTATGTTCATCTTTTAAAGGAAGAACAAGAGGCCATATTACAAAAGTGGTTGGCAACAGAAGCTACCCGTCATACACTTGAAAATAAACCAGCCACACTTGACCATGATATTCAACTTGGCCAGATCAGGTAAAGTCAGTACAGTAATAATAATTACCTTAACAGATTTTGTGAAATGCTGTTGATGAAGTCCTACATCTATGTGAAAAGTACAGCATGGGACCCCACTTGTCATTACACACATGTACAGGAATCCCAGCCACACTGCACAGTAAGCTATATTTGTACAATAAAAGGACTATGTGACTGCTTACCTTTGAGATCGCATTAAATCATCATCCAGATAATGAACCCTGACATCGGTATCTTTTTTGTCAGAAATCAGTATAATGTTTATTTAAAGGTTTATAAGCATGAACATTTGGAGCGAACTTTTCACAATTTGTACTATCTAACAATCAAGGTAGTGTTCAAAATTGTTGTTATTTAGACTAAAGCATGAGTTTATACATAACTCATGCCCCTATCCTGCAAACAGGGTAAGGATTTGTGATTGTATTCTTTCATAATGCATTAGTATGTTGCAGACAAATTGCAAAGAATTGTATTCTAATCAACAACTGTTTGGCATTTTTTGTGTGAAATAAAACGTGTTATCAGTTCATTTGATTATATTTATGGTTGTATTGTTTTATATATAAGTGATGGATTGTAGACCTCTTTCAAAGTCATGATTATCTAACCCTTGTTACGCTATTCACTTATGAAAGCTGGTAACCCTCTCCTTTGTTTAGTTAATAGACAATTGGTTCCTCTTTACTGTGTTTTTTAATATCTATTCATCGATATAGTTTATTTAAGACCATGATACTCAAAACACATACTTGTCAATTTATTTTCTTTTATTTACTTTTTCTGCAAAGACGTTTATCTTTTGTATTACTTTCATTTTGTTGTATACATTTAGAAAACCTTTAAGAAACAAAAATCAAACATTAAGTGTGGAATTATTTAAGCTTCTTAACATTGCGTTCTGTTGTTGTTAGTTGTTGTTTTCCATGAAAATGTTTTAAGTTTTTTCTGTTTCATTTGTAGTTAGAAGCTTGTTGGATGAGTTATAAACAAGGGCAATAGTTGACTCCCTATGTAAAGACATTCTTTATATATCTACCTTGTAAGCAGAACTAGTATGTTTCTGCAACAATCATCTCCTCATTAGTGGGACCTGTAACAGTCAGTCATTCAGACTAGTGTAGATGAATAAGGCTATAATGATTGCATGGTTAGTAATGCAAGCAAACTAAACAGTTTTAAGGCCAGAAAACATCCAACTGCCTACAGTATGTTGGACAGCATTCAAAGTCTTTAATGACAACAAGCTTTGCTATTGTTTGGACAATTTGGATCACTGTTGAACAGAAGCTTGATGGCAACCTTTGATGCTTCCTTGTCAATGTATGATATAATTATGTATAAATTAGATCTGTTGATATTGAGTGTTTTGTAATGTTTGAAGGAATCATGTTAAGCCTTTGTTTTCACAATTATGTAAGGTTGTTTGATACTTATGAACTATTGAAATATTTTTGATTTACCAACTGTTTATGCATTGTTTGTAATGATCCTCATGTATTAACTATACTGTATAAAGGTGTATTAGCCTGTTGTTCTCTATGTTCGGCCCTTTAACACAATAATATCCAATAGGAAAATGTCTGTTCAACATATTAAACAAAAACTGTTACAGAAATAGATAAATGGAACTAACAAGAAACATCGGCTTATATCCACTGTTTTATTGATCAACTAGTTTCGACCCTTCTGGGGTCATCATTAGGCTGATGATTGTTGTTTACCATTTATACACAAATTTATTTACCGAAGTAGTGGTTTCTTTTGAAAAAGATTTAATGAATATGGCCTAATTGTGTCTAGTGTCATCCAAAAGATTTTTTTTATATATTTTTGGCCCCTCCAATTGGTCAATGCCATTTACCACAAGAACTGCTATCCTACCATAAATATTTTGTACAATGTATATGTTAATAAGTAATCATTTGCATTTTTTAAACCTATTGTGATAGTTTGTCAAAGAAATTTGTGCATATGAGACTAAAGAAGTAGGAGCAAATTTGTTTACATAAATAGGTCAAATTTTGCACCTTTTCTGTTAATAAACATTTTCTCAGGGTATTATGAAATATTTCAGCTCTTTTTGAATTTAAAATGGCTGAAAATACAAGAAACTACTATATACAAGTGTTGACTCATTCATTTAATATATTATATAACAAATTACATACAACAGTACCAGTGGTACATTGATTGAGACAGAGGAAGGGTGAGGTTGGGGTGATTGAAGCAAACTAATTTCTTGCATGATAGCTCTATTTTGTTACGGTTTTAGACCAGATGAGTGTCGTGTGCTTATGTCTAAAATGAGGCCTCTTTGGATAACATGGATGAATCGTTCCCAGCTGGCATCGGAAGTTAACATTGGAAAAATATGTTACATCATCAAAAATGGTGATGGTAAGTTCAATAAAAGAATTTGTTTAAAAATAGATCTGCTTCATTTTTTAATAAACCCACTAGTTCATTGTCTTTTGTAAGCTCTTAGCCTGATATGCACAAATTGATACACTAATTGATACAGCAAACAGTCCAGATCTAGATCATTCATTATGAAGCTGTATCTTAGAATCTATATGTGTGTATAGAATTGGTCCTTAAGTTACATGTGTGGTAGTAACATTTTTTTCTTTCTTAGATCTGAGACAGGACATGCTTGTGATGCAGGTGTTGAAAGTGATGGACATGTTGTGGAAATATGCCTGCAATGACTACTGGTAGGTCACATAGTAAACTGTTTCCTTTTAACATTTTTTTTTATTTCAGATATTTTAAATGGTCAGCTTCTCCTCATGAGATTAAGTACTGTGTCGGAGCTAACTTCATGTACCAAGTTCTTTTTAGCTGGTTTGAGTATAATGTCTCCTTTTGTAGGTTTAATCTTTTTATATAGCAAAATTAGACAATTATGGCTATTCTTGCAAAATAAAGCTGTTATTTGTAAAGGTTGGCCCCCCCAAAATACCTGAATAGAATCTGGTTCATCTGGAAGCCAACCTCACATGGAACCTGTCACCCCGACCTGAACTTGAACCTATCCCTACATTCAAGGACTGATAAATTACAGGTCAGTGACTGTTCTTGCTCAGGTACCTCACTTGTGGTATACACTTAGTTCAATGCATGTGTGTGAAGTACCGTATTCTTCTAACCATTGAACATCCATGTAGCAAGATTTAATTTACAAAAATGTAAATTTGCCAGGCAACTTTTTTAACTTTGCATTTTTCTTACAATCTACAATTGTATAAAGAGGATGTGACCTCTGCGCCTTTGTGTACTTGTAACATTTTTCCAATCAAAGTTCAATTGCAACAAAAAGCTGCTTGAACGTTTGCTCAGGCTTACAAATTTTCAACTACTTGGCTCACACATATATGCCAGATTTGTTCACCTTTTTCCAGGCTCACAATCTACAACTGCATGGCAATGGGACACCATTTTGGGATGATTGAGGTTGTGATGGATGCCGAGACTGTGTGTAGTATACAGATGGAGAAACAAGGCATGGCTCAGGGTATAGTGGGAGCCGCCAGCCTTCATGCATGGCTGTATGAGAACAACACTGGAAATGCGTACGTTCACGGGCTGTTTTATAGATATGGAGCATTGGTGTAACCATTGAAGCTCAGGTTAATTTTTTTCATGCAAAAAGTTCTCTCATGTTTATATCTCAATAGCCAGTACATTGACACATACATTACCCCTGATCCTACCTATTGATAAAAGAAAAACAATTAATGCAAAGCTTCAAGAGTGGCACAAATAATGTAAACAGTTAAAAGAAATCCAATACATTCATTTTTTAACCAAAAATCAAAAAATTAATTTTTATTTGTAAGTAAAGTTAGTTAATATAATTTCCCTTTAAAGGGTATTAAACATATAATAGAGTTCGCTAAAACGTATTAAACCAAAAATAAATAACAAAACAGACCATGTTTTCTTGACTGTTTTAATGTACAGGTCTATAATGGTCTACTACCTATGTGTGAAAAGTGAAATCACTAAAGAAGCTGAGCAGCCATATTTTGCTCTTATCCTTGCAAACTGTTAGTTGTAGAGACACTAAACTCATTGCTTACTTGGTCATATAGTAGTATGTTTCTTGTGATTAAAATAGAGCCCTTTACCTAAAATGATGGTTCTTGAAGTAAAAAAAGAAAAATGAATAAAATCACATTGTTGTTGTAGCTTATGGATGCAATATATTGATGATGAGAATATGTGTTTTTCTTGTAAATGCTTTATTTACCTAACACAACAATAACACATTTAACCGTTTATGCATCTTTGCTGTTTCTAAAATATAAGCAAGGCAATGATAAGGTGAATTCATCTGAAATAAAAATGTATGCTTGCATTGCAGAAAACAGCAATCCAGATGCTTGCCGAACTATGATCTCGCAATGAACCCTTGGAAAAGTGACAGCTTTTTTGTTTTTGATCCCTAACCAGATATTTAATATTTCCAGTACATTAAAAGTCCACTAACTTGATTTTCAGCATAAATTCTTTTATTTGTAACTTAGACATAAATATTTTATTTTTTACTATTTCTTTTCTCGGTAGCTATATGGAGGCGGTGAAGAGGTTCACAAATTCTTGTGCCGGCTACTGTGTGGCCACATATATTCTTGGCGTCAAGGACAGACATTCAGACAACATCATGGTATCAAAGGATGGTCAGGTGTGTAGACACTCACATGAATACTTATATTGTGAGTTAACCATTTTCATGCTGTATTAACGTACAAGCAGATCAAAATCTAAATTATTTGCTAACAACTTTTTTAGTGCTTAGCCGGGTAAGTGTTAAAATGATGATTTTGCAATCAAGCAATCTGCTTATTAATAGTATACTTTCATACACATTTTCCTTCTTTTCATATCACTACGTATTCCACAATAATAAGGAAAGACATGAAAGCTAAACTAACTGCATGTTTCACATTAAAAACAAGAACAGTTGAACACTTTAAGATTGATATCATGCTGAAAGTATTGTTAACCAGGTGCTGACCTTACAGTTTTGAGCCACTGACCCCATGATCTGAAGTCATACCTCCTGCCACATGACTATCTTGCTGCTAATATTTATCACCCAGTATTAAAGTGATATAAATTACCAAAAGAAATTACCATAAGAGAACTTAAACTATGGTTCAACATTTATCTAATAATGCCTTGATCTAATAAGATCAATGATTAAATAAATGCTGTATATTATATAATTGTTAAATTTAAATACCTTGAAATGCCATGAAAAGAAAATATTAGATTTCTATGGGAAATAAAATGTTGTCGACTGTAACATAAAATAAAAATATTTAGCTAACTTTTGAGGTGATGAAAATATTACTGACATTCATTATTTAGTCTTTAGATAGGTTGTATTAATTTATTTGAGTGTATTTTAAGTTTAAAGAACATTATTCTCATGGTAAGAAAGTGATTCTGACCGGTATATTACTTTTGTCACATAATTTGATGTGTATTCATTAAGTAACACCTAAAGGTTATATACAATAACCCACAAGATATATAGATTTTGATCTGCAAAAGTGTCACAAAGTCATTTATATTAAACAAAAAGAGCAGGTGTGTTGGTTATGGGATAAATGTTATCAATATATATGTTCACTAAATACTGAAAATATTAAGCAAGTTGAATCAAATGATACCTAAACCAGCTGAGCCTCGTTTCAAATTGCTTCATCTAGCCCTTTTGAATATTTTCATATCACTTTAATGAACTGTTTAAACAGTTTTTCCACATAGACTTTGGTCACATCATGGATCACAAGAAGACCAAACTAGGAATCAACAGAGAGAGGACCCCATTTATACTGACGGAAGACTTTATCCGAGTCATCTGTATGGGATCTGTCAAATACAAAAAGAATGACAACTTCAGGGAGTAAGTATTATGCCAATGCTTGCTCCTTCAGACAATTCTCTTTCGTATTTGTCATTGCAACTTTTTGATAGCAATAAGTAAAATAAATAAAAATGTTTTTCAAGAAAGCGACATGTGTATTTTGAGGATTTGTGTCCCCTAAAAAACTTCCATTGGTTCATTTACATCTCATTAGATAAACAACTGTTGATGCATTTTACAGAGATCCTTGGATTATCCAAGGATTTCTGATGGCGACCATTTTTAGACAGAATGTCTACAGTGATTGTTTTCAGGACAGTGTATCTGTAAAGAGATGCAAGAGTTTGTTCACCATTACTCCCTTATTCACCAACATGGGACAATGCTTTAGTTAGAAAGGAAAGTTTTAAAAAAATATGTTCAAAATTCCTAACTGTCATTATGCACCACATTACTTTTATTACAACAATATGATTGAAAACAAGCCATAATACTGATGAAGCTGTACAATGATTTTACAAAATCTTAGCTCTTCAAAAGCTAACATATATATGCAAATATACATACAAATCATACTGCTAGAAAATAGCAAGTAAATTATGCAGATCCTGATCAGCAGATGCAGGCAGGTCTGGATCTAAACAATTTGCCTAGGTTAAAGTTTCACATCGTAGGTCTTTTTTTTATCAAGTTTTTCCCCTAAATATAGTCATTTTAGCCAAATATACATAATACCTTTTTTCATTTACACCCATAATGAGATTGTTTTACCTTCAATTATTAATGCACTTAACAATTCATACACATTTTTGTAACTAAAATTGGCCTTGAGAAGCTATAACAATCACACACTTTTGTTGGCCTTTTTTTTTTATTGACAAAATTCTCGTGCACTTTACTGGTGACCAAGTCTTCTAACAAAGAAACAAAACTTTCACTTTAAACAACATAAAAGCGGAAAGCTATTTAAATATTACAGCAAGTCTTTCACCAGAAATCTACTAAAGCTTCTGCAAAAGTAGCAGGTTTCATGATATCTCAGAGTGATACCTCATAAAGGAATAATTCAAAATGTTACAAAGTAATAGCAATGGTAAAGGAAGCAAAAACAAAATGGTGTTCTTTACTCTCTCTGATACAAATACGTAGAAAGTTTTCAAATATCATTTAAATATCATTTAAGATTCGATTTACACCCCTTCTGTAATCATCAATTCCAATTCCAGATTTCAGTACAAATGTTTTGAAGCATACATGACAATTCGTCGCCATGCCAACCTGTTCTTGACCTTACTGAACCTGATGTTGCATAGCAATTTACCTGAGCTGAAGGAAATTGCGGACATCAACTACTGTCGGCTGAGTCTGGCCCTGGATCAACCAGAACATAAGGCTGGCCAACACTTCCTGGAGATGTTCTTCAGGTCGTACAGAGGTCAATGGAAAACCAACATAGACTGGTTCTTCCACCGATTTAACAAGGTGACAAGATTTAAGTCAGGCAGTCTCAAGAGAAGAGAAGTAGTACAGTGATAAAATTAAAGAATGATTAGCAAGGATGGGTGTGTGTGATAAAACAGTTCAGTTTATAGGAAGGGGTCATTAATTTAAAATGGACGGATTCTTCGAATACTAACAAGGTAACATGATTTAAGACAGGCAGTATAAAGAGAATGGAAAGAAATAAGAAATGATAAAGGCCAAGGAGCTATAAATACGAGGCTGGTAATAAAACAAGAGGACTATGAATGAACCCGATTCAGGAGTGTTTGTCATTAATTTTTAACTAGGGATGTCAAGGGATATCCGGATATTCGTTCGAATCATCGGATATCCGAATCGACTTTGGTATCTGAATATTCACTTAAAAATGTAAAATTTTAAACATTTAATAAAATGTTTTAGCCATTTTACTAAGTTATCTTTCTGCTGTCATGTCAGTGTGCATTCACGCATACGCAGGTGTAACGGATTATCGACAGGTGGTGACAAGTGGTGACACGCAGTATTGTATATTTGGCTTCACAGTTTTAGAAATCTGCTAAAGCATGATGGTATGTATAATAACAATGATAATTAACCGCCAACGTTTGAAGCTTCTCCTGATCCATTTTGTTTAGCAAATACTATCTTTAATTTTGTTGATGAACTTCACGGTTTTAGAAATGTGCTAAAGCTTATGTAAAATAATTTGCCAATTAACAGCCATTATTTGAAGCTATTACTTATCCATTTTGATTAAGGATTATTATCTTTAATTTCATTTGTTCAGCTTTATTATGAAGAGATAGAGCTATTAACAATTAACAGGTTTGTCGGCAAAGATCAATTACTCATGTTTAATTCATGGTCGATGGGATAATCTTCCTCAACAAGAATTGTGCCACGCTTACAGAGGAAGACTGAACAACTGCAAGTTGATGTGACTTACTAAATATAACACAAACATTACATATACTATTGTTTCATCATGTGCTTCTTTTTTTTTGTTACATTTTCGTAAAGATTGAAAGCTGCTGTAAATATAGGGTATTTAATAATTTATAACGTTTTCAAATAAATGTGCTTCGCATGTACGCATGTTTTCTTTGATCAGATATATGTTTGATTTATTCATTTAATTTTGAATTAAAATTAACAATTGTTTTTTATTGTTCGTATTTCATTAGTTATTAAAATGATGAAGAGCCTATGCCTATGGAAATGATGATATAATTTTATTTCCATTGAAATGACGATTTAATTATGTCAATGGAAACGTTAGTTACCCGCACACATCCGACTGCAACATCAGAATTAACTAAGATTTATATCCAGAAATCCGTTCGGATTGTTATATTTAGTATCCTTTGACATCCCTGTTTGTAACTAATCATTATTTTAAATAATCATGACAGATGGCAACCAAAGGAACATATAAATTCAATATATGGTCTCCAGCTTTTTTATATTGTCAGACAAAAAAGGTTGTACTATATAGCCATATTTAGAAATAACCAGGCCTTGGCAATGTTTTGCTACATTGTTACTATACAAAAAATGGCCACATCCAAATCTTGCCTTGCCTCCATGTGAAATTTTAACCAAATAAAGGCATACATAGGAGTTTTAGGGTAGGGACACAGATTATAAGTAAACAGGAGGTTTATGGTATGGACACAGACTACTGGTATAAGTAAACAGGAGGTTTATGGTATGGACACAGACTATGGGTATAAGTAAACAGGAGTTTTGTGGTGGGGACACAGACTATAAGTAAACAGGAGGTTTATGGTATTGACACAGACTATTAGTAAACAGGAGTTTCGTGGTGGGGACACAGACTATCAGCAAATAGGAGGTTTGTGGTAGGGACACAGACTGTAAGTAAACAGGAGTTTTGTGGTGGGGACACAGACTATAAGTAAATAGGAGGTTTATGGTGGGGACACAGATTATAAGTAAACCGGAGGTTTATGGTATGGACACAGATTATAAGTAAACCGGAGGTTTATGGTATGGACACAGACTAAAGTAAACAGGAGTTTTGTGGTGGGGACACAGACTATAAGTAAACAGGAGGTTTATGGTATGGACACAGATTATAAGTTAACTGGAGGTTTATGGTATGGACACAGACTGTAAGTAAACAGGAGGTTTATGGTATGGACACAGATTATAAGTAAACCGGAGGTTTATGGTATGGACACAGACTAAAGTAAACAGGAGTTTTGTGGTGGGGACACAGACTATAAGTAAACAGGAGGTTTATGGTATGGACACAGACTATAAGTAAACAGGAGTTTTGTGGTGGGAACACAGACTATAAGTAAACAGAAGGTTTATGGTATGGACACAGACTATAAGTAAACAGGAGGTTTATGGTATGGACACAGACTATAAGTAAACAGAAGGTTTATGGTATGGACACAGACTATAAGTAAACAGGAGGTTTATGGTATGGACACAGACTATAAGTAAACAGGAGGTTTATGGTATGGACACAGACTATAAGTAAACAGAAGGTTTATGGTATGGACACAGACTATAAGTAAACAGGAGGTTTATGGTATGGACACAGACTATAAGTAAACAGGAGTTTTGTGGTGGGGAAACAGACTATAAGTAAACAGAAGGTTTATGGTATGGACACAGACTATAAGTAAACAGGAGGTTTATGGAATGGACACAGACTGTAAGTAAACAGGAGGTTTATGGTATGGACACAGACTGTAAGTAAACAGGAGGTTTATGGTATGGACACAGATTATACGTAAACCGGAGGTTTATGGTATGGACACAGACTAAAGTAAACAGGAGTTTTGTGGTGGGGACACAGACTATAAGTAAACAGAAGGTTTATGGTATGGACACAGACTATAAGTAAACAGGAGTTTTGTGGTGGGGACACAGACTATAAGTAAACAGAAGGTTTATGGTATGAACACAGACTATAAGTAAACAGGAGTTTTGTGGTGGGGACACAGACTATAAGTAAACAGGAGGTTTATGGTATGGACACAGACTATAAGTAAACAGGAGTTTTGTGGTGGGGACACAGACTATAAGTAAACAGGAGGTTTATGGTATGGACACAAACTAAAGTAAACAGGAGTTTTGTGGTGGGGACACAGACTATAAGTAAATAGGAGGTTTATGTTAGGGAGACAGACTATGAGTAAACATGTTTATGATAGGGACACAGACTATGAGTAAACATGTTTATGTTAGGGACACAAATATAAGTAAACAGGAGGTTTATGGTAGGGAGGAAGACAGTGAGTACTAAAAAGTCAATAAGTACCCAAGGCAGTAAGTGGAATGGAGGTTTGTTTTGTGAATAAAAATGATGAATAATTAATTTGTAATTGTAAACAGATTTAAACAGAATCATTCAGGGATGTCCTATATACTGTGTAAGACAAAAACAATACTTGTTTTGTTTGTAGACATATTTCAATCAATCATTTGTCATGATTGTTAACCAGGTGCTGACCTTACAGTTTTGAGCCACTGACCCCATGATCTGAAGTCATACCTCCTGCCACATGACTATCTTGCTTCTAATATTTATCACCCAGTATTAAAGTGATATAAATTACCAAAATAAGTTACCATAAGAGAACTTAAACTATGGATTATTTTATAATATAATTTATAATTGTTAACAGATTTAAACAGAATCATTCAGGGATGTCCTATATACTGTGTAAGACAAAAACAATACTTGTTTTGTGTTTGTAGACATATTTCAATCAGTCTTCTGTCATACCCTTTTCTATGTGGCTAAACATAAAACGTGGTGTAATTAGAGTTTAATGTGAATAAATTTACACAAGAGTAAACCTGTTTACATTTTTTCTACTATTCACTAGAATTGTGTTGACATTTTAAAATATTGAATATGGGATTTTAAATTAAACTATTCTGGGAGTTTTATAGTATTTATAATTACGATAATTATACCCACTATAATAGCAACTTTACATACTTGACATAATTTAATTTTTATATGTTTCATAGAATGTGCAAGTTTTGTTTGTATTTCTTGTGAGGCCATCAGTAATTCCACAACAAATGGCTGAAACAAGAAATCGTCTTTCTGTTCGTTAACAATAAGAAGAAATAAATCCTTTTATATATTTAAAAATGTGTACTATAGACTAAAATATCATCAATAAAAGCTGCTAAGAAAAATATGTCACTGAGTTGTTGTTGTTTTTTTGTAAAGTACTGAGCTTATTTTGGAGACTGCTGTTTTTATATTACCGGTAAATAAAGTTGAATACAGAGGTCATTCCAGTTACCATGTCCAAGCATTTTAAAGACACATAGATTTGTGCTTATTCTCATATTGTTTAAAATATCTCAGTAAAGATTTAAAGACAGAAATTGAATTTTTTACATATGTTAATATTCAAGATATACCAACATGAAACCCTCTTGCTGATATCAGGGTTGACTCATTTGTCAAGGAAATGATCTCCAGTATCAAAGAAGCATCATAAAAAATGATGCATTGTATACATTATACAATACATGACTGATTGTTAGATATGTTCCATTAGTTTTGAAACGGTAATAGAAATATTGGCCAGGGACATTGCTGCCACAGTTTGGACATTGCCTGTGCATTCATACAAATAAAAACAAATATGGCTTTTTTCATGTTGAAAAAAAAAAAATCAGATGCGCCAAATTCACTGCACAGTAAAATCAAGGAAATCGTCTTTAATTGAGATATAACTTGATTAGGACTGGATTTATGTTTAGTCTGATGCTGTAAAACAAAACATTAAACTGTTAGTGCTTTGATCAATTCATGTCTAGGTATAATGCCACAAGATTAACCTGGGCAGTATTCACTAAGCTCATTAAATAGAGAGACAGCCGCCACTTAGTTTTAAGTTAATCCAATGAGATCTTTACGCAACTAACAATACAGAGATTTCAACCTGTCTTTACTGTCCAATTATTAAAGAATTCAATTTCCCTTTCCTTGTCTATCCAAGATTATATAAGTACTACACAGAGTAGTGTCAGACCCGCTCCAAATAAATAAAGGAGGAGTTTTAGCATTGAGAAGCAACCAGAGCCATTTCTTGCATTTCTGATGCTTGATGGACCTTCATAGAAAGTATGTTTACATACGTTAAACAAATAGTATAATTTCAATGCATTGTTAATGCATTTTAGGTGTTTATACATGCCTACAGATATTATCTGTAGCACTAGACACATGTAATGGTAAAAATGTCTCCATGGAAGGTTGTTGTTTTTATTTTTAATTCCAAAAAAGAATATGACAACAATATGCGACAAAACAATATATATTTATTACTCCGAGACCGTTTCAACCTATCATTTTTCATCATTGGTCTAGTAAATCAATGGTTTACAACTTTACCTATTACGCTTTAGCATCGATTAAGGGAGATAACAAGTACAATATTTGACATCAACGCAATATCTCGGTTCTAAGAATGTGTACTAGTTTTCTCCCTTTGACCAGTATAGTATATGGTCTTATTAATCTTATAATTAACAAAAGACAATTCATTCAAAAATAGCTGTGTTTAGAAGAATACAACTATTTTTACAGATATAAATAAGGACAAATATTGTGTAAAATTAAACAGAATGGAATAATTTTATGTACCAACTGTTAGATGAGGATGATTCTTTACTCACACAAATGGCTTAAGCGATCATGGTGTAACGTCTAACAATTTAACGATGGTGATTTTCGCAAAAATGTTAGACGACTTAATAATATTTATTGGAGTGGATTTATGTTGCTTCTTTATAAAATAATAAGTCAGTAAACTAAGAAAATTTGAATGTCTATTTATTGGGTCAGCATTAAATAAACAATTTGACTACGCAACAGACATGTCCCTAGTGGTCTAGTGGTTAGGATTCCACGCTCTCACCGTGGCGGCCGGGGTTCGATTCCCCGCTAGGGAAAACTTTTTTTATTCTCCAAAATATTGTGTGAGTTACTATTTCTATTTTTATTTCTAATTCACAATGTTGAATTTTTGTTTTGCGCCTTTGAAACTCTATGAATTATATTAGAACACAATGCCAGTATTTTTTCGTACATAGAACCTTATGTCTGTTTATTCTGGAGGTGATAGGTGCTATATATTTACATATATTTCGGTATATTGTTATTTACTATCTTTTGTTAAAGTTGTACGAACATATACTATCTCTATACTATATTCTGGTCTGTTCTTTACACAAGACTGTCCGATCGATGACCTTTCTTTTATATAATTTGATGCCTACTAAAGTATTAATATATATATATATATATATTTATTTCTTTCCTTTTTTTTTTTTTTTTTTTTTTTTTTTTTTTTTTTTGCTTTACATTTCTTTTTTAAGCTTCTGTAGTCTAATAAGAAGTATTACAACTTGATAATACAACTCTGTATTATTTTTTATTCCAATTTGAACTAACATGCATGATGCACAATTTATTAATAATAATAATAATAATAATAATAATAATAATAATAATAATAATAATTATTATAATTATTGTTGTTGTTGTTGTTGTTGTTGTTGTTGTTGTTGTTGCTGCTGCTGCTGCTGCTGTTAAATGAATTAACTAGTTGCAATAGGAAAAGTAACACTTATGAAAGTTCCAATTTAAAAACGAGGAAAATTTATTATTTCTGTTTAAATGAAATGTATTTCCCATCAAAGCTATGTTTATGCACTGTATACAAATTATCATTTAATTAAATTTTACTTATATTCTCTAAAACTTATATGATTTAAAAATAGAAATAGGTTTTATGAAACGTATCAATAGAAAAAAAAGCGAAAATCTTAGTGGTTGGGGCAGAGCTTAAAGGAGACACAAAGCCGTCAATAGGTTAGATTTAATTAGAGAACTCAACACGCGCATATGCGAAACGTGTCAAAGTTTACATGTACAGTAACATTGTGAGCAGTATATAAAACACGTGAGTGCCGGAAAATGGTAAATAAATGTTGTAAACATGACAGGCGACAAAATGCATAAAATAACAATTGTGATATTTGTGAAAAGAATCTAGCATCTAGGCATTAAATTTCAACAAGAAGTCATCGTAAAGAAAATTGGAAACAATATTAAAAGTCAGAAATAGAGAGAAAAAAAAAGATGACTTAATGGAAATTTTGATTCTTAAAGTAACAAAATAATTATATTTTCCGTTACTGGAAAATGCAATTTTGCTGTAATCAGAGGTAAAGTCAAACGAAACATTAACTGAGTGACGTGAACGAGGCATAGAGTCACTGACTTAAAACTCCCCTGACTCCTTTGCCTCTCATCGCATGTGTTCGAACCCCGGTTGGGCCGAAGGGCCCAATGTGGCGAGGTTTCCAGCAGGCTTGCAGTGCGCCTGTGGTTCTACCCTGATATGTGTCTTGAGTCTTAAAAAAAACAAAAAACACAAGACGCCGGCATAATGACCCAAATTGTATCGTTGCGACGTATTTTATAAGCAAAAATAAGCAAGACATTTACATGTCAACAGCTCAGTAGATGATAAGAACAGTCGAACTGAGGTATTTTAACCACAGCAAAAGATTGCCAAACAGTTTTTAACCTACTTGTAAGATTAAGCATCCACAAGAACTTCACAAACATATCAAAACTTTTTTTAAATAGGATTATCCTCACTTCCGAACTGAATGGCATAAAAAAGTAAATTCCGAGAACGTCAATATAACGATACCTAAAATGCATGCAATCCGAACAGAAACTGCAGCAGAATATAATGATATCTTTACTTGGATACGCTCTTAATTATATATATTTCCATAAAAGTACAAAATATTTATTAAAAATGAAATAATAGCATGAAAAGAAAAATATACATAAAAAAGACCAAGAATAAACCCATTCGAATATCCTAAAGTCATTGGAGCATATCACATATAATTAAACGAAAACATCGATTTATTTGTGACAGGGTTCAGGCTATTTTGCAGTTTTACATGGGTATGTGTTGATATATTTATACATCCGATGAAAAAATATAAACTTTAAATATTGCACCAGACAGAAAGGTACGTGGTCAAAATAGAAAGAAGATAAAATAACGTGCACTAAAAGGTTTTAAGTAAAAATATACACATACATTATTAAATACACTCTTGACATATCCCCCAAGATTGGTACAGTGGGTTCTTGCGTGACACGTTAATAGCTTTTCATGACAGGTTGCAAATATATACTAAAAGCGCCACCGGCATGAACTATTACAAATACTTTAAGACTTCAACTCAATTACAGTTTTACTACATACGATATGTTAATTGTATTTAAACAAAGGAACCATTTTAATATATATATATATATGGATTGTTAGAACCTTAATATTACAATTTGTTTACTGTTGTGCTTGTGAATATACGGTTATATATATTATCATGTTTATGCAACATCATGCAAATATAACCTGCAAATGGAGCAGAAAATACAGTTTAAATATATGCTTAAGTTGTCTCGCCCAACTAAGCACAGTGTTTGCTCAAACAAAGCAAATCTTTGTTGATAACGGAAGAAAATATTGCGTATCGCGTGGTTCTATGTGTCATGCACCAAAACAAATCTTTGACTAATCGCTTCAATGACGTAACAACAAATCGTATGACACACAGGGGCTAACATTATATATATATATATGCCGGTATATAGATATATACCCAAACAAATACTGCAACAATTACATGACATAAATATAGTGTTTTTACCTGTTTTACTAAATATTGTCAAAATCGGAATCATGATAGAAAACGTATTCCATGTATGTGCAAGTTTGAACGATAAAATGAAGCCCACAAAAGACCCGCTTTGAAACTAGGCCCTTTAAAATGAGTTGGAACTGTTATGATGTTTCTTACTTATTTAGTTACGAAATCTGATAACCCATTCTATAAGGTGCTTATTCGAATACTGTTTTACCTGGAGGCAATGTATTTTGACTACAACCGACATGAACATTAGTCTCTCTTATGACAAGTTTGAAAGCACAGATATGTATATTCCCTGGTATAATTCTATGCCGTATATAATTATGACATCAATTTAAGACTTTTGAAACACTGCTACAGTTAATTAAACAAAGTCATTGTGTTTACATTCTAGTTATTGAAACAAATAAATAATAAGTGTTTTCATATGTAAATACCAACTTATACCAAGATTCAAATCATTTTTTGAGTTGAAACCTCTGAATGCGGGGCTGAATGAAGCCTGTGTGTCACAACGTTCGCACTGGAATTCTTTTAAATACACATACAATGATCAGTTTGTGACTTTATGGAGACGGTATTGGGGTTGTTGTCTCCTAAGTCAGTTATTTTCTTTATTTATTTGACACCGGAGTAATTTTTCATTCGCGACAACAAAACTCCACATGAAAGCAAAATATTTATGTATATATACATACATGTAAACATATATACGTATAATTCGAATCCGAACAATGTTTGGTTCGAATGATGTACAACTATATATCCGAAGTATAGTTTTGTCTTCGAAGCAGAGCCACTTCATTTTAATCGAAGCTTGAAATTCTTTGTTTGATATAGGACAAATCATCTCGTAGAAGCAAACCGTTATGCTGTTTTAATAACAGATTTTTAATAACTAGCCATCATTATTCTTTATTCGAAACCATTATTGTATTTTTTATTATTTTTTTTATTCGAGGTGACAATATTTCATGCATAGCATAGTCCCTTATTCGAATAAAACTATTCGTTATTCGAAAGCATGGGGCATCTCGTACAACTATCTTAACAAATGACTATAATATAAGCACCTATTCAGATACTGACGGCATAATAAATGCCGACGTACAACCATTATTTCATCTAAACTCGATTTACAAGATAAATAATAAGGAACATTCCATGTCATGCTTTCATATCGTAACATTGTGTATGTAGTTAGATTGTATTACATTTTGTATGTCAAATCTCATGATACAAATTGTACAGACCTCCAACCGGTCGTACTTGTACGTTTGTACTTCTATGTCATGAATAAAAGCACTATTTTTATTCTGACAATAAACAAAAAACGAACATGTCTTTGTTCAACGTAAAAAACAAAACAAAAAATCCCCGTTTGAACGTATTTTTGACTTACTATGATGAAATAAAAAGATCGAATCGAGAAATAAAACACCACTTAGACTTTTTTAGTAAGTTTGGACGTTATTTATACCTATTGCGGGCCACTTTTCTGGAAGCTCGCTAAATGATCTGTATGTACAATATTTGCAGATGGTGTTTTTTCCTGAAGCCAGGTCAATCTGTGCTTAACAATCTGTGTGGAAGCACATAATGTAGTTATTAATCGGCTGGCATGCTCATGTTGATCGAAATTGTTTTTAATAGGAATGTAATTATCAAGTATAGCTATGAGTCCAAAACATCATCGAATTAAATGTATATTAAAATTGTCCACATTCTGTATTTAGTTTTCTGTTGACAATATATTATCACAGAAAAGGAGCATTCACAAGACTAATTCACACATGCGTACACTTTCTTATAAGATTATAATCGTGTAAGATATCATGATTTATTAAATGTGCGAATAATTAATCGAAATCGAATTTATGAATCTTTTTTAAAACAATTACATACTAAATATTTGCATGCGTACACGAATAAGGTTTGAAATTAAACAAATCTCATTTTATAACACTGTTGCTAGCACATATATCAGACACACCGTAAGGCGTATATTGGGTAGAAAGACAAATATATATAATTCACGTTTATACACTGTTTGACGAATAACAATATTAAACATTAAAACATGGGTAATATTGTAAATACATTACATATCAAAGCGGGATACTATATATGGGTTGATGTTTAGCGCCAATCTGACATCCTCGGATAATGAACGATGACGGAATAATCCGATAACTTCCGATTGATTTCACGAACAACTGGCACTTATTTCCATGTAATACCCAGACATACACAGATACCGCAAAACAACTACGAGTGAAATATCTATTACTCAGTTTAAAACTCACAAATTGTTTTACAATGAGTATGTCCCTTTGTTTACAATATCTGCCACGTTTGAATAGAAACAATAAAGTTTTCACAATTTTTAATAGCACTTTTCAGGCAGTTTTATCTTCAAAGAAGAAATGAACTGGACTGATGCTTTGCACTACAGATAATTATTGTTTTAATAGAAAAAAGAAATAATGTCAGCAAATAACAATGTAATGTAAAAGTGTTCTATTATGAAGGGTTGATTTATATTTAGTCTGTAAACACAAGTCTACACAACATGTCGAAACATATAAACAGACATAATGAAAGTAAGTAGACCATGCCAATCATCCTCATACATCCAACACTCCCAGTGGTATAAAAGGAGATTATGATTATTCTATATTTTGAGCAGGATAAGAGATAGTGAGAAAACACAGAGCAATAAAATATTGTACACAAAAACAATCTTTGATACTTTCCTTGAAATATTTGGTTTTAGATCTCCGAATACAAAACAATAACCATATCAACAGGAAATCGTCAGTATGTTACTGCGTCATGGCATGTACACAAAGAGCACATTACACATTTCTATCAACATTTCGAAATGCATGGAGTGTGACGAAAAGTGCCAATGTGATCCGATTGGATGACGAGTGATGACGAATTTTCCCGAACAATTTCGATTGATAAAAATATAGTTCACAGACAGAAAAAAATGATTATAAAGGGGCTTAAGGTCACACATTTTGCGTCCCATCACCTTCAGTAGTTCTTGACCTCCAACACAAATATCTACAACATTTGTTTTGAGCTGACTCCCGCACTAGATCATCAAGGCTCATACAAAACGACGCAGCGAAGAAGAACGCCGATCCTCCCCAGCCTAATCCATAGCCACTTCCGTACGAGTGTGACGTCACAGCTTCGTCAATAGCGAGTGCTATAGGGTACATTACTAAGGCAACGGTCGTACTTAATGCTGAAAATAGGAAAGAAAACGTTAGATTAAATCGTGTTACTAAGGTAACGATGATAATTATATTAAAAAAGAAACAACAGCAACAAAACAACACTCATCCCATCCTCACCGAAACAACAAAGGCAGCACCAACTAGGTACAAATGTATAAGATAACTTTTATCAAACCTACCCACATATATGTTTAATATGTTTTTATTTGCGGAAGAAACAGACAAGTGCTGTTTTCTATACAATTCACAAATAGTTAAAGGGACAGTATAGTTTATTTTCTGATAATCGTCATTGTCGGACCCTAGTTTATTTTCTGATAATCGTCATTGTCAGTCCCTAGTTTATTTTCTGATAATCGTCATTGTCGGCCCCTAGTTTATTTTCTGATAATCGTCATTGCCGGACCCTAGTTTATTTTCTGATAATCGTCATTGTCGCCCCCTCCAAACTCCTTACTAAAAACAAAACATGGCATGGCGTTAATGATAAAATTGAATATCAATGGCGGCCGGCATAAAGAGAGTACTGGGTGTTAATCCGCGTGTTGCACGTGTTGTACACAGCACGGAATAATGTATTCCTGTGGTGATTATGTGTACAATTTCTTGATTCTGCCAGTATGTTTTCTTGTTCGATGTCCAATATTTAGTTATTGATTGGCAAAAATATGTTGTGCTATGGGAGTGTGCACAGTGTACTATGTTTCTTTACAAATAATAATTAAAACACACACACAGCAGTTTTGTCTATTTCGTGACATTTATTAAAAAATACAACACGTGTATACAACCCTGGATACATGCAGGGAACTTAGTTGTATGACGGTATTAAAATATTGTCACCAGAAAGCCCTGTTAAAATTGGTACGATTAAAAAAATTTGAGTTAACTTTCATTTGCTTTTATTTCAAATTCTCAAGAAAGTTATGCGTGTTCTTAAACGAGATTCTATTTGAAAGTGACCAAACTACAGGACTGGTGATTGTTGTTCGCAAGCTGAGATAAGCCAAATCTACTTATGTGGACAAAGATTCTTTCACCTTTGCTTTTAAAACTTTGTAAAAAAATAAGTGGAAGATTTATTACAGCGGTTTCCATATATATGTTCATCCTTTGTAAACTTGTTATGAAAAAGCGAAATTTTGTTACCAAACAGTTAATGTGTGTTCAAATGATCCCCCCCCCCTGATAACATACATGTACACACATATCTTCTTTCAAAACATTGTATAGTTCTCAGTTTGGGAAAGTCGAAAGTGTTTAAATTGGTTTTAAGTAATTAAAAACTTACATAAGATTTCATAAGATTCATAGTAAAACAAAACATGTGCAAATAAACGGCACAAGGTATTATGATGTTAAATGTGAATTCAATTTGCATATCATGTATCTAAATAATGTTAGGTCCAAAAAAAAGTGCACGCCAAAACATATCTCTGTAACAACTGAAATCATGTTACCATGGACCTTTTTACACTCATCTACGTATCTTACTAAAATTATGGTATAGTGACTCGTAACCAGCTGATAACAAATTGATAAGATTAAAGCGAATATTATTGTTGCAGATCAGATTAAGGGAAATATATTAGACACTCTCTAATTAGCATCTGCACTATATGCATCAGAGTCTCTAGCAATATCTTTCGTTATCTTTGTTGTTCAGACTTGCTAGCTAAACGGCATTTTTTTTTCTGTAAGCAGGACAGAAGTTCATTGTTATTAGCAAAAGGTAATTTACTTAGATTTGTATTGCGAATAAAGTGAGGTAGAATGATATCAAAACATAAAGCAGACAACTTGACAAGCTAAATTTGCCGCCAGATAAAAGCACTCGTATCTCATACTGCAACACGTCTCTCACGAGTTTCGTGTTTTTAACAATAAATCAAAACTGAGTTATTCCTTCTAAGTTACTGTTGCAGTAGTTATCGATAAGTTTCGATTGTATTGCGGACGGTGGTCTCCCTTGAATGTGTGCTGCAGAATTGCGCAGTCTCTCCCAACTCTATAGACTGCCCTCACCGTGTGGGCTCGAGTCCCGGTTAGGGCGAATACCTTTCTCTGGGTAGGTATTCCAGCTTACCAAATGTGTGCCAATGGTTTTACCCAGACGTTTAACTGGGGTATACCTTCGCAAATAAAAAGGTGACGTTGCAATACTTGCAAAATTTGTTTAGCTTCTCTGTATTAAAACTATCGACAAAGGCAAAACGAAAGTTGATAGTGAAAAATAAAACACAATCACGTGCCAATGCAGTTTCGAAGTGACTTATGCGTAATAAATCCACGACGAAGAAATTAGCTAGATAACGCCACCTTACATCAATAAATATGCGTTAAACTGCGGTTCCGAAATGCTCTTGACCCTGGAGAAAAGCATGCACGTGTGTCTGTGACTCCTGCACAGATACTGTCTATGTACAAGCCATTTTGGCCAGACAGCTGTAAACATCCTTCTGTAAATTGCCTACAATCCCTGGTAAGGTTTGTGACCATGTTTCGCTTGATAGCAGACCTTGATAACAAACCTGAGGAAACGGAAATGTATACAGAGACAAGTCTGGACAGAAGCTCTGGAAACGCTGATCTTGGTGCCATCTGCATATAAATTACATTTTCGCAGAATTTCTCTCGACCCTGAGAGCAGATGGGAGCGATATGGAGTCGTATGCTTCCGATATGAGGAGGCTGTATTATGAGTTTTAAAAATACTGTCAAATGTATCATCATAGGTTTTTTTGTGAACGCGCTCAAAGGATTATGGGCGTGGATTACTTTTAAAAATGCAGACAGTTGGAGGTTTTACACAAAGGCGTGATGGCTGTATGTATATTAAGCAAATACATAGTATTACGATAGTTTATTTGTAAAAAAAGAAAATATAAATATATATATTATTTATACTCGAAACTGTTTAACAATGCGGATTCACACATTAACAAAACAGTGTATTAGTGAAATCGTCATAGAGTAGCGGGGACTGAAAATCTAGAGGCGTCACCGTCTATTTGTAAAATCAAATAATACCTGCTCAGCCCATGGGGTGTTACTTCCCCTTGTTTAAACATTATTCCCAGCTACACATAAGGACACACTGGGTCTGGTAGCGCAATCGGTAGAGCGTCAACTCCAGGTACGGGAGGCTCCAGGTTCGATCCCGGGCCGCGACATACCAAAGTCGTTAAAATGGTAGTGGTATAGCTCCCTTGCTAACGCTTCTAACGCTTAAGCAAATATAAGGGTAATTCCACGACTGGTTGACGATGTTTTAGGATAGTGTGACTGGGTGAAGTATCATGCCAGATGTTCACAGCATGCTATACACAGTGAAGACAGCTCTATATCTGATTCAAGTGACCACCGTTTCTTGATAACTGAAATACTGTTGGCGGGACAATAACCACAATAAACAAACAAACAAACACAGGAGGACATTCTCAAATTCAACACTCATTACCATAATCCCCATGAAAACCGCCTAATTGTTTTTATTTCCAATATATGGAATAAAAGACGTAAACTCAAATATAATCTGACGTATTCCCACAAACAAGTTGGGAGTGAGTCGCTTCTATAAGTATTAGCTCTGGTAGAATTAAACAAGTCCGAAAATTAGGACATTTGTATAGATATTAAAATGTAGAATCAATAAAAACGTTACATATACATTTTCTCAGTATAAATTATGTGTTGAAATAAAAATTTAAATAAATCACACACGCACGCACGCGCACACACACAACTAACCAGTTAAATGAATGCGCACTATATGAATATTTTTCTTTCGAAAAAAAATACATTTGGTATATGATAAATAGAAAATAGAAATGTTTGTAAATGAAAACGAAACTATTTCTAGTTCTGTTAATTGTGTAAAGAATTCCTACCATATATTGTACACAGTCCGACATAAACAAACAATACTGGTTCCGACATAAACAAACAATACTGGACCCGACATAAACAAATAATACTGGCCCCGACATAAACAATCAATACTTGCCCCGCCCTAAACAAACAATACTGGGCCCGACATAAACAAATAATACTGGCCCCGACATAAACAAATAATACTGGCCCCGACATAAACACACATGACTGGCCCCGACATAAACACACATGACTGGCCCCGACATAATCAAATAATACTGGCCCCGACATAAACAAATAATACTGGCCCCGACATAAACAAATAATACTGGCCCCGACATAAACAAAAAATACTGGCCCCGACATAAACACACAATACTGGCCCCGACATAAACACACAATACTGGCCCAACATAAACAAATAAAACTGGGCCCGACATAAACAAACAATACTGGCCCGACATAAACAAATAAAACTGGGCCCGACATAAACAAACAATACTGGGCCCGACATAAACACACAATACTGGCCCCGACATAAACAAAAAATACTGGCCCCGACATAAACAAAAAATACTGGCCCCGACATAAACACACAATACTGGCCCCGACATAAACACACAATACTGGCCCAACATAAACAAATAAAACTGGGCCCGACATAAACAAACAATACTGGCCCCAACATAAACACACAATACTGGCCCCGACATAAACACACAATACTGGCCCCGACATAAACACACAATACTGGCCCAACATAAACAAATAAAACTGGGCCCGACATAAACAAACAATACTGGCCCCGACATAAACACACAATACTGGCCCCGACATAAACACACAATACTGGCCCAACATAAACAAATAAAACTGGGCCCGACATAAACAAACAATACTGGCCCCGACATAAACACACAATACTGGCCCCGACCTAAACAAACAATACTGGCCCCGACATAAACAAACAATACTGGCCCCGACATAAACACACAATACTGGCCCCGACATAAACACACAATACTGGCCCAACATAAACAAATAAAACTGGGCCCGACATAAACAAACAATACTGGCCCGACATAAACACACAATACTGGCCCCGACCTAAACAAACAATACTGGCCCCGACATAAACAAACAATACTGGGCCCGACATAAACACACAATACTGGCCCCGACATAAACACACAATACTGGCCCAACATAAACAAATAAAACTGGGCCCGACATAAACACACAATACTGGCCCCGACCTAAACAAACAATACTGGCCCCGACATAAACAAACAATACTGGCCCCGACATAAACACACAATACTGGCCCCGACATAAACACACAATACTGGCCCAACATAAACAAATAAAACTGGGCCCGACATAAACAAACAATACTGGCCCCGACATAAACACACAATACTGGCCCCGACCTAAACAAACAATACTGGGCCCGACATAAAAAAATAATAATGGCCCCGACAGATGAAAGGGAATCTCTTATTCATTTACATCCATTTCTGTACTGTGTACAGAGATAAAGATGCTTTAGATATACAAAAGAAGTATTACAATGCTCATTATAATGTGAACATGCAATTTTACAAAATTGCGCTGTCTTAGGACGTGAGAATAAACAACGTCGATACGCTTTTCAACTATACTTTAGCCATGTCAGTTCAGAAAATAAAAAGGTTGCTAAGTGACGCTTCTACTTGTACTTAAATACTCTTATTTCTTCTTTTTGTATCTGTGATAGTTAGTTAAATGTTCTAAAAATAAGAATAAATATAGAATGCTCACCACAGACGAAAAATATTTCCCCCGACGAATGAAAATAGTATATTTTCCTGGGTAGAGGGGATGTGACCACGCCGCAGATGGCGAGAACTGCTGCTACAAATCCGAACACGGCTGAAAATATCATCAGCCCTATAACAGCATTCTGCCAGTCTGAAAATAAAGGTTAAAGCGAAGTGTTATTTTTTTTAAGGACGACAAGGGGGACGATATTCGACCTTCCAGTATTTTAAAGAGATATTAAACGCGAGTCGCCTGCTTTGAGTGTTTCTTTTTTATATTTAACATGTTTTTATTTTATTCAATAAATGTTGTTGTTTTTTTTTACTTTTATGTTGAATTTAGCTTGAATGAACTAGATTTAATGGTATGTTTTGTAAAATATAATAATATATAACAATATTTTTCTGCAGTAAATTTGTAATCAAAATATATACCATTCCTATTTCATTATGAAAGAATGAACAACAATATAACAATTACAATAATATATTGAAATGTAACAAAATCTAATGTAATAAACATAAAACTTATAGTTGAAAAAGTAATCATGGCGAACTGCTTAAAATACAATACTATTACTGTTTCTACAACTACAATATTTTTACAACAAGGTGATGCAACGCATCAACAAACTACAAGACTTACTTTTAACACTAAAACTACAACTACGTTTGTCAACGATACTAATGGCATACATGTAACTCGCTAAATTATGTTAAAGCCAAACAAAATGGCCGAGCATAACTCAATGTGTATTTTGTAACTATATAAAAATGAAATACAAATTTCGAAAATGTTTAACAAAAGCGGAAAAATTCAGCAAAAATAATAAACAAAAGATTATGTAAATTACATTGTATGTTTTATATATAATTTTACAAAATGCATCATTTTCAATGTGAGCTGCTGAATTGGCTGAAGTCACATCTGATTTCTGACGTCACATGCCTGACGTCATTCTTACGTGGTATGTGAGTGAGGCACGTGATTGAGGTTGTGTTGTTGCCTAGCAACGGACATGTTTTCTCCCAGAGGCTACTTTCCACCAGAAGGGAGTTGGAATCTGAAAAATAAATACGAAAAATAAATTAAATTAAAACAATCAAAATATTTCAAGAAAAATATAAAATGTAAACATCTGTCGTCACAAGGAGAGCACCGGGTACAACAATAACAGACCACAGGAGCAACAAAAATATAAGGAATAAAACAAAATGATACCGAAGTTTGACCAGGGGGAATACGTATGACATTTTCAAAATGTCGAAATATTTCTGCTTAGATCTGCTTACATCTGGAAATACGATGGTCTTTAAAATGAATTCGACATTTTTAAATTATACAAACGTCATTAGGAATTAGCATTTTGAATTATACAAAACAAAAAAATACATTATTAAAGATAAACATTTTAGGTTATGCAATGCAAATCAATGTCATTTTTTATACTATGAATAAACATTTATGCAAATACTGAAACTAATGCAAATTATAAAATCTGTTTAAATTACGAACCTGCATTAGTTTGCATATTTATGTATTAATTATGGTCAGCGAATTGTGTGACACGTAAAGCTCAATGATGTGGAATTCGAAATGCAAATTTGTTTGCTAGCATCAAAACATACGAAATTTAAACTAAGGCCTAAACGTTTATGTCCAAAGTCATATTAACGCTCGCTGTATGCAAAATTGAAGATTGTCAATGGACGAAAACAGCGATAACAACACTTTATTAACAACACTTTATGTAGTGTTGTTTAACCTTTTCGCTACGAGTCTGAGTGTTCTGAGGCATTTACAGCAACAGTGACAACATTATGAACAACAACAACTGCCATACATTTATTAGTGCCATGTAACCTTTGAGACTGCAATGACTGGCATCATACATTGACACATTCTCCCAGCGTGCCTTTATGATGGACCTTATCTATCTATAGATCTCACCTTACATGAATGTAGTGTAATGAAACTCTTATACATGCGTCGGGCCATCTAACGTACACTCCGCGTGAAAAGTATTGATTGATAAAAATACATCAGACGGCCATACTTCAGGTTTTGCAGAATGGAATGAATTGCAGGAGTTCGTGGTATACTGTTTTCTGATAAGAATAGCGAAGTAAAGTTGTAATCATAAGAGCGAGTTTTAATTATCTCAAGTTATAATTATTTGCTGCATGGTGGTAATATATTTTGTATGAAGTGTCAAGCTAGTTTAAAGTCGCAAAATCAGCTAAAATGTTCTGACAGCTTTCTGCTACTGACAGCAAATGTTAAAGAAAGATTATCTTAAGCACTTTAGGGTGATTTTTTTAATTAATTGCAGAAAAGCGCCCTCCAACCGTTATTTATTAACATCGCAAGATACTCGCACAGGACCTCATTTAGACACAAGGATTGAAGATTTGTCAGGAAAAATAACAAAGAGAGAAAAAGTGAAGTTTAGTTTTCTTTTTTTTTCGTTTGATTGATCATACTAATCGACCAGACGATTTTAAAACTTAATTTTCTTGCCATTTTTATGCAACTATAAAACAGTTGTAATACCGCTGTTGAAAAATGTTTTAATATACTGCTAGTATCATTTTACCGACTACCGTTCTTTGCATTTAACTGAATTGTTGTTTACTGAATGTTTGGTTTCCTAATTAACATGTATCAAGGTATTTTTTTGCAAATGAAGCTTATGGAAGCATATATTGACAACGCCTCTTCAACCCTAGCGACTGTCAGTTGATCATCAATCTAGAATATAGCTTTAACTTTTCCAATAATTAAAATTAATCATATCTGCAACTACTCATACATTGAATGAAGACCCACCTTATTTGTCAATATTATATTTCCAGTCAATTATAAGTGTTACATTAGAGCTGAACACTCAGAATTGCACTTTGCAAATCGATAGAATGTCGGCTGGCTATGTTGATTCATCTTTTAATGCCATGCCAGCAATGTCAATAATTCTATTTCATAATCCGGATGTTTCATGGATTGTTATTGCTATGCATTTTTATAATACGAAGTAATTTTGTGGAAGTAATAACGAATATGTCTTGCTTAAATAGCTTCTATGGTCGGATATATTTCAACAATATTTAATACTTCTCTATATTAAAGGTAAAGTTATATTTATTGTTTTTTTGTTTTTTTTTAAATATAAAATACATTGCAGCGACCATTATTAATCACTATAGCGACGTCCAGACATTTTGCTGGAGGAAGACCATAGACAGATGTCTGGGTAGAACCACCAGCGCATAACAAGTCAGCTGAAAGAATTCCCACATTAAGCCCCTCGCCCCAAACGGGTCTCGAACCGACGCGGTGAGAGGCTTAGCAGTCTCTGACTGAGTTACAAATCGGTCACTTCGCCACGGACGCCACCTGGTAAAGTTATACTTGCTACATGTATTGCGACAGACTACACGGACGCCACCTGGTAAAGTTATACTTGCTACATGTATTGCGACAGACTACACGGACGCCACCTGGTAAAGTTATACTTGCTACATGTATTGCGACAGACTACACGGACGCCACCTGGTAAAGCTATACTTGCTACATGTATTGCGACAGACTACACGGACGCCACCTGGTAAAGTTATACTTGCTACATGTATTGCGACAGACTACACGGACGCCACCTGGTAAAGCTATACTTGCTACCTGTATTGCGACAGACTGCCAGTTCAACAAGCCTCAAAACAACTTTTATTCAATAGAAAAGAAGAAATGATTTTCCATAAACTAACTTTATAAATCTGGGTTCTCTTGTTTCTTGAAGGGATGGTCATTTTATTTCATTGTCAATATGCTGAAGACAATCATAGGGCATACTAAAATGTCATTCTACGTTGTAAATTTTGTTTTTCAACTACGATAAAACGTTTCTATTTTCTTCGGAGAAAATATGCAGTTCTAAAAATCAACTTAACAAGCGTAATACAAGTGTTCCTAGCTACATATACCGTGTTTTATTTGGTATCCTCTAACACAGTTATTCCTTTAGAATCCGAAACTCAGACACACATTGTGAATCGTATCATATTGTTCGCGCCATGTTAAAACTGAAAACTTATCTGACCTTTCAAAGAAAGCCAAAATAATAAATGCAATTTTGATTAGGCGCACGGAAGCAATATACAAAACTCATTAAAATCATCACAAAATGCCACTCATTTATACAGGATTGTAGATATTTCGTTGTAGAGATATGATGGATGTTCAATTGATAGCTGTAAACTCGTCCCAAAAGGCTTACCCTTACATTTCTATGAATATAAATGATCTATTATGAGTGGTTCTTTTCTCTATAAAGACACGATGTCACCTTTATTTTGACTCAGTCCTTTGAAAATGTTCAAAAATACGGAAAGTAATTTCGTTTATTAGAAATAAAATTAACGTTCTCATTAGCAAAATGAGTTTTCAATGTTTCACCCTAATAGTTCATATTGTCGATTATGAGTGTTTTAGACTAATAGTTCATATTGTTGATATTGAGTGTTTTAGACTAATAGTTCATATTGTTGATATTTAGTGTTTTAGGCTAATAGTTCATATTAGTCATATTTAGTGTTATAGACTAATAGCTCATATTGTTGATATTAAGTGTTTTCGGCTAAAAGCTTATATTAGTCATATTGAGTGTTTTAGACTAATAGCTCATATTGTTGATATTTAGTGTTTTAGGCTAATAGTTCATATTGGTCATATTGAGTGTTATAGACTAATAGCTCATATTGTTGATATTAAGTGTTTTCGGCTTATAGTTCATATGAGTCATATTGAGTGTTATAGACTAATAGCTCATATTGTTGATATTTAGTGTTTTCGGCTAATAGTTCATATTGTTGATATTGAGTGTTTTAGACTAATAGTTCATATTGTTGATATTAAGTGTTTTAGGCTAATAGTTCATATTGTTGATATTAAGTGTTTTCGGCTAATAGTTCATATTAGTCATATTGAGTGTTATAGACTAATAGCTCATATTGTTGATATTAAGTGTTTTCGGCTAATAGTTTATATAAGTCATATTGAGTGTTTTAGACTAAAAGCTCATATTGTTGATATTAAGTGTTTTCGGCTAATAGTTCATATTAGTCATATTAAGTGTTATAGACTAATAGCTCATATTGTTGATATTTAGTGTTTTCGGCTAATAGTTCATATTGTTGATATTTAGTGTTTTAGGCTAATAGTTCATATTAGTCATATTGAGTGTTATAGACTAATAGCTCATATTGTTGATATTTAGTGTTTTCGGCTAATAGTTCATATTGTTGATATTTAGTGTTTTAGACTAATAGTTCATATTGTTGATATTGAGTGTTTTAGACTAATAGTTCATATTGTTGATATTAAGTGTTTTCGGCTAATAGTTCATATTAGTCATATTGAGTGTTATAGACTAATAGCTCATATTGTTGATATTTAGTGTTTTAGGCTAATAGTTCATATTGGTCATATTGAGTGTTTTAGACTAATAGCTCATATTGTTAATATTTAGTGTTTTAGGCTAATAGTTCATATTGGTCATATTGAGTGTTTTAGACGAATAGCTCATATTGTTGATATTTAGTGTTTTAGGCTAATAGTTCATATTGGTCATATTGAGTGTTTTAGACTAATAGCTCATATTGTTGATATTTAATGTTTTAGATTAATAGTCTTGTCTAGTGTTTAGGGTGAAGTATGTGTGTGTGTGTGTGTGTGTGTTTGTGTGTGTGTGTGGGGGGTGGGGGGGGGGTGGGGGGTGGTACATCACATGTTCTATCATATTTTGTCGTATAATATTATATCATATCACACCCTTTAATATCATACCTGATCATATCATTTGGTAGACTTATACAGACATATGCTATACAATGTTATGTTATACTGTGCAATATTATGCTATACTTTGTGCTATGCTATGTTAGGCAATGCTAAATTATTATCTATTATGTTATTATATGCATTGTTCTATTAATGTTGTGTTCTGTTGTGTTATGCACTTCTACGTTATACAACGCTGTGTAATATCACCATAAACATGTCTTCTGGACTTTTGCTTTATCTCTAAACATATGCTTCTAATGTCTATTATGCATTATCGTCTCATTCCCTTTTTTACAAATCACTTTATTATTCTGTAGACTCCAGACAAATGCCATGTAGAGCGGCATTTAGTTGAGACAAAGGACATATATCTGATGTGATTAATGTTCTAACCTTCTCAACCCAGCCCCACCAGACAAACACCACCATTTCTAACATGTCAAGAAGTAATAAACAAAGAGCATTAGGAAAAAATGGGGGAACAAGAGAGCATTGCGTGGATGTGTATGGCTCATTGAACATCCGTCTTTCCTGTGAAACTAGGTCGGTGGTGGGATTCTGAGAAGTATGTCACTCAGTTTACAATGGAACTGGTTGGGAATTAGGTATGTTATACATGTCACAGGATATTGCTTTTGAATGCAGGAATTTCGGATATGAGTTCTGGTGTGTATCGATAAGCTTTCTGCTATCTATTAGCAACTAATAGTTACATAAATATATAACACAACAACACAATCTGTATTACTTTTATGTCTGTACGAAAACGCATATAAAACAAAGTTACAATCTACTATGTTATATAACATAAAAAGGTTTGCTGAATATGCACTATGGTTTACTTGTATAGAATGTGATATATCACAGAACTGTTCTATTCAATCAGCACAATTCATCCATACTGCGATGACAAAAGATAACAGTCCACAATCAATATTGTACACTGTCAGCGCCTTGTCCCGCCTTTGTTCTGTCCCATTTACCAGTCACTTGATACAGCGACAGGCACCAGGCAACAGGAAGCTGGCAGGAATAAATCAAAGCGCTGAAAGCGTTGGAAGACTGGCGCGCCTGTTGAAAGCGTAGTTCCAAAGGAGTAATCAAGATGTCTTGAACGGCGAAATGCACATTAAGGAATTGGAAAGATTGCTGTTGATGGTCTTACATTGGCTGTCATAGGAGAGCAATGAATAAAAATAAGAATTTAATGTAACAAAACTTTGAAAAACAATTGAAGATGAACAAAAGAGAGGTGGAGAAGAACAAAAGAATCAAACTTTTCCTGCACACATATCATTACTCGAAACATATGAAACTACGTGTATGTTCTTTTCGTTTGTACGTGACAGTCACTATCAACAACATTAGCAAAAAATCCAGTATATTCAGGGATTTTAACAGATCCAGATATTTGCATTTTGATGCAAGGAAATTTGAGGTTTTCCAGTTTTGACCTCACCTAAATCTTAGGTTGGGGGTCATTTTGATGCAGAATAAGTGGTCAAATTTTGCAAGAATAACCATAAATGTAGTATGTAAAGCAATTCAAAAATGAAGTAAATACAAATTGGACCCTTGTAAATATATGGAAATGAAGTTAAAGCAATTTTACAATTAGTTAAGTTCGTGAACACATGATTTGACTTGTGTCAATCTGATCATGACCCTTGAAAATTGTCAAAGAAATTCTCAACAAAAGTGAAAGCTATTGAAATCCCTGAGTATTCAGTACCGTGGTGATAACCATGAACCTGGCTGTTGTAATTGGTTCATGCAATAGAAGTACAGTGATTGTCAACAGTAGCACAGCATGAAGGTTACGTGAACGGTTGCGGTCATCAGTATTGTAATATATATGTACATATGTAACATACATTCCACCAATGGATGTCACTGCTTCCTTAATATTGCTTAGGAAACTCTCAATCCACAGAAGCTTACAAAAATGGCAACCCACGCTAGATTTTCCCGCAATTTTGGTCACGTGACTGATTTGTTTATAATCGTAGCGTCCTGTATTTAGGTCTAGATTTCAAGACAAAAAAATGCCGAAGTCCGTTAGCTTATTAAACTAACAACACACCACAAACGTTACGAAAAATGCATTATCTGAAGTTAACGATAAAAAACCTTCTAGTTCTAATGCAGTTATGATCAGCTTCCGCCACAACAGAAGTAGTGTCAACAATGAAATGCACAAGGCCCACGTAACTTAAGAGACTGAAACAGTTACAATCCTAATTTTTACGTCGATCGCAACAATGCATTAACATAAATATTTGCCAACTTACTTACGGGCCTTGAAAGCTGAGCAGAAACTCGTTCAAAAGCACTCCGATCTATCCAAAATCGCGACGAACGCTATCTCCCGCTTGTCACGTGACTGATTTGTTTGAAATCGTTCTTTTAATATCCTTTCATATTTGTTCGAAAAACAACATTACATTGTTTCCTTGTTTTTATTTGTCGCATTTCCTTACAAAGGTTCGCATTCCTTCGTTATATTTGTGTTTTCTAAAAAACGCACTACTTCTTATGCCGCACAACTACTTGAATACGCTCTTCTGGTCGCAATGATACACCCGATGTTAAAAACCACGCGTCGCTGAGTTCACAGCATCGTTACTTAAGACTGGCGCATGCGCACCAGTCTAAAAACTACTGACAGACGTACCCACTTTGTTGGAATAAGATAGAATTTATATAAAATACCCCAAAACATTTAAATAAACAAATAAGATAACCATTCGTAGTATGTACGTTAAATATATCACTGAAGCAACTTTCGGTTATAAAATCAATCCAATCAACCTTAATCCATTTTATTTCGGAATTCCTCTGCGTAGTAGGGTGACGGAATTGTGAAAAAAAAGTTTCGCTTAATCAAACACGCCATCAGAAATGTGTAGTCACCTTTTAGAAGTCATATGCACGGGGTCTGCGTGCCAAGTGACATATTCTCTCAACCTCTAATTAAGCCTGATGTTTTTCTAATTTTAAGCGCCATTCGGTATTTCCTTGACAAATGTTTCCTTTACTTCTAGCGACCTTATGTGACAAATCATTGGCTTGAGCTTAAAAAACGTGGGTGTTTGCACTTGACCGCCTCTGTATGAGTTGCTGTAAGATCAGAGAGGGCAATTCGAGTGTTTTGTACAGTTGTTAATCCTCCCTTAGCCCTACCTATTCCTTTCGGTGTCAACGTAAACAGCTCAGCGTCCTAGTATTTCAAAAAATGGCTAGTTGAAATTATAAAGTCATTGTAGCAGATTGTCATTAACCGATTTATGGATATATGGACGTATATAATTCAAAGTGTATAACTTGTATTGCCCCAAAACTAAAAAATACGGCCGGATGGTGCTGATACCATATGAATAAATCAACGTTGCTTCGTTTAGTTTCTTGTTGATATAATTATTTTCAAAAATAGCTTGCTCATCCGAATAAGAGACGTTGAATGTGTGAGGTCTTGGTTAATGTTGTTCAAAGTTCATAAAACACTCTAGATCCTATAAAGAACTGTTAAAGTCTTTCTAAGAAAAATGTCACCATTTAAAATTGATAAAAGGCTTTCTTTTTTTCATTGTACATGTTTAGCATGTCGTGAAAATTAACATGCTATACAATCAAGTCATATTAGTATGTTCTCGGACTAACCAGTCCTGGAGTAACGTTTATAAACTGTGATCAACTAATGACGCCGCAACATTTGAAAGGCGATATGATGCTTTGACAAAGAAAAGAGAATGTGAAATCTGTAAATAAACTACACTTTGTCGTTCTTATCGTACTATTGAAAATACATGTAAGAAATTATTCTTTGTAAGTTTTGTTGTATTGTTTTTTTTGCATGCGTAATCTTTAAAAGTTTTAATGCTATGGATTTTAATGTTTAAAGTTAAGACTTTATTTAAAAGATGGTCGAGGAAAAGCCAATTTGCTTGTCGGAATAAAACAACAACGACAGACTCGACTTCAAGTTTTGAGGAGGAACAGTCTCAAATCTCGTTGAACTCTCGTGTCAACGTGAATAAACATTGATTTTTGGGAAGATTTTAAAATGTCACCAGAGTATCGTCTGTCTCATCAACATTTCTTACTGGATCCCTTCTATATCCTGGTTATCCAAACAGTTCGTTAAAGATGCAAATTATCTCCTGACGTTTTGTTCGCTAACTTTGTCGAAAGTTAATTTACAATGTAGTTTAATGTTCTCGCGTGAATTCTACATAATTTAATTTGTATATAGGTACGGTTTATTTTTCTATTGGTTAGGCTCGCAAATATGTTGTATAATTCGCTGTACTCTGCATAGCAGATAATTGGTATTAGTCCAAAATTGTACGCATATGTCTTTTCTTTCAACTTATGAAAGACGACAACTTCTATCGTTTGGGCTCTCAATTGATCCTTGAACACACTCACACTCTTTTTGGTCACCCATTACAAACCCATCCAAAGGTTTTTCTATCAAGTGTTTACACAAACCTTGTGGAATGACCCATACAGAAACAAACAGACAATATTTGCTTAGAGCTGATGCAATACCGCCTATAACCACTGAATGAAATGCATCTTTAAACAATAGTATTTATTTATATACTTTCCTGAAAGATTGGAGAATTAATATGTCAATGTAGATTGGAACCAACTCTGGTAAGTGCGATCTGTCATTAAAATGTTACATTGGCTTTAACTGAAACTTGTATGTAAGCTTGTTTTTAAATTAGGTCTGAACTTTTTATTATTTCTTTTTGAAAATGACTGTTTAAAAGTTTCATTCATAGCATACTATATAATTGAGTAAAAGTATCTATAATGTTTTTGTTCATGAAGAAGCGATGTAAATGAAAGAAAGAAGAAGAAAGCAAACTAATATGAACTTGGCGAAGATCTTAGCCATGGTGTGGCTTTTAAATATTTGTTGTATTATTGTCTTACAAAAAACACTCTCACATAAAGCACCGCTGATGTAGTTTAGACAGTACTGAAACCTCTGGCAGCTACACACCCAGTAAAGTGCGTTGTAAAATGCATGTTTCTCATACAACAAATATCGGTTTTAATTGTCATATTTATAAAACTATAACGTGTTGCCAATCCACCAGAGATGGTCATTGATAGAAAAAATAACATTGACAGACGTTAAAGACATAACGCATTCTGAAGATGAAATCACTTTAGATGGCTTCTATTCCAGGCTTGTCATTCCCAGAGTAAACAAAGAAATGAACTTGGAGACAAAATATGACGACACGCAGACGCTGCCTGGCAACAGGACTTGGCATGGTAATTTCTAGACGCTTCTTAGCAACGGATTGCGTATGAGGGCATATTATGTAAATAGTCCATCTAATATTGCAGGATGTAATACTTTCTTTGACATAAAGACAGAAGCGATAAGCAATGTCATTGAGTGGTATGAAATGTGTAGACTTGTTATTATTTTTTCCCAATGATACATGCCAATGGCGAGATTTTCTGTTCACCCGACTTTAAATGGTTTTGTGAGGAAATGACTTTGGACTTGAGAGTAGGATAAATATGTTAATATCAAACTTTTAAAAAGGAACCTGTATTACTTATCCCGGCCCAAACGGTATGTTCCATGTTGGTAGTATATAAATAGGCTTGGTTTTAAAAAGCTAATTGTGCAGCAAGTTTGTAATGGACAAGTGAAGTATAGATGTAGGACGTCAATAAGCCGCCTTGCATGGGATTTTTTCAGGTAGCAATTATTTGGATGTTTTAGAAAAAAGTATTGTCAAAACTGTTGGATACCATCTTTAGTTCTTGTCATTCGCAGAATTACAAAGAAAGGAATTGGAAACAAAATATAGATATATCCAGACGCTGCCTATAAAAAAGATATAGCGTCGGTTATTTGTAGATTCTCTAGGAAAGGATTGTCTGAAACAAGTATTATGTAAATAATCTACTCAATAATACAGGCTAAAATACGTTATGTGGGCAAGGAAAACCACAATAATAGCAGGGATATAGTATACGTTCTCTGGCAGAAGGACTGAACCGATAGACTATATAGGACTGGAAAACCTGAAGAGTCTTATTATTTTATTTTTTTCATTTTTATTTAATTGCCACTCACCACACACATGTTCATATGGAGCACAACGGCTCCTTGAATAAGGGTGGTATGATTCAATAGTCATGATTTACATATTGGGTAAACTGGTGTTGTAATCGCTTAATTTTCTTTTGCTTTTGTTTTTCTTGGGTAGAAAGTTTGAATTTCTGTCGCTGGACCAATTTTCTAGGTAATAAATATGGACATTATTTTGTTTACGACTAAGTATCATAACATAAGTGTTACCATTCTGCTTCAAGTGGAAACCCCGCCAGTTGGATTCACTATACATGCACATAAGCATGCATGTATGTTCATGACTTTAGAAAAAAGTGACCCTGTTTTTTCCTCAATAAAAAGAAAAACTGTCTGAGCTCAAATTAAAATTTGGCAATATATATATATACACTGATCCGTTTCATTACGTTGCAATATTTTAAGAAATTGATCATGAAGATAATGTTTGGTAGTCTTTAAAATAATACAATCTAAAAACAATACTTTAAACACAATAAATAATCGTGGAATCTACCTATAGAACATTAGTTGTATGTCTGAATATTTAACGGACTTGAAAACGCTATAAAAGCAAATGTCTCCGCTAAGTGATGCTGAATTATTGATGCTGGCAAATGGACTTTTATAGGTTTGGTAAAGTCATATTAAAATGTGACTGCAACATTAAGCAAATGCTATTTATTTCATTTGAGATTAAAATGCTGTTTTTCATGGTGCTTCATTTTTTACAAACTCACATGAACTTGTATATTTTTTCAAGTTTTATATTTGGAGTATCAATCGATGCATTTGTCCATATCAAATGTGATAAAACAATTGCTAAAGTATTTGCGAAATTGAATGTAATCAGCAAATCGAATTACAATTATAAATAAATCAGATTTAATGCAGCCTTCATGGTGCTGTCCTGTTGCAGTAATTACTTAATTAACATTAAAGACACTTCGGAATGTCTCGGAATTGGATCGAACCCACGACCTACAGCAAATCGTGCCTACACTCGGTCCCTCAGCCACCAGTGTGCTAAGTAATTGTGCTAAATATGTATGAGTCTATTTCTTTCCAATCATTGCCCAAGCCAATATAACAAACTAGCTCAACAACATTATACACATTTACTCCCATGAGACCCACCTAATCAAATTGATCATCCAAGCTAAGTCATGAATTATTTGTGAGTCTATATTACATGTCATCGTCCCACGTACAATATGATGATATTTTTTTCTCTTTTCGGCCTGGTGGGTAAATAATATCATCTTTTTAATAGGCAAACTATTGTTTTAGTCATGTTCATTATGTTTATTCAGTTATAGAAGTCATGGTTAAAATGCATATAAGGGCAGTATCTGGCAATTAGATTCGGACAGTCGGACAGAGATAGAAGAACGACCACAGACAGACAAATGGACATACACACACATACACAAGTTAAATATGAAAAGAATGGTAAACTACGAACAAAATGAACACGTTTACGTAATAGCTTAATACTTAAAAATTAAAAATAATTACATTAACAGTGACAAAATTATTATATCAAATGGGCTAAGGGTCTGTTTCAACAACATTTAAGAGCAATTTCTAGAATATCATTCTAAGATACCAAGCACATTTCAACCTAACTTACTCAGAACTTAATATGACGTGATCAAAAGGGAACGTATAAAATAATCAATTAGGTATCAAATGATCTTTAAAGATAGTATAAGTTTTAAGCGTCTACTTACATGTGATTGTGACCCAGTGTGTATCCAAGATGGCGACCACCTGTAGAACCAGGGCTAGGACGGTTGATAGGACCCCTCCCCACCGGAAGGGACGCCATAGCCGGGCCTCTCTCAGATAATACTCCTCGCCAAACTTGCGCATATCATGCTGCACATCGCCTGTCTTGAATTTCAAAAAGTTCTTCATCTTTTGCTACGATGAAAGCACATCAACAATGTTTCGTGTGATTATTGTACGCATTAGATCGAGATCGGTTATCGATTGGGATTGGGTTTGTGATGTCTGAACGTTTTGAAAACGTTTTTCCTTAGCTCTTTTCTTCTTATTCAAAAACTTAATCTTCATATGCATAACCTATTAACACAGCGAACCACCATGGCGCACATACATTAATTATTCTATTTATATCCAAAACTTCGAACTCATGGCATCAGTTTCACACAATCCCGTTATGTGATTCAGCCTTGAACAATACAAGATGTTTAAGTTTAACTTTGTTCGTTCATTCACCGATATCTCTCATACGTCTTTAAAATGTGTCTTTCTCGTTAACATAGTTCGGAAAACATTACATCTAGTTTTACAGAAATCTCGAACACTCGTCTCCATTCCTGAATCCAATAAAATCTAAGTTTATTTTTTTTATCCGCGTTTCAATCGATTTACACACAATTATTTTATTTTCAGCTAACCCTGTACACTATTTTGTCAATACTCCAGGGCTTCATGTTACGACATTACACAATTACATGTCACATAATTTTAACTCGGTCGCATCCACCGTACATCAGGACCTGCTATTTTCAGTTTGTCACACATAAAATCCACCATTATGATTGGCTACTTCCAACCATAAAATCAGTAATTCCAAGAATCCATCCAGTTAAATATTCAGTAAACTTTTCTCCATATATTCAATAAATCGCTCTGCTCCAGCACATGTCATGATAACTGCATGAACTGTACACTATCAATTATTGATATCCGCATCCTTCTAGGAAATAGAAAAAAACATTTCATGGTATCACATCATTGCCATGCTCTTTATATATCTTTGTTAGCCTGTTGTTGGCAGCTACAATGCTAAAATAAAACGCGAATATTTAAATTTCAAAAGCAACTATATTGTAAAGCATAAATATGCAATACAAAACATAACTCGAAGGTACAATTCAAAGCAACAGCATAACTGAACATAAATAGATATGATACAAACAATGTACTCAACGTGACTTGACCAAAGTGAGTCAAGTCTGCATCTTTCAAATGTATGTTCCAAAAAGCAAACGTTTGTTTAACTCCAATAAACAAAGGGACAGAAATAACATTGGTCACATGCTATAATGTGAACATGCTGTCATTCAACATAGTATGTTGTCTTTAGGTTGGGCGAATCAAAAACGTCGCCGTGCTTTCCAACTACTCCCGCAATTTTAAACCCAACAACTTGGTATATCTCGGAACTGTGTATGTGATTGTATAAGTCGTATGTAAAAGTCAGTAATAAACAATACACCAACTGGCTCGATACAGGCTCATTTATTTAATACACATGATTTGCGGATCTTGCGGTTCTATGTCATGTACTTAAACAAAACTATGTATATCGTGACTGCGCAATGATTTGACCTATGCCATTTGACGATGAAAACAATGAGTACTTGATTTAAACTTACAGCAACACAAAACAAAAAAACACACAAAAAACAACAACGAACAATACAGTAAAATCTTTAATAAAGAAGCTTACATCACCAAACAGACATGCGATTCCACGAAAACAAAACAGCAGAAATCTAAATATCCAGTCAACAGACCCTCTACGTGAACGCAATCCTAGTTTTGCATGTTTCCACATCAATAATACATCCAATAGAACGGATCAGCATAAAGCGGTAAACAAACAAACATGCAAGCAAGAATTGGCATGCAAACTTTCCTCACAAATGATTATTTGCGTGCTAGAAGTCAATCCGCTCAGAAAAGCTTATTTCATTTTGTCATCAACCCACAACTTTATTTCTTTAAAGAACATTATTACCTTACCTAAACAATACAACAGAGGCACATAAACCCTTAGCCGGTTATATTTGTACAGAACCAATATGTAACGTTAATTCTGTTAATTCACAAGTTCAGTTAATGTGAACATATCAGTAGAGACCAATTAGAACACAGTGTAAAATCCTGGTCAGGCAGCTCCTAGCGGTAACTGGCACATCCGGGTATTTACGTGTTGTCTAAGCTTTGTTAAACCCCACTCAGCAGGTTTGGAGTTAATGCCTTTCCTAAACAATTTAACATTGGCATATACATAACACAGCTCTAATAGACCAACTGACAAACGTGACATTGTTATGGCAGTTCTGTTCGCTTTTCTATTTTCTGTTATTACGAACCATATTTTATCACAGGCAAATTAAATCAAGTGTAAACTGTTATGTCGAAATGTCGAAAGAATGTCCATATAGCCAAAATGCCAATTGACAACTCTTTAAACGTCAGATATGGCGAGGGCGATGTCGTATACACAATCATGTGTTTACAAAAAAACGATACAAGCGTCATGCCTTGATGGTTTGACGTATTTAACTAAACTATAGATCATAGATAAATTGATATCAGCAATAAGTTAAACATATAAGGGTTCGCATAAAAATATAATGATAAACATCATAAATTAACAATACAAATAAACTGTACAAATAAAAAGATGAAATGCGTTTTACTAAACCAAAAACGATAAGAACCATGGCAAGATTCCATACATTAATATATAAAGATAACACAATCAAGAGCAAGAGTTTCCTTCAATTAATATCCAATCCTGTTTTGTACTGATATCGCATCAAATGAAAACAGAATCAATGCTGCTTTCACTGTAATACCATACGACAGCGACAATAACAACACATGTATTCACTTTATCCTTGTATATTCACAACAAGACCTACATCGCCCCTTCAACCCTAACGAACGTAAATACACCTTTAAAAGTACGTTAGTACTTCAGCAATGGGATTTAAACTCTCGTCCTTTTTCTATCAAAACTGATTCTTTTCCACAGAAGGGGAAACGAATTTTCCTACTTTAATAAAAAGCATATTAAGAACAGAGGAAACACAGCGTCTCAAAGGAAATCAAGTTATCACCTCCCTGTAATATATTATATCGTTAAACAGCGATTAATCGTAACTAACACACAATTAAACTTTTAATACTTCACAAACTACCTTAATATAGAACTATAAACCATGCATGTACTCCATGCAGTAATGCCACAACATTTTGGCTAAGCCTTCAACACAGTATTATACCACGAAAGTCGTTTGTCCTTCGATTTATTCAACAACAAGGGAGACATAATTGCTTATTTATTCTTTGTGAATAGAGAGCCATTGTGTTGAGCATATGATAGAAGAAATCGTGATAGAGTGAATAACTGAACGTGGATATGTAAATCATATGATCAATAGATGTGTACACTACACTAAACTTTCATACGGTAAAGGTTAGCCATTAAATCAACACACGTGACAGAACAAACGATTCAGTGCGAAGCAGTGTAGACATAACTCATGTTTGTAATGGAGGACTTAATACTTATAAGTCACCTTTTCTACTAAGTATACTGAGTATTTTTTTCTTATGTGTCAATAAGAATAATGTAAAACCTGAAGCTATTTTTAGAATCTTATGTCCGTTGATTTATATTTATACAAGGCAGATGTATCGGTTTTTTGATAGTATATTTTATTGGAAATTGTAAGTTTAAGGGCCAATAAATTTAAGTAAATAAACAGTAATAGAAAAAACAACAACTTATCACATTAGTATGCACCTTGAATTACCACATCAAAACAGGACACATCACAATAAATCCTGACACGTTATATAATGCCATTTAAAATGTAAATCATCAGAAAAACACACAAAATAAAATACCGTAGCTAATATAAAAGTACAGTAACTAGACATACCTCTACTTGATATACTGTATACTCCTGGAAAAACAGCATTAATGCCCCATGGCTGCCAGGAGTATATAGGGATATCGAAGTATATCAAGGGGCGGTATGTATCAAAGTACAATCGTTGAGGAAATAGTAGAAAGTGAATTACTATTTCTACTACATGAAGGTATAAATCTAAATTGCGTGCCTTGATAGATTCTTCACACTTTCAAAATTTGTAGTCCACCACTGAAATCTTTTCATTGAATTATGAAGCGACCAATGAAGTATCATTACCAGAACCGACGAAAAGTAAATATCCCAGGGGCGATGAATGGAGAGTATGGAGAGTAATGAAATGGACTGAAGTATTACTGTGTGATTCACCTTTTTTCTTAGAAATATTGATACAAATGGAAATCGCATTTTGAATAAAAAATCTTCGTCGATGTTTTTACAATACTTTATTTCTGTGCTCGTTTATATTCGAGTAAAGAAGCAAGTAGTAGAGAGTTATTCTTGACTTATCTCTTTAACGATGGTCACACAACACTGCCATATTCCCGAGCGAGAACATAACCGGAAATTAAACGTCAACAGCCATTTTCAATCAATTAACAAAAAGATGCGATATGTCCGTAAGAGCAGACGAAGTTTATAAACATTTTGCTAACACCACAATGGCTAGCCAGAACATAAATCGTTGTCCATGTACTAACAACATATAAGCTAGCCAGCACTTAGACCGTAGTATATGTACTAACAACACACAAGCTAGGCAGCACATAAACTGAAGTCCATGTACTAACAACACACAAGCTAGCCAGCACATAAACCTTAGTCTATGTACTAACAATATACAAGATAGCCAGCACTTAAACCGTACTTAATGTGATCTTCGATGTTTTAGTGTCTCTACCATGAAAAGCTTGTCTGCGTTGTCCTCTAAACAGAAAATGCAAAAGAACAGCAAACGTATCTTACATGTTGTTTTATGTTACACTTTTACTGTTTGTTTCTAAATTAACTTAAAACAAAGTCATACAATAATCTGTCAAAGTGGAAACAGTTGTAAAGAAGATGACAAAATGTTCAATATTTTTAAAGATGTGATTAAAACGTATCCTCATCATGACTGTTTGAATCTGGATGAAGAAATCATTGAAACTCCGACTAGTTCTGATGCATCACTTTCGGGAGATTTTGGAGAAAAAGGAACTAAATGTTGTATAAGTAATACACAACATGTATATACTTGAATGCTGTGCTAATGCTTCTTAACGTTTCTTTTGCTATTCCAAGTAATCTATTGTCTATGCTATATGAAGACAAATAAAAACTCCAGCCTCGAGATCAAATGTTTATTGATCTTCAACAATTTCCATAAATAATAGACCTATTAAATCACGCCCACTTTCTGCCACGTATATGGTAGCTATAGCAACCGCCATTGTATAATTTTAATTAATATAGTAACATATTCAAACAATTAACCAACCCATACACATGCTTTGTATGTCGCAACTGCGTGTATGCGAGTGCAGAAGGTTTAAAGCTGCCGTAGCAAAGAACTGTTAAGGTAATGTTTTTTTCAGTTATTTTCGTTTTCGTTTTCATTTGTCAATGGTCTTATGATCGTTAAAACGCCGGATCCGAGGATCGTGGAAATGGAAAATAGGCTTAAACTAACTTAAACTAAATTTAACAATAGAACTTTAAACATACCATCATTCCTAATTTGCATCGAGTCTACTTTAGACTCGCGTAGAACTTTTGCCTTAAAGCAAAACAGCTAAACATTGATACGGATTGTAATGTCATCAGAATACCTGAATACCTTGATAGAGTCAACAGACGTACAAACAATATTTCCCAGCATCACTTCTCTAACAACAACAATCCAACACCAGCACAGCATCTCTAAAACTTTAAACATTCAACCAAACCAAAACAGATGGTTTATTCCTCCTTCGTACAAAGAAGCGAGCCCCTTCTTATCAACATCATATAAAAATAAAAACAACAACAAAAACAACGTATATTAGTCGTCTGAAGTACCTTTATTACTTGTTTGAGCGACAAAATCTCTACAAATCCTATCGTGTCTCGTACACATTAATCAGGCTTAGGAAAATGTAGATCCAGATTAGCCAGCTCTCGATTCAAGTCGAGATAATAATTATTTGATGCCATGTCTTCATCAATAAGCCATGTTATATATGCATAAAATTATTGAGTAACGAAGAATTTATAAAAGAGTCTTAACAAACGCGACAGGCCATGGGTTGGGACGCCAGAACTCCCTCAGCACTATTACTGACCAGTAGTCATTTATTGGAGTGCATCTGTCAAAGATCGGTTCGAATTCGTCTTACCGCAGGGGGTTTTCTTCAGAGATTGGGAATTGTTTACCGCCTTAGCACCCAAACCGGTCTCTTAGCAATGGAATATGACCTTAGATTTTTTATAGAAACCAATAGTTTTAATTATAGTTAAGTAATTATAAAGGTCGGAAATGGATTTAATGTGAAACATAAGAAACACCCCAAAGATTAAAACGAAAAATCTGAAACATTTCATTTTTCACACTTTTCATTTGCAAAGCAATCATCGGCACGTTTACAACTCAACAAAGCAAAATCGACAATTAGAAGACAACAATGAAAACGACTTTTATTGAATACGCGTTTGTCGTGCAAAAACTTATTGGAGGACAGAGAAGAAGAAAGAGGAAGAGAGCAGTAGAATGAAGTGGTGTGATATGTGAAATATAAAGTAAACGGCACAGACATAGGGAAGAAAAACTACAAAAGATAGTAACGCCCCCGAACCCCCCCCCCCCAAAAAAAAAAAAAAAAATAAAAAAAAAAAAATAGAATAAAATAAAAATAATAATAATAAAATTACAAAGCAACCTTAAAACAATATTCACAGATTCACAGACTTCGATAATTATAAAAGAAAGTAGAAAAATCCAACATTATAACTTGATACACCAATCCGAATTAAATAGTAAACGATGGAATATAATGTCCTTCGGAATGTTGTAGCTGCAGTTGAGCGTTTTTTTCTCAGTCACAAATTGCTGTGTCAATTAATTACAAATGGCTTGCCATCAATCGAAACATTCCATAAATCATTGAGGAATTTGAGGGAGTGACACTCATCGATCGAGGGTCTGTTTTGCGGCTGAGGTCGAATGGCCAGGTCGAAAAAGTCTTTCGTTTGTCCATCGGAGCTTCCACCAAGACATTAGTGTGAGGTTTTATCCACTAACGTAGATTGAAGTAGCTGCTGCTGCTGATGCTACGTTTGATATTTGCTGAACTGGTGCAGCTGCTGCGTATGGCGATAGAGGTAAAGTGATTCTTCAAATAATGGCGGGACTTTCGAGGAGAATATCATAACTGATAACAATAATGCAAATGATAACGGTGATGAATGGCGTGAGATGTTGGGTTATTTTATTTTATTATATATATTTTATTGTAACAATCAATTAAATAAAAACAAAGTTAATAAGAATTGTGTTTAATAGTAGAAGAATTTTATAGGCTGTCTTTATTTGTATGTTTTCTTTATTAAGTTAGTTAACCCAAGGAAAACAAAAACCGATACATTCTCATTGTCAGGTTAACCTGGTTTGAAAACAAAAGATTGTACGTCGGTGTCCCAAGATATGTTGTTAAGTTCTTCCCAAGAGAGACATAAACATATGTTGCCGAGTGATGCTTATAAATTGTGAAAACATAACGCGACAACGAACTTAATTTCTTTTGAGTTTTAACGTTAAAGTGCTAAATATGTTTGAAAAATATATAATTTAACAATTCCAACAGCGAATGGTGACTTAGAAATATCAAATTTAAACCTTTTTTTGTTTCTTGACTTGTGTGAAATCCCCCAGACACCACACAATACAAACCAAATGCTCAATTATACAACCTGTGTATTCATACACATCATGGTTAGCTGTTGTATCGATCCGACCGAATGAGTGAAACTTAGTCACTTCGTGACGTCGATATGCCCCCAAAGACACTTTCCCAAATAGCCTCGAATCAGACCTATTTTCCTTTCACAAAGCTCACATTATAAGAGTATAGAAGTCTAGATTGTGGTATAAGCTTAAAAAGCACGTTCCCCTCAACCATTCCCGTCATTCATTTCAGGGTCTTTATAGGATGATAATGCGTTGCCTTTAGCAACGGGATAATTTGTTGTCGCCAGTTTCAATTTATTGCCATAATACCAAACCACATTTCAGTCTTCTCGCTTGCACACTGCTATCCTGTAACAGTGCATGTATCCTGTGGCAAATACCTGCTTTATTTAATATACGAGTTTGTAGAACAGTTCGATTGTGGTCTCCTTTTAAACTTCCCATTTTATCATTGATCACTTGATTTAGATTATAATGTTTTTCCTTGATATACCTAGTAAAACTGGGGTTCGTATTCACCAACCATTCTTAAGCCTAAGTCATGACTTGAGCCCAAGTCAAAATTTTAATACCAACAAAATAAGTTTATTTATGAAGTTTTAATGTGATTTTAAGCTGAAGGTAGCAAAGTTGAAGTTTAATGCAAAATACACGCATGTAGCTATATACGTTATGAGGATATAAATCCATGACTTGAGCAATTCTTACTTAAGAATGGTTGGTGAATACCAGCCTAGGTCTTTACATTTTTGCAGCGTCTCCACCGCCTGACAAACAACAAAATAAATGTTACACAATTTATAGTTAAAGAACAAATTATTCCTAAACAACTAAAACTCATTATTATACATTGTTCGCAGAGACAAGAACATTAATGTACATTATCCTGAATCGTTGTCATGGTAACGTAATGTCATTTTATGAATGTCAGAAATGACGGAAAGATGTGGCAGAACCAGGTTTTATAACATTCGGAAGGATACAAAAAAGCAAAAGGCAAAAACTAAAGACAAAGGATCCATTTACATGAGGCTTTTTTTGTGGAAAGATTGTTAGACCATATTAAAAACTCCTGAAAAAACATTTGACCTTAAACTATGGGATTCTCACATCTCTTAAACATTTGATCTAAAACTTAGGGATTCTAACATCTCTAAAACATTTGATCTAAAACTAAGGGTTTCTAACATCTCTAAAACATTTGATCTAAAACTTAGGGATTCTAACATCTCTAAAACATTTGATCTAAAACTAAGGGATTCTAACATCTCTAAAACATTTGATTTAAAACTAAGGGATTCTAACATCTCTAAAACATTTGATCTAAAACTTAGGGATTCTAACATCTCTAAAACATTTGATCTAAAACTAAGGGATTCTAACATCTCTAAAACATTTGATTTAAAACTAAGGGATTCTAACATCTCTAAAACATTTGATCTTAAACTAAGGGATTCTAACATCTCTAAAATATTTGATCTAAAACTAAGGGATTCTAACATCTCTAAAACTTTTTATTTAAAACTAAGGGATTCTAACATCTCTAAAACATTTGATCTTAAACAAAGGGATTCTAACATCTCTAAATCATTCGACCTAAAACCAAAGGATTCTAACTTCGCTAAAACATTTTACCTAAAGCCAAAGGATTCTAACATCTCTAAAACATTTTACCTAAAACAAAAGGATTCTAACATCTCAAAAACGGGCGTTGTTCACATCCTTTACAAATACCTGCAATATACATACCTGCCTAGACATTCTTCTATCGATCTGTTACTTAACAGATATAATAGCTATTTGCTATTGTGCTAAAATTGATTCTGTTGTTCTGTCTGTTTTGTTCTGATTTTGCAAGCGCCACCTACGCTGTCTAGCCAAAAGAGACTGTCATCAAATATAGGTCTTCACTAGTTGTATTTACGTAATTTATCTTATACGTTGAGTCATCGTCATCATTAACTGCTGCGTTGACATGGTTTATTACTTACTACACTTTCGTATCGAAATATCACAATACTCTTCCAAAATATATTGTTTTTCGAAACAAATTTTAATATTATCTTCAACAATCTGCATTTAAATTTAATAAGACCATAATTAAACACAGATATTTTGACTACTTGCTAACTCGGGTCTCTGGAATGCAGACACATTTTTACTTGACATCTTATTTTGGTAATGAATGATTTATTGCCATTTAAGCTTTATTGTGTAGGTATTTCATTTGCAATATTAAATAATGTTACCTTATAACAGGATTTGGGGAATAGCCAGACACATATATATAGAAAATCGTATGCTGTATTATTTGGTATACGGTACTGCAATCAGACCACATTCGGTACTGCCATCAGACCATATTCGGTACTGCCATCAGACCATATTCGGTACTGCAATCAGATCATATTCAGTACTGAAATCAGATCATATTCGGTAATGCAATCAGATCATATCCGGTACTGCCATCCGATAATATCCGGTATTGCAATCAGATTATATTCAGTACTGCCATCAGATCATATCCGGTACTGCAATCAGATCATATCCGGTACTACCATCGGATCGTATTCGGTACTGCAATCAGATCATATTCAGTACTGCAATCAGATCATATCCGGTATTGCAATCAGATCATATCCGGAACTATAATCAGATCATATTCAGTACTGCCATCAGATCATATTAATGACCGCCATCAGATCATATTTAGAACTGCAATCAGATCATATCCGGTATTGCAATCAGATCATATTCGAAACAACAGTCAGATCACATTCAGTACTGCAAGCAGATCATATCCAGTACTGCAATCAGACCATATTCGGTACAGCCATCCCATCATATCCGGTACTGCCATCAAATCATATTTGGTACTTGCATCAGATCATATTCAGTACTGCAATCAGATCATATTCAGTACTGCAATCAGACAATATTCGGTACTGCCATCACATGATATCCGGAACTGCCATCAGATCATATTCAGTACTGCAATCAGATCATATTCAGAACTGCCATCAGATCATATTCAGTACTGCAATCAGATAATATCCGGTACTGCAATCAGATCATATTCAGTACTGCAATCAGATCATATTCGGTATTGCAATCAGATCATATCCGGTACTGCAATCAGATCATATTTAGTACTGCCATTAGATCATATTTATGACCGCCATCAGATCATATTCAGAACTGCAATCAGATCATATTCAGTACTGCAATCAGATCATATTCGGAACAACAGTCAGATCATATTCAGTACTGCAATCAGATCATATCTGGTACTGCAAGCAGATCATATTCAGTACTGCAATCAGACCATATTCGGTACTGCGATCAGATCATATTCCGTACTGCAATCAGATCATATTCAGTTCTGCAATCAGATCATATTCAGTACTGCAATCACGGCATATCCGGTACTGCAATCAGATCATATTCCGTACTGAAATCAGATCATATTCAGTACTGCAATCAGATCATATCCGGTACTGCAATCAGATCATATTCCGTACTGCAATCAGATCATATTTAGTACTGCAATCAGACAATATTCAGTACTGCCATCACAGCATATCCGGTACTGCAATCAGATCATATTCAGTTCTGCAATCAGATCATATTCAGTACTGCAATCAGATCATATCCGGTACTGCAATCAGATCATATTCCGTACTGCAATCAGATCATATTTAGTACTGCAATCAGACAATATTCAGTACTGCCATCACAGCATATCCGGTACTGCCATCAGATCATATTCAGTTCTGCAATCAGATAATATTCAGTTCTGCAATCAGATCATATTCAGTACTGCAACCAGATCATATCCGGTACTGCAATCAGATCATATTCACTACTGCAATCAGATAATATTCAGTACTGCAATCAGATCATATCCGGTACTGCAATCAGATCATATTCGGTACTGCAATCAGATTATATCCAGTACTGCAATCAGATCATATTCGGGTCTGCAATCAGATCATATTCAGTACTGCAATCAGATCATATTCAGTACTGCAATCAGATCATATTCAGTACTGCAATCAGACCATATTCGGTACTGCGATCAGATCATATTCCGTACTGCAATCAGATCATATTCAGTTCTGCAATCAGATCATATTCAGTACTGCAATCAGATCATATCCGGTACTGCCATCGGATCATATTCAGTTCTGCAATCAGATCATATTCAGTTCTGCAATCAGATCATATTCAGTACTGCAATCCCATCATATCCGGTACTGCCATCAGATCATATTCAGTTCTGCAATCAGATCATATTCAGTACTGCAATCAGATCATATCCGGTACTGCAATCAGATCATATTCCGTACTGCAATCAGATCATATTCAGTTCTGCAATCAGATCATATTCAGTACTGCAATAAGATCATATCCGGTACTGCAATCAGATCATATTCCGTACTGCAATCAGATCATATTCAGTACTGCAATCAGATCATATCCGGTACTGCAATCAGATCATATTCCGTACTGCAATCAGATCATATTTAGTACTGCAATCAGACAATATTCAGTACTGCCATCACGGCATATCCGGTACTGCAATCAGATCATATTTAGTTCTGCAATCAGATCATATTCAGTACTGCAATCAGATCATATCCGGTACTGCAATCAGATCATATTCCGTACTGCAATCAGATCATATTCAGTACTGCAATCAGATCATATCCGGTACTGCAATCAGATCATATTCCGTACTGCAATCAGATCATATTCAGTTCTGCAATCAGATCATATTCAGTACTGCAATAAGATCATATCCGGTACTGCAATCAGATCATATTCCGTACTGCAATCAGATCATATTCAGTACTGAAATCAGATCATATCCGGTACTGCAATCAGATCATATTCCGTACTGCAATCAGATCATATTTAGTACTGCAATCAGACAATATTCAGTACTGCCATCACGGCATATCCGGTACTGCAATCAGATCATATTTAGTTCTGCAATCAGATCATATTCAGTACTGCAATCAGATCATATCCGGTACTGCAATCAGATCATATTCCGTACTGCAATCAGATCATATTTAGTACTGCAATCAGACAATATTCAGTACTGCCATCACAGCATATCCGGTACTGCAATCAGATCATATTCAGTTCTGCAATCAGATCATATTCAGTACTGCAATCAGATCATATCCGGTACTGCAATCAGATCATATTCCGTACTGCAATCAGATCATATTTAGTACTGCAATCAGACAATATTCAGTACTGCCATCACAGCATATCCGGTACTGCCATCAGATCATATTCAGTTATGCAATCAGATCATATTCAGTTCTGCAATCAGATCATATTCAGTACTGCAATCAGATCATATCCGGTACTGCAATCAGATCATATTCACTACTGCAATCAGATAATATTCAGTACTGCAATCAGATCATATCCGGTACTGCAATCAGATCATATTCGGTACTGCAATCAGATTATATCCAGTACTGCAATCAGATCATATTCGGGTCTGCAATCAGATCATATTCAGTACTGCAATCAGATCATATTCAGTACTGCAATCAGATCATATTCAGAACTGCAATCAGACCATATTCGGTACTGCGATCAGATCATATTACGTACTGCAATCAGATCATATTCAGTTCTGCAATCAGATCATATTCAGTACTGCAATCAGATCATATCCGGTACTGCCATCGGATCATATTCAGTTCTGCAATCAGATCATATTCAGTTCTGCAATCAGATCATATTCAGTACTGCAATCCCATCATATCCGGTACTGCCATCAGATCATATTCAGTTCTGCAATCAGATCATATTCAGTACTGCAATCAGATCATATCCGGTACTGCAATCAGATCATATTCCGTACTGCAATCAGATCATATTCAGTTCTGCAATCAGATCATATTCAGTACTGCAATAAGATCATATCCGGTACTGCAATCAGATCATATTCCGTACTGCAATCAGATCATATTCAGTACTGCAATCAGATCATATCCGGTACTGCAATCAGATCATATTCCGTACTGCAATCAGATCATATTTAGTACTGCAATCAGACAATATTCAGAACTGCCATCACCGCATAACCGGTACTGCAATCAGATCATATTCAGTTCTGCAATCAGATCATATTCAGTACTGCAATCAGATCATATCCGGTACTGCAATCAGATCATATTCCGTACTGCAATCAGATCATATTTAGTACTGCAATCAGACAATATTCAGTACTGCCATCACAGCATATCCGGTACTGCCATCAGATCATATTCAGTTCTGCAATCAGTCCATATCCGGTACTGCAATCAGATCATATTCACTACTGCAATCAGATAATATTCAGTACTGCAATCAGATCATATCCGGTACTGCAATCAGATCATATTCAGTACTGCAATAAGATCATATCCGGTACTGCAATCAGATCATATTCCGTACTGCAATCAGATCATATTCAGTACTGCAATCAGATCATATCCGGTACTGCAATCAGATCATATTCCGTACTGCAATCAGATCATATTTAGTACTGCAATCAGACAATATTCAGAACTGCCATCACCGCATATCCGGTACTGCAATCAGATCATATTCAGTTCTGCAATCAGATCATATTCAGTACTGCAATCAGATCATATCCGGTACTGCAATCAGATCATATTCCGTACTGCAATCAGATCATATTTAGTACTGCAATCAGACAATATTCAGTACTGCCATCACAGCATATCCGGTACTGCCATCAGATCATATTCAGTTCTGCAATCAGATCATATTCAGTACTGCAATCAGTTCATATCCGGTACTGCAATCAGATCATATTCACTACTGCAATCAGATAATATTCAGTACTGCAATCAGATCATATCCGGTACTGCAATCAGATCATATTCGGTACTGCAATCAGATTATATCCAGTACTGCAATCAGATCATATTCGGGTCTGCAATCAGATCATATTCAGTACTGCAATCAGATCATATTCAGTACTGCAATCAGATCATATTCAATACTGCAATCAGATCATATCCGGTACTGTAATCAGGTCATATCCGGTACTGCAATCCGGTACTGCAATTAGATTATATCCGGTACTGCAGTCAGATGTCATCCTGGTCAGCCTCCAGTGACATTTGAAATATGACAAATGATGTCCTGAGACTGATCGTCCATGGCATAAAACCAGCTTATAATAGTTCTATACCATATAACATTATGGTAATAGACATTACAATTATACAAATTTGTCGTTATCATACAGACGACTATAATTAAGATTGCAAATCAGAATAATTGTATATTAAAGCAGCATCTAACTGCTGAAGTATCTTTAAGGATTTGTTATGATTTCATTGTACAAGTATCATGACATTTTGTGATAAGGTATATTTGGCTCAAATCAAAACTTATGCAACACACTACAAGAAGGTGGGTTTGCCAAAAGCTATGTTTTATAGTTTAAATTTTTCTGGGATATTTTACGCCACCGACGTAATTAAAAAAAAATCTAATCACATCGCTGCACCACGAGGAGTTCGGAACTAACTGACCAAAAACACATATATAAAGCAAGTATTTGACCGGCTTTCTATACAGGTAAAGAGTGTTACGACCCAACACTTTTGTCGCAAAATGCTGTCATTTATAAGTATGGCTTTTCAAAAGATTTTATAAGCATATCATGTGGAAATCCCATTGCGTCAGATATGAGACAAGGAAATGATGAAAGGTCGGACTTAGTACATTATGACTTTAAAGAAGTATCATTAAACCCATGTGGTAGCTATATTTGCCAGTTTTTTTCTGTCATAAAAATTACTAAACATTTTTTACAGATATTGGCAAAATACTTCAAACTTACGTTTACTTGATTCTTATTAGTATGTTTCGAGACAGCCATGACACGTTTAAAGTCACCGAACCTGGCTGCGCAATCGTAAGGGTATTGGTTCTAGCTACGGGAGGCCCCGGGTTCGATCCCGGGCCACGACATACCAAAGCCGTTAAAAAGCTCAAGCAAATATAGGGGTAGCTGGTTGGCCCGGTGTCAGAATAATGTGACTGGGTGTGGTATCAGCCAGGAACTGCAGTTATGTAAAGTTAATATAATCCCTATAAATAATGTATTTTAGGGAGGGCGAAAACGATGAGCTACATTAAAAATGACACGTTAAACAGCCGTACTTTATAGAAGTGTGAGCAAAGAGTGTTGGAGTGAAGTGGAAACAACAATTAATGCACTGAAGTGAAGTGAGAACAAGACATGTAACACAACCTTGAACTGAAAGCAATGAGTAGCGTACGGAATGAAAGTCAGATGTCATTAATTGTATTTAGATCAATAAATTGAAGTGTAATAAAGGAATAAACAGCACCGAGTTGGGCTTAGAGAATGAAATATTGCACTGAGTTTAATTAACCAATGTATGTGGCATGGCCATAAAGTGTAACACATACTGAACTGAATCGAAACCAGGTCAAATTATACTGCACTGAGATGAAGGAAGAGCAAAAGAATGTTTATTAGTTGCATTTTTTTAGAAAAAATTTAAAGTATGTAAATAAATACTACGATTTATTCTAAAAGCGAATGTTGACAAAATGTATTCGATAAAAGTACCAAAGCACCAAAATTAAACTATGATGCAGAAAACTGCCCAATCGTGAACAGAAAGATAAACGTATACAATGAACTTCGAGAAAAAACAAACATGTTGCAATGTACTTATGTCAAAATCAAGAACTATTTTACCAAATCTAAAAGCAAACGAGAAACGTTGTATTCAACTGAAGCAGAAATGTTGACACAGTACATTGAAGAAACGTACGACCCAAATCTAAACGAGAGCAAAAAGATTTCATTATGTGTAAAGTTTGTAAATCTTCCTTTAGATTTAATGAATCGATAAATATTGCATGTAAGCCTGAATGTTGTTGATTGTTAATAATCAATACAACGTTTAGATTTAATTGTTAGAAAATATGAAAACAACAACAACAACAACTGTGCAACAATATTTTATCCTGACCAGACAGCCTGCAGATGCCCGATCTGAATCTACATTATTTGCCTTAGCCATATCAAATCGTGCCGACTAAGACTTAGTTGATTGAAAACAAGAAAATCTTGATTCAAATTAAAAAGCGAGCAAAAGCAAATTATTGCTCGTAATCTTACAGTTCCATTAGGCATCCCTTTTCACAAACAATAAGTGTCTGTAGTAACGTTTTGAAGATCTGGAACGTATCTCTCTCTCTAAGGATCTTTAAACAAGCAGTTACAAGATACAATCTTCTCGCCTGCCTTTGTTCAGATAGTTAGTCTGATGGCAATCATGTGGGAATTTTCATCAAAACAAACAATTCGACATAACGACATTATATTCACACGGCTTTTCCCAGTACAGATACATGTACCCTTTTTCTGTTATTGTTCTCAGGTATTAACACACGCGTAAACACGCACGCGTGCACGCACGCACACACACATTTACATCGCATAGATAGCTGTATTGTTATCGTAGTGATATTCAGATATCATTGCATCGATAATGTTGTGATTATGGAGAATGTCAGCCTTAATTGGTACTATAATGAGACGTGTTTTTGTACAGCCGCTCCCTGTAAAGCCATTTGATGATTGTTTTTCAATGGCTATGTCAATGTATATATTAGAAGGGTAAATATACAATAGATCTACAATGTATTGGAACGACGACCTTGAACCATTTTTTTTTTTAAATCTGAGATCTGACCGTGTCCTGCTGACCTCTCTTTGATAAGATCTTAAGAATGTGAAAAGATAGAAAACTTAAAGAAGAAAATAAAAGAAAGAGACAGTAGATGATATATGTAATGTTGGGGAAAACAAATCTACTCGGATACAAAATTACAATAACAACTACGTAAAAGCTTACAATGACAAAAGTGCATTATAATTATACAACAAAATACATGGACACGGAGTTTAGGAAACCAGTCTCAAATACAACAGACGAGTGAAATATCTTTCGTAATTGTTTTTGTGGACGAGTTAAATGCTTTTTTTGTTTTGTTTGCAAGTTTAATGGATTGCGATTATTGGATTCAATCAGTGAATTATAGGAAAACTCGAAGTAAGGGACAATGGCCACTCTGGAGTCGGTAAAACGGAGTACGCAAAAGACGAATGTTTCAGTGGCATGCATGGGTCGAACGACTTGAGTGGAAGAGGTCTGCTCCCAATTAGCCGAACTATTCAAAGCAAATGCAATCTCATAAGGACATTTTCGATAAAAATACAACATAAGAACGATAACCGTTTTCGTTAAGACAGACGTAATTTTAGATTGAAGTTGAATGTCTCCTAATTTATTTTGACTCGATGTTAAAATAATTTGTTTTTATTTCTTGTCAAGGCGTAATAGTGATGATAAGGGTGTCGGTGACGATGTTAACAACGTCGAAGTCAAAGGCAAACATGCCGACAATGACTGTGGCAATCACAATGATGTTTAATTGTCGATGTTGATGTTAATAGTGGTAAAGGTGATGGTAATGATGATGCTGACTTTGCTGGAAAGCGTTGATGATGCATTTATAGTAGCCGCTAATGTTTGTTTATTGGGTTTATCGTCCCACGAACAGTATTTCAGTTATCTGGAGACGGTGTCCATTTGATGCAGATGTAGTGCTGCCTTCACTGTGTATAGCATGCCGTGAACACCTGACATGATACCACACCCAGTCACATTATCCTGACACCGGGCCAACCAGTCGTGGAACTACTCTTATATTTGCTTGAGCGTTAGCAAGGGAGCTATACCACTACCATTTTTAACGACTTTGGTATGTCGCGGCCCGGGATCGAAACCGGGGCCTCCCGTACCTGGAGCTAGCCGCTAATGATAATAATTATACAATAGTAACGCCAGTAATTACAGCTAATGATATAACAACCGATGTTGACTTTCTTGTATGTATTCCTTTATTGGAGGAGGAAAACATTACACCCAGTAACTTGCTGTTGCCTAATGGAAATAATCATAATACTTACTCAGACAAATCTGTACGCGCGAAAGGAAGGGGATATAAGAAAACTATAAGAAGAAATACATCTATAACAACGTTCATTCTATTTATGATCAGTAAGATGTGAAATACTAGCAGAAGTACCGACATTGTCCGATGGGCTGTCTTGGTTATTACTAAATGAACTGGCTGATTCTTCAAGTTGATAAGTTTCTCAAAACAAACTATTTTGACCTCGCTAAAACATACGCACACAAATCTCTTTACAGAAAGTCGCGTTAATGTGGCATTAACACAATTCTGTTAAAATGTTTTCCATAAATATAGAAGCATGTTAGCACCGAGACACCCAATCATTATGTATTTATAGTCCGTCACGCTCCGTCTGGGCCTCTGTATTCTGAAGTTACTCGCTCAATAAAACACTGCTCGGATCAAGTGATGCTTTATGCATTATATACACCACTACATTAGTTAAGTTTTTGGGATTGTTTATGACTCAAATGGCCACCCCCTTTGGAAATACTTTGCAATGGTAACGCTTAATATGAATACTACGTTAAATTGTGTTTTCCGGAATTTCTACCAATGCGAATCGCTCTGATGGTCACATCGGCTGAATTTCTTCAAAATTTGTAACTTGATCAAAACTGGGGTCTGACAGCTACTCCGAAAAGTTTTAGTTTTAAGAGATGATCATTCGTTAATGTTATTCCAAGGTTAGCTCTTTCTCTCTGATCCGAACGGAATAAATGAACTATTCCTAGTGACGTCTTAACTAAACTAGTGTCCAAAACAAACGATACCAAACTAATGTGGCTTTGAGACGTGTGATGAGACATTACTGTTTTAATAAAATGTTCATTTGAGACACCACCCATCTTAACGTTCTTGCCCTAATGACTGTACAGATTTGATAAAATTTATTTTTGTATCCATGCGGTTGAGAGGTCTCTCAAATGAAATAAACCAATCGGAATTTCTATATTGTTTTGGTTTAAATTGCAAACGACGTGGTATTTGTTTCTTTGGAGCCAACTATTTTTATTATATATATATATTATATATCTTAATATTATATTATATATTATATATATAGATAATATATATATATATATATATATATTATATATTATATTATTATATTATAAATTCTTATTATATTATATTACCTTATATGTTTGTATTATATCTCATATCTATCTATACTATCTCTAATTTCAATTCTGCTCCTGTCATATACCTTCTCCTCTCTTTTTCCTCTCCTCCACTCATCCTACTCTCCTAATACTCATATCATCCTATCTCTACTCTATCTCTATCCTCCTCTTCCTCCTCTATCTCTCTCCTCTCCTCTATCCTCTCCTCTCCTCTCCTCTACCTCTCCAATCTCACTCTCCTCTCCTCTCCTTCCTCTCGGCTGATATCTCGCCCGCCCCCGTCTGTAGCATACGTAGCAGAAGTCTCTTAAAGACGTCTCCCGCTACAACTGTGAACTGTTTTATTTCACGTATTCCACGTGGTAAATGTGTCGGATATATTCATTTGATTGTGAGGCATCAGCCTGTTTCGTACACTCTCCCTGATCGACCCGTCATTCATTTGAAAGTATAAATAGGGCGACAATGCCGTGCACCTCGCAAATGAATAATTTTCTGTAGCCTGTTCCATTCATTGCGCGGAATAACAAACCTCAGTCTGCGTCTCGCCTGCACACTATCCTGACTCTTGTTGCTTATGTCTGCTTTCTTCTATGTATGATTGTGATAATAGTTGTATTTGCAAACTATTGTATCGTTAATTCTATTTAGATTTTAAAAATTCGCAAATTCATGACAAATGCTATATATCAGCTGTGCATATAACATATTCATAGTCTGCTGTATCATTTGATAAGATGTGTACGATTATTTATTCTACAACTTTAAAAACTAAAATGTGTTATTTTTACTTTACTTAAACGAGTAATGAATAAAGCAAGTATTTATAATAAAACGAATATTAATATACTGGCAAATAGTTTATCAAGAAAATATCCGTTCTCAGATAAAAAAGTTTCATTTCGTTTCTTTTTAAACAAACCAAAACTGTTGTTTCAATAATAAATCAACAGCAAATAAAAGATAACACATGTATACATATAAAACAATACTATTTAATTTACTATTATTTGTAGTTTTTATAATAAAGGGAAATATCCATAACGAAAATTCATGATAACTTAAGAGGTTATTTCCTCTAATACGTTTTTTTCCGAGTTTTGCCCATGTTACATCCCTTTCCATATAATATATTTAATCAAACAAGGTTCGATGTAGATGATTAAAGACCACATACTTCCTATACAATAACCACCTTAATAGTTATTTAGATAGATTGGATATACGTTTTGCCCAAAGCAGTGATTTAGCATAACCTTACTTTGTAATTCTGTATAAACAGAATCCAATCTGTTACATTCACCTAATTTTGTTATTTTGTATATACAGAATCCAATCTGTTCCATTCATCAATATCCCGGGTGGTGATATACATCAACACATTTATTTAGCTTTTGATCTACAGATTCTATGCTTTCGTCCAATTTTTGTGTAAATGACATCTATGACATCCTTTCACCAAAAGAAAATTTGAAAAAGTCCTGAGTTTTGTGATTTATTTTAAAAAAAAAGGCAAAGGACAAAGGTATTCGCTTGGCGCATGTAAACATTACAACAAAACTGACGAGACATAATACACAATAGATCAAACCTAAGAGTTACCACCTTGGAGCGGTCAGTCGTCGAAACACGTTTAACAGAGCTCTTAACTCGAAATTTCGGAGGATTTTCTCAAATACAAGAAGTGAAAAGCAAATAGTTCTGTTTGAACCAAAAAGGTCCAAGAGATAATGTTATCTAAAGCTAAGTGATAATGTCATTAAATAAATTAATGACGGCATAAAAAGTAGAGTCCACTGTAAATATTGCAACATACATTAAAATTTGAAAAACAACAGCAATACAGAAAAAAGGGATTCACTAGGTAGTCAGATGCAAAAGTTACAACAAATCTTTGACGAGACAATAAACATAATAAAGCAAAGTCAAGAGTTATCGCCTTCATCATGTATAGAAATGTTGCTGAATAGTTGTCATGGTAATTTTATGTTATTTTATCGATATCATAAATGACAGTAACCGGTGACCAAAATCAGATGCTATGCCATTCCGAATGATATAACGATGACGCAAATCTAGAGAGAAATAAATCAATTTACATGTTGCCCCTGTCGTGGAAAGGTTGTCTGACCTTATTTATTACTCCGGCGGAAACAACAGATTTATTGCACTAACATTATATCTGTAATACCATGATTTATGTCATACTTTGTTATTGCTGGGTTAGGGTTTCTTTACTCTACCGACAGACAATGTCTTGGAAAACATATAACAATAGTTAAATAATGGGGATTGAGACAAAACTATGAAACTTTTAGTACATATACTTGGTTGCAAAATCACAGATCCAGTGGAAAACTGGTTGATTTGAATCTAGGTTAATTCTTGGATCACAATAAAGAAAATGGGTTTATTAGGTATTAGGCATTCAGCAGACAATATAATATAATTGATATTGTTATATCACAATTATCAAAGGTTAACTTTGTTTGTTTTTAACGTTAATGAAAGATCGATTAAGTTCTAGTACAAAATCAAAAGACTTCCTGAAACATACGTCTATTAGCAACATCAACAGCTGCCTACAAAGTACCTCCCGGTCTTGGAATTATTCTATCGATCTCATACTTAACGAATGAGCAGATGATATGTATGCATTAAAATCGATCCTGAGCGTTTGTCATTTGTTTCTGATTTTATTAGCGCCATCTACGTTTTCGTATCGAAATGAGTTTTATTACGACGAATTTACTTGTATCTAATATGAATTTAATATTTATTTGCACACATTTATTTGTTTTCATTTATTCTTACACACGCGCCTGAGAAATTTTAAACGTGCATATTATACCAAAGGCAAATAGACGCCATATTCGTTAATTTCAATAAGACAATGTATAAAACATGAAGAATTATAAGAGAGTATTTGAAACACAAGTATTCTAAATATTCCGGTTGTGTGCGTTCGTGGTCTAGTGGTTCAGACGTTAGGACTCACGAGTACTGGTTCTACCCAGGAAGTGGGAATTCGAGAGGGATTAATATAAATTAAAAGAACTTGTTTCCTAATCGACTATAGATAAATAGGTTTAAACTAAACTTCCGGTTTACATGAGACCAACAACACATAAACAGTGCATAGTTTTTAAAAGGCCATGTGTCTAAGGGGGTAATCTTGTGAAAGTGATGATGATAATGTTAATGATGATGGCGGTAATGATAACTATGGTGACGATTATGATGACGATGATGATGGTGGTGGTGGTGGTAATGGTGGATAAGGCACTTGCTGCTGATGGTGATGACACTATCTAGTCAATTTTAGTAGCATCAGCAACCAGCCATTGATAGCTATTACTACTGCAATAGAAAACTTTGACTTTCACCACTCCTTTGCATAGAAGATCAAAAGTCGCATTATTTTATGTTCTGTTGTGCAGTCAGATGCCATGGTGCCCATCCTTCAAAGGCATTTTATAACATTACAAAAGATGCCCTGAGATTTAATGATCATGTAACACGGATCATGCAGCAATGTTTATATAATCCCATGCCTTGACAAAGACATAGTTTACACTATGATTACAGTTTGCGTATATAATATAGACGAGAATACCCCGAGCTACGTTACACATCATTATAATTGTATGATTCAGATTTAAGCAGCATACAGTAAACATATCATATGTAGTTGTTCTGATTTTACTGGACATTGCTAATCGGTATGCTAAGATGACTGACATGAGCTGTTTGCAACAGATTTGGTCTACCTGATATTTGAACTGATCCTGACAAATTGTATATAATTTAACGTACCAAAAACTGCTTGTCATGAGATGCTCATGTTTTGTGAAGCGATCACTGTAATAGTTTTTTCAGACCTGGCTTGATACCATACCACGTGTGTGTCATAATTTACGTAATAACCTTCAAATGGTAAGCGGAAACAAGAAGGCAGACCGTACCAGCCTGGAGATTTTGGTATGGCTATGCATTGAACCCTTGTCATACCATATATAGTGGTTGACGTTCTACCCGTGAGCCTTGTTGTGTTAGGGGGGCGGGCTTGTTCTTTTGAGCTGTTCGTTGATTTGACGTGACTTATTAGCCTTCATTCAAGATGGAATCAATATTTATTGTATACATTAGGGTTGGTATTAAGATCTATTGCAATGAGCAATATAGAGGCAAACAAATTTTATACCTTTTTGGCAGGAAATGTTTAATAAAATTGATGTGAAAAAGTAAAAATTGTTAAACGTAATTAAAGTAAAAGGTTAAAGTTATGATTCGAAATATGAACGAAATTGAACTTGTTTAAAAGATTTATTAAATTATATGAATAAATTGCTATGAAAATGTTTGCGAGCAAGACGTATTACAATGATTATGTGTAAGCAAGATCTATTCAATCAAACTGATCTGTGATATCGGCGATGTCTAAGATGTCTGTGATGTCTGTGATATCTGTGATGTCTGTGCAAATAACATTGATCTGAAGTAAATCACTCACAAGCAATAGTGCACTAAGTTGAGAAAGAGAAAACAATAAATTGCTCTAATTTGAAATAAGATCCATGGCTATGTTTGGCATTTAAATCTTTGCAATACTGCGCTGACAATAACCATGCAAATAGTTGGAAAACGCATTTAAAATATGACGTTAAATGAGGACAAATGTACAGATATGTTGAACTGAACCTAAAGTAGGACAATATCATCTCAGGAACTATTTTATTGAATTTCAGAGCAAACGAGAAGACTGAATTTAACTTACGCAAGTAATATTGCAATGGACTGATAGGACAAGGCACATTGTTTTTTAAAACAAAAATAACAGACAAGAACCATAAAAATACTGCGTTTTAAAGCTTTTAGAATCATCGATTAAAGTGCAATGAATTCAATCTAAACATGCGAAGCAAATGGAACAATTGATATTGAAATAAAGAGACACAATGCAAGACACATTGCTCTACAAGTTTGAGCAAGCAGACTTTAGCGGGATTTTATTAGACTTCCTCCGACTAAAACTAACGTTGCATGTGAAGTAACGTATTTCCCGCTGGGCACATGTAAGTGACGAGATAAAACTTTGTTCAGATGGTTACCTCGATGCAACTAATGTTAAACTTTCCTTGATATCAAACACGCTGTCCGTTCTTTCAGTATTGTGTTGATACAAGCGGTTTAAGCAATTTTCACCGTGCATGTGTTAATTTATATTGTTGTTTCTCGAGATGCTCATCTGCATATGGCAACGACAACATCATTGTCATTGTGGTGGTAGACCGTAAGTGTCCAGCTAAATCCCAGCAGATCTAGGGGTCCCTTGACTTTTAGCTTGTGACATTTCTTAATAACGCATACTACACTTTAGTCACTTAGGTAAAATGAACAATGCATACTGATAAAGACTTAGTAACAGATAAAGTAGGCCCTGATCAAACAGCCTAAGACAGATTGAATCCTGTCAAGGGTTAATGCCGAAATGACACCCATTTGTTTTCGATTGTTTTTGTCTTGCGGTTTGGGAATTTCTAACCTCGATCGGCTAGATTAGACTCTATTTAACGGGAAAAGACAAAATGGTTGCGGCTCCAGGTTCAATCCCGGGCCGCGACATGCCAAGGTCTTTAAAAATGGTAGTGGTATAGCTCAAGCAAAAATAAGGTTAGTTCTACGACTGGATGACCCGGTTTCAGTTTAATGTGCCTGGCTGTGGCATTGAGCCACAATTTGTAACAAATTTCTGTGAAAGAAATCATCGCATATTAAAAGAATGTGCAAGAAAAGATGGATTCCTGTGTCGTCTGGAGTATTCCATAACTAGCCGTACAGACAATAGAATGCTGTAAGGCGCCAAATCATTAACAAACAATAATTTAATACGGAGACTTCTGTCAAATAAAACTTCCTGTCCGGTTGATCGTCTGTCAAACACAATTTCTAGTTAGATTGACCATCTGTCAAATGTAGTTTCCAGTTAGGTTGACTTTCTGTCAAATATAAATTCCATTCCGGTTGACCATCCTTCAAATATAATTTCCAGCTAGGTTGACCATCACTCAAATAAAATTTCCAGTTAGGTTGACCATCTGTCAAATATAATTTCCAGTTAGGTTGACCATCTCTCAAATATAATTTCCAGTTAGGTTGACCATCTGTTTAATAAAATCTCCAGTTAGGTTGACCATCACTCAAATGTTATTTCCAGTTAGGTTGAACATCTGTCAAAAATAATTTCCAGTTAGGTCAAACATCTGTCAAAAAAGTTTCCAGTTATGTTGACTTTCTGTCAAATATAATTTCCATTCCGGTTGACCATCTCTCAAATATAATTTCCAGCTAAGTTGACCATCTGTCAAGTATCATTTTCAGGTCCGGTTGACCACTGAGATTTCTAAAGGACCCACCGCTTAGCATGAAGACAAGGCTAAAGTGGGATGGGATTTGCCGGCATTTTTTCCGATACTGTGCAGCGACATTTCTATCATTATAGCAGAGGGACACTTATGAGGTGCCCAGGGACTGAACCCGGCCGGTCCATTCTACTGATACCGACGAGTCAGACTAATGCTGTCCCCTTAGCCCCGAGCATTAGGAGAGAAGCCATTATTACAAACTTTAAAGTCTTTGGTTTGACCGGCCTGGTTTGAACCCGCGACCTCCCGATCCGCAAGCCGACGCTCTACCAACTGAGCTTATGCGGCCGGTTAGGGCTCAAGTAAAACCTTTTTTTCAGCAAGGTTGTTATTTTGATTTGTAAGAGAAAACTTTAAAAAATTGCTCTAGCGGTCTGGAGTGTTTGGTTTGCTATCGAATTCGCAATTAATATGTTTATTAAACATCAATTTATTAAAGGGATATGATATAACATGCCAAATATTATGGGATCAACAGTGGAAAAACAATATTTTTACAACATTTTTGTGACAAGAAAGCAAAACATTTTGTGCATTTTAAACAACAAAATCAGCGAAAAAAGAACCAACTTTCCACACAAGTGATCGCCTTAACTAGCTCATTACTGAGTATCAACGTAGTGAGATTCACAAAGCCGATCAGACTCAATACAAACGCTAAAAAGTGGTCATTTAATGAAGCGCATCTGTCAAAGATCCGTTTCATTTCCGCTTGGCCGAAGGTTTTTAACTTTTGGAGAATGCGTCCAAAACAGTGTAGGACATATAGTTGTTGCATTCGTACATCGTACATATTTCTTTCTAGACACATGTCAATCTTCAAGCTACATGTTAGATTGTTTAGCCCATCTAATTCTTATCCTTTTTATCAAAATGAAAAGCATAAGATTGTTTATTTCATTTAAATTTAAAGGGGAATACCGTTATACAACAAATATTGTGAAAATGTGTGGATCCAAATTTACGGGCCATTATCTTCCAGATAATTTTCCTGACAGGTTTTAAAAACAACTAACTACAGACAGCGATAAGTTTTGCATTATCTCGTGGTATCAGTACGCTTTTAATGTGTTTTTATTATCCTGACCTGAATCCAGCAAACCGAAAGTGAAATAAAAACAGTAAGCACGAAAGAGAAAAAGAGAAAGGTGATGTAAAAGAGATACATGTGAAGGAAATTTTATTGCATAAGCAAAAACTTTGAAAACACAAATCAAAATCTGAAATAATAAATTAAACGATTGAACCATTTAAAGAAGTATATAAAATGCGATAGAAACGCGTGAACGCCAAATGCCATCTCATTTTAATCCCAACAGAAAGCAAACGAGTGAACTGTCTTTCGGAATTATGTCCATACGGTAGGGTGTTTTTTTCCCTTGTAAATCGGGACTCCTATATTGAAAGATCGCACACAAATGAATTGCAATTAATCCAAAAAATTCCATAAATCACAGAGACATTCAAAGCCAATGCAATCAGTGCCAGTATTGAGAAATGCGCAATAACAGATAGCTTAAGTGGTTAACATGTTTTTTCGCACAAATGAATTTCAATTAATTTAGACATTCCATAAATCATGAAGACGTCCGAAGCTCGAGACAATAAGCCATCGAAAGCTTGATTGACGTCTGTGGCCAAATGGCTATAGAGTCGGAAAGGTCTTCCATCTGATCAGCGGTGTGTGTAATTTATCCAATCTCCATTGACCATCATAGTACCACAACCTCGTTTATAATAGAGAAGCCATCTTTAAGCCTATATTTTAAAATGTTCTGGTTTATATAAATAGTATTTTATGCAGTTTTTTTTTTGTGAGGATGAAAATTATGCTGTTGTCGATAATGTTAAAGACGTCACGGTCATTGACAGACACGACGCCGAGGCGAAGGTAACGACGACTTTAATGAATATATCATGAGATGCTGATTCATGGATTGTACCTGCTACCGACAATGATAACGAGCCTGCAAAAATGCAAATGATTTTAAACGGGATATTGCGATTTGTAGACTACATTATTTACCTTTCTTTTTAACGAGGAAAAGCATGTTGATTAATTTGTAAATAAGCACATTAGAAACTCTTACACAGTTGTACTCGTGTTAAAAGAAGACATAATTATATTGCAGGAGAAATAATCTTATAACAGTGTTTAATTCGAACACACGAGATTAGGGAGATCCTAATTACTCTCAGGGTCCACGATAAATTCCGATGGGCTTGTTTTGGTTGTTACTAATTCTGCTGGTTGTGTCTTTTATGGAATAAGTTAACCCAAGTTAACACAAAACACACATGGAAGTATTTTCCGTTTTTCTCTCGACTTTCTAAAAATATTATTGGAATTTGAAAGAACTTATTTCGATGATTTTTTCTGCTGCTGCTGCTGCTGAAATTGCTCTTAATAATATTGATGCTGAACATCATGACGAATATATTTTCTTCGCTGAACAGGAAAAAATCAATACAGCTCTATTTATGGGCTATAACACGTTATTCCCGGCTCATATGTTTTTTTTTACTTTCAGGTATCTAAAATAATGTTGATTGGTGGTTTGAAAACAGCCATACAACACAAAAATTAAAAAAGACACGACCATGAAAGCGTGAGATCCTTTCCTTGAATTCAAAACTTTGAAAGGATCGTGTAAGAATTACAACAAATGTTAATAATCACCAGCAAAAGGCACACCCAGAATTCTTTTTTTGTAAAATTGACAACAACATTGAGATGAGCCATTGTCTGGGGTGATTAACCTGTATAGATTAAGTAGCGCCCTTCCTTAAATAACCTGTCCAAAGCTTTCCCCTTAAGGACAAATGGAGTAAAAATATTTAAGTGAGACAACAAACTGTAAGTAACTGCTTCGGCAGTAAATAACTGCGCAGAGAATACAGATTGCAAATAACACATTATTGAATCTTATACAATATTTAAAACAACAAATAAACCGTTCCTAAAGAGGAATTGGTTTAAAATAAAACATTCAAGGGTCGACGTACACAGTATGTGATGACGTAAAAAAACAGTGACGTCATTGGAACACATTCATTCACTGTGGTTTAGCTCAATCGGAACACCTCGGATTAGTCACGAATCATCTCTTGGATGGATGTAGGTAGTCTGATCACCTCGGCCATTTCCCTAAATGGGACATTTTTGTGACAGAAAGTCGAAACAAAGATGGCAGCTTGGATGACAGCTCACTATAGTACGATGATAGTCAAACTTCAGTTTGTGGCTGCTTAGTTAAACTTCAGTTTGTGGCTGCTTTAATTTACAGAGCGCAGCAAACAAAACAGCTGTCAAACGACCCAATTGTTTGTTCTGCGCGAACTACATTTTAGGCATATTCTTTCGACTTCCGGCGAACTAAACGGTCGTGATTTCTTTAAGTATCATTGCCCCTGATACATTCGAGGGATGATTGTCCCGAGGAAGAAACTACCCGAGGAGTTCCGATTGTGGTTAAGCTGTGTTTGGTCTGAATTGGCATTCTCCTACGACAAAGACTTGCTGTTCGTAACTCTCGCCTGCTTCAGGCCCACGGATATGAATGTCACAAAGAGATTCATGTCTATTTTACACGTGGTGTTTAAATTAAAGATATTTCCGTTCTTCTGAAAAAAAGAGTATTAAAATGCCAGTCAATATTAAAGTTACAAGAAAGCGATCACGAAACGTCTTAAAGAATAGTTGTAGCGGTCAGTCGACAAAAGGGCCTGCTCTAAAGTGAAAATTCCTCAGAGGCGAATCCCAAACCCCGACAAGCAAGACATATGTGTGTATTTAGTATATAATATAATAGAGTAAAAGGGTCGACTACATCCTTACAATAACATCAGCTCGTGTTTCATGCTCTCCTCCAACATTCCGCAATTCATTTGAAAGTCAAAATAGGGTGACAATATGTTGCCGCTAGCAACGGGATAATTTGTTGCTGTCTTTTCCATTATTGCTTGGAATACTAAACCACAGTTTCCCCACCTCCACAAGGATGTCCTGTTAGGCAGTTTTTCAAGCGTGTCTAATGTTTTTGCTCTTAATGTCTATTTTGCTGTTCGATTTTCAAAACGGGTTACACAAATCTCTGCAGAGTTCAACTTTCTAACAAATGTTGTCTAGATAGATTTCACTGGTTTATTCTTGATGACATATTATATTATTATCATTATATTTATTATCAGTTCTTACTTTTAAAGCAGAAGGACACGTTTTGTCAATAATACTCTTAGAAGTTCATAAAAAGCATATCTTCGAATAGTTACAGTTGTAAATTTGTTCGTTGTGTTGCTAATTCAGGCGCTATTTAAGGTTCTTGGAATGTACAACAGATTACGACAACGAGTCAGGGAGCAAAACGTTTAACCTTGAACACCACCATCTACCACTGCAACAAACAACCACGACCCAGAATCACCGCTATACAATTGTCGCTGTCCTTGCCGTAACTGTAAAACAATTTAATTTATCTAACCTTTCATTCACGCATACCATAATTTTGTTCCACAGTTCTCCTGTAACTGGCATTTTGTTCTTTCCATATATCAAATTTTCTCTCCTGCACATTAAATTATGTTATGCAGAACAGTTGGCATAGTAACGAAATGCTATTTATACCAATGCCACAATGGACAACCCAAGATTGAATGACCTCCTGAAGAGTATATATATGCCACGTGACAAATAATCCATATACACGAGGCTAGTGTCGTCGCGATGGTGTTATGTATTGATAACAACAATATTAACACCAAATTTAGGGCATAGATATTTCATCAGTAATATAATGGAGTCTACCATCATTTTTATTGTTGGTCGTTGGTCTTGGAACAATAATATAAACAGTACATTGGGAAGGAGATCGAGAAGAACTACAGAGACATTTTTTTTTTAAAAATTCTGTAAAACCGTAAACCCAAACAGACAAATTCATTTAAATTCGAGCAAATCCATGTACAGTAGCTGAGTTTAAAGCAAAAAAAAAAGTTAAGAAAGTGATAGCCTTTAAGAGACAACCAGTTATGTTGTATGATTAGATAGATAAAACAAAATAAGCCCATGACGACGATGCAAAGCCGATTATTTATTAGAATTTGATATAAGGGTTAAAAGTCTTTCCCAAAGAGGCATTGAATTACATACCTTACAATTGACTGCTAAAATACCTGCCCAGAAATTATTCTATCGATCTAGCAATTAACGGATGAATAGATGTTCCGCATGTATTCAAAATCGATCGCGAGGTTTCGTCTGGTAATTTCCTGATTTTACAAGTACCACCTTGATTGTTAAAATATGCACATCACCAGTTGCTTTTACGTAATTTAATAAATCGTTATTTGTAACTCTACTGACTGCACGGCATCTCAACGCGTCTGTTCAAGTCCTAGTTAGTGAGAGAACTTCCATGAGTCCTCTTATATATTTTTAAATTGGTTGTTTTTAAAATTTTATTTCCGAATTGCAGCTATACAAATACAACGTTTGGACAATACAATAACTGGTAGAGAAGCCATGTTTTAACAATTTGTGTAGTAAAAGAAAATACTATGTAAAGATATATTGTGTTAATGCATTGATATTGTATAAAAACTATTTTGCGAACAAGGAAGTGACAGTTCCAGAACTGGAGTGAGTTTCTTTACATGCATGTACCATATGATAAGACCTTGAAACAAAAAACCTAGAGTCTTCTTATTGACTTGTCAGTGAGTTTGTTGTTCTGTCTATACACCTATCTGGGGTTCTCTTTCATTACAATTCGCTAGATGTCGCTTTAAAGTCTAAATGGATGTTACTGTGATGAATGTAAAACATAAAACAAACCAAAAACATAATAGTGTCAAAGGTCCGGGTTGTTTAAAACGTCAGCAAACTAAATAATTTCCCTTATACATATATGTCTCAGTCGAGATTCTATTCCCAATCGGGGTGTAAACCTTTCTGTAAGGTTTTTACAAGTCATGAGCTGTTTCATGACCAAGTTGAGCAATAGCATGTTTTGTATAGTTCAGTGTGTG